>CM051386.1:11180487-11630487 GCA_028015245.1 Cardamine occulta | reverse complement strand
GGCATCCATGCTTGTTGGCCGAGTTTTTTACATATATGTGCAATTTCTATATTAATTAGGGTTTCATAATTATTTAACCAAATTCATAACCTCATCGTGAATATCAACAAATAAACAATAATTAATCACACAAGAATATCCGTGTCTTGCGACACTCCAACAATCATACAATTAATATTGAACATAAAAAACCGAACATGCTATATAATTAGGGTTTTTATCGAAATAGCAGGATCATACATCCGAACACATGACTTCCGGTTAGCCGGAACAACCGAGCATCGGAACATATATCCGAATATAGATCATCTTTTAGGGTTTTAGAGATTTTCTAATTTAATTAAGGTTTACCAATTTCATGGTTATATATGTTCTAGGGTTTTAGAACTTACCTTAAAGATTCGGTTTGAAGTGGAAATCACGAACCAAATATCTTCCTCAAGAAATACACTCAATCAATCTTTTCACAACCCTGTTACCATGTATTGGGGGAACCGAGTCTCAGAGTGAAGTAAGATTGACTGGTTTCAAGAGATCTTCTTTGCTTTGCTTTGATCCGGTTGCTCTGTGATCGGCGGCGAGATTAGGGTTTTAGATGCGGCGGCTGCTAGCTAGGGTTTTAGAGACTATCGTGCTGATAACGTGTTGTAAACTAGAGAGAATTATGGGGGAATTTCGTGTGTTGTATTATTGATAATGAGGTTCCAATAAAACCTTTATATAGGAATCAATACAAGAGATAAAAGGTAAATCCTATTCGGAATAGGAAAAATATAAACCGTCTTAAGTTTCATCGGATATGGGCCTGATGGACCAGAACTAGAGTTTGACAATCCACAATGATTTATAACACGCGAGCATTCGTTTAAATATACGTGTGTAAAAGTATAAATATATATACTGAAATAAAATTTCTCTATTAAGCATTAACCAATAATAACACCTGTATTTTAAACTACTTTGAAAACTACCAAACATCTGAAACGAAACTGCATGAAATCTAGAACTATAGTAATGAATAGAAAACAGAATTTGAACTCTCTCTTTTTTTGTTTTTTTGTCTCCAACATCATAAACAAAACAGAAGCATATATATAACGGCACAAATTGTATAGGAAACAAAATGAATGATATATCATACATTTCAGGTGGTGTTCCCATGTAGTTTATATAGAGATGGAGATTTAATTAGTTTATTAAATCAATTATATAGAGTTACTATGAGATCTGCCAAGGATTTGTATTCCGAATCAAATTAACGCAAATCGTCATCACCAAGCAACAATGGATCTCACACATTTTCCCATCATGCACAAAAAAAAAATAGTGGTAGGACAAATCATGGGCTACGTACTTTTAAGAAAATACGAAAAACATAATTAGACCATTTAAATGAGCACTACTTCTATGATGACGTCTTCTAGAAATTGCTGGTTTACTCGCATTGAACCTAATCTATATAGTGGATGGTCAACCCACCACATGATTCCTTAAACTAAAAATAACTGCATATATAACATATGTTATACAAATGTTTTCTAACCTGAATTCTTTTCTGAGTATTTTATAACTTAAGCATCTGAAAATTCTCATAAAGTACCACTCTAGTCTTTCGGGTGAGCTTGACGGCTTTCTCCATTAAATATGTTTACCTATTTCTTAGTCACCTTCCATAAATATCTAAAAGCACAATTTCTACATAAATTTCTATATGTTAGTAGAAATTAACGGGACAAAGAAAAATAAGTCACGTAAGTTAATTTGTACTTTTGTCCACCATTCGTCTGTACTGTACATAAGTGAGATATAAAAGCCAAAAGTGTTTTTTTTTTTTGTCAAAGAACCAAAAAAAAAAGCCAAAGGTGTTACAAATAGAATACTATATTTTCTTAGCTTAATTATGATTTCCATTTTTGAGCAATCAACTAGCTTTGTTTCTTTGAGACGATAATATCGTTTTTGCTAGCCATAGTTGTATCCATGTCAATAATATATTATGTATTATCTGTCTGATAAGTCAAATATTAGATTTTAATTTATGTAACGAAGTTTGAGTATAAATTGTTTTTATTTAAAAGTTTCATGTATTATTACCTCCAATTTTTACTAATTTTAAAAAGATAAACAGCTTTTGGGGTAATATACATTAGTACTATTTTAATATTTTCGTTAACGAATAATTTTACAAATGAGTACATTACATATACATGTAGTCTTGTTAGAAAATGTGTTGCCCTAATCATATGCTTGAATGTGCTTTGATGTATTATTCTTTTTATTAAATGAAAGCATATATTATATGTATTTATGCCCATTAGTTTAACACATATAGGTCATATATACACTCATAAACTCATAAGATAGAACTTAGAAGGCATGATTTATAATTCTAACATAAAATCGAAATAGGACTAAATTTTTTTATTTTGTAAAGAAATAGAACTAAACTTTTGGGAGGATTATTTGGTACTGTCAACGAAAAATGTAGAAAAACATAAAAATGATAAGCAAACAGATGTTAATATTGGAGAACAAAAATAACTATATAATTTGTTAAGGTTGGGTTTATAAAATTGAGTTCATTTATGTTTTTATGTATGAGCTGGATCCACCCATCAAGGGTCTCTGGACCCACTTTTTCTTCAATTATTATGGTTCCGTACCCCGTAGTTTAAAATAATATAACATCAACTCCACATAGTTTGATATCTTACCAAAAGAACCCATGTTTTGAGCAATACGGAAGCAACATTATCATTAACTTTGTATTCAATATAGTGAGTAAACTTCATTTGAATGCATAGACGTGCTGTGTTATCATCAAATTGATCAACGAAAAAATCGTTTGCACTAGGGATACAATATTTAATTAACTTTTCCGTATCAATTATGTTATATAATTTTATTCAATAAATTATGTTATGTATGTGTTCTACATAACTACATAAGATATAATAGCAAGATTTAAAACAAATATTTTCTCATCTTATTACAGTAATGCATTTAAATATACATTAAAAAATTTTATCGTCTAATTAAAGGTTATACCCACACCAAAAAAAAAAAAGCAAAATTAAATGATCAGTTGTAGACAGAAATTTTGAGCCAATAATCAATGTAAAGTTCACTCAGTTTTGGATTTAGGTTTAGTAATTTATCACATGATGCATTTCAGAAAAAGGATTAAAAAGTAAAGTTAATAAAGTACATGGTCGATATCCGGAGAAGAGTAAAAAACAAAGGGCATCTCTCTGTATGTAACTATATAAATAATACTGTATAAACATTTCCATATATTTTCAAGATTTTAAATATAAAATTACTAACAGAAGAGAAAAAAAAAAAAAAAAAAAAAACTGTAACAGAGAATTGAGCTTGAAGCTGCGACAAACAAGCTTACCTTCTTCAACTCTCACATCTCATCTCAAATTTAAAATTTTTCTTTTTATTCCATTTTACAGCAAAATTCTCAAATTTTTCAAAAAAATCTCATCATCTAAGTATCAAAATTGTTACTTTATTTTGTTATCCTCAATTCTTCGAATCAAACCACGTCAATTCCTTTTATAAGGCATATATTCTCTCTGTTTCAAACTTTGTGTTGTCTCTTCTTCTTCGCTTATCGTCCGTTTTTTTCTGAACGAGAGATGGTAAATCCGGGTCATGGAAGAGGACCCGACTCGGGTTCTAACTCTGACCCGTTTCCCGCGGGTCTTCGAGTTCTCGTCGTTGATGATGATCCAACTTGTCTCATGATCTTAGAGAAGATGCTTAGGACTTGTCTCTACAAAGGTAATGAAATCAAAATTTGGTTTTTAAATCAAATATGATTTATGGTCCAATTTTGCGAAATTTTTAGTAAGTTTGAATGATAATTGTGGTTTTTAATTCGGTGTTTGACTCTGCCAAAAATAGTAAAAATAGCTATGGAATTTTTGACTAGAAATTTCATTGACTGTTGAACTTGAATGAATCACTGTTAGATTCCAGAGTTATATATATATATATATATATATATATATAGCTTAGTTCTCTGTTCTAATATCATTCGTGATCTGCTTAAAGATTCTGTTTTTTCGGTTTTTTTTCAATAGATCCTTTAGTTCTCAACTCGAGTTTGATTCAAATTCATTAAATTTTGTTAAAAAAATCAAAAGATCCTTCTTATTCAGTTAGATTCTGGTATTTATTTATGATCGATTCTGTTTTCAATTTATCTATAATTTTCAAATTTTTGTCTTTGATGCTTTACTCTGACTAAGTTTTGTTTCTGTTATTACAGTAACTAAATGTAACAGAGCAGAGATCGCATTGTCTCTACTTCGAAAGAACAAGAATGGTTTTGATATTGTTATCAGTGATGTTCATATGCCAGACATGGATGGTTTCAAGCTTCTCGAACACGTTGGTTTAGAGATGGATTTACCTGTTATTAGTAAGTTTATTAATCCCACATTTATCGTTTTTATTGACTCTAATTACTTTCTTGATATCTGAAAAGTTTGAAATCTTTGGTCTTTTTAGTGATGTCTGCGGATGATTCAAAGAGCGTTGTGTTGAAAGGAGTGACTCACGGTGCAGTAGATTACTTAATCAAGCCGGTACGTATCGAGGCTTTAAAGAATATATGGCAACATGTGGTGCGGAAGATGCGAAACGAGTGGAATGTTTCGGAACATTCAGGAAGTATTGAAGATACTTGCGGCGATAGGCAGCAACAGCAACAGCAGAGAGATGATGCTGATAACAACTCGTCTTCGGTTAATGAAGGGAATTGTAGAAGCTCGAGGAAGCGAAAGGAAGAGGAAGTAGATGAACAAGGAGATGATAAAGAGGACACGTCGAGTTTGAAGAAACCACGTGTGGTTTGGTCTGTTGAATTGCATCAGCAGTTTGTTGCTGCTGTTAATCAGCTTGGTGTTGATAGTAAGAAAGAAACAATCTTTGTTTGCTTATGCATTTGTTTGTGTTATGTTAGTTTCTTACTGTTTTTGGTATATCTAATGCAGAAGCGGTTCCTAAGAAGATCTTAGAGATGATGAATGTACCAGGGCTAACCCGAGAAAACGTAGCTAGTCACCTCCAGGTAGAGATATGTGACTGAAACTTGGTATTACATTTTTCGTTGTTGATATGTTCTAAGTTCTAATATTGATGACATTGTGGAATTGTAGAAGTACCGGATATATCTAAGACGGCTTGGAGGAGTATCACAGCACCAGGGAAATCTGAACCATTCGTTTATGACATGTCAAGATCCGAGTTTCGGTCCTCTTTCTTCGTTGAATGGGTTTGATCTTCAAGCTCTAGCTGTTGCTGGTCAGCTCCCTGCTCAAAACCTTGTGCAACTTCAAGCAGCTGGTCTTGGTCGGTCTTCACTCACTAAACCAGGGATGTCGGTTTCACCCCTTGTGGATCAGAGAAGCATATTCAACTTTGAAAACTCGAAAATAAGATTCGGAGATGGACATGGGCAGACGATGAACAATGGCAATAAGCAGATGAATTTGCTTCACGGTGTTCCAATGGGTATGGAACCGAAACAATTTGCAGGTAGTCACATGCACATGCAGCAACAAATCACCGGTATGCGTGCAGGACAGAATGTTCAGAGCAGCGGAATGCCCCGAGGCGGGCCACCAATGCTACCGTCCCTCGGGCAACAACCGATGTTGTCAAGCAACGTTTCAAGGAGAAGTGATCTCACTGATGGGGTAGCAGTTAGAAACTGTATCCCAGAGACTAGTAGCGGCAGAATGTTACCAGCTAACCATTCAGTGTTCAATAAATTCCCCTCGGAACTACCTCGAAATAGCTTCCCGTTGGCAAGTGCTCCGGGGATATCAATTCCGGTCTCGGTTTCTTACCAAGAAGAGGTCAACAGTTCGGATGCTAAAGGCAACAGCTCGTCAGCTGCCGCGGTTACTGCAGGGTTTGGTGACCCGAGCTACGATATATTCAACGATTTTCCTCAGCACCAACAGCACAACAACATCAACAACAGACTGAACGATTGGGATCTGCGGAATATCGGATTGGTCTTTGACTCCCAACAGGACGCAGGAGCAGCATCTGCAGCTTTTTCCACATCGGAAGCATACTCTTCGTCTTCGAGAAAAAGGCGGGAAACGGAAGTAACAGTCTTGGCTGAGCATGGGCAGAACCAGCAGCTACCAAGCCGGAGTCTGAATCATCTGAACCAAGTTTACATGGATGGTGGTTCAGTCAGAGTGAAGTCAGAGAGAGTGGCGGAGACGGTGACTTGTCCTCCAACAACAACATTGTTTCATGATCAGTATAATCAAGAAGATCTCATGAGCGCACTTCTCAAACAGGTTTGATTCGTCTATTTATAATAACAGCCATGAACATCATAACTAACTCTGCTATTGAAGCTTGACACTTACTTCGTTCTCGTGTATCAAATACAGGAAGGCTTTCCATCAGTAGATAACGAGTTCGATTTTGATGGATACTCGATCGATAACATTCCGGTCTGACCTCAGAAACTCAGACTAGACTCTGCAAGATTCTTTGTTTTTCTTCTCCATCGAGGTAGAAGAGCTCTACAAAAATGGGAAAACGGATCATATGTTGTATCTTTAGATGATAATCTGCAGGAAATTCAAATGGCAGATTATAGAAGACAATCATTGTTTTCTTTTTCGATATCTAGTGATATTTTGTTTCTACTTTTGTCTCGGTCTAACATAAAGCCTGAGACATTTAGGTTCTTGATCGTTTATTTAGCTTTCTTTTTTTTGCTTCTCTATTTTTGAGTTTTAGGAACACTTGTGTAAATATGTTTCTATGCGTTGTTGCTTCATAATAAATAAAGATACCATATTTGATCCGATGAATTAATAACTCCACAAAAATCGGTCTTGACCAGTTTTGCTATTTTCTTTCTAAACAAGAACTACTAAAGTGTTCGGTCATGTGTAAACCATGGAAGATTAGGAACAAATCAATGACCGAGAAAGAGTAAACCAAAATAGTATTATACATACTGACTAGTGATTACTGACACTCTAATAAGAAACAATACAAGAATGGTGTAACATATATCTTCATAGCACCTATATAATAAGCTTCTTACAACACTTATCCATTGCAGCTTGTAAAAGAATCGATTCCGGAAAACGCAGAACTAACCGGTGGTTGGCTAAACCGGGAAAGAATCAAGAAACTGTATCTCCACTCCCATGGGAGACTTCAGTGCAGCTACACTCACAGAATCAAGAGAGCCAAAACTGGTAATGCCATGAGGAAAGAAGAGATGTGTATTCGGTGGTGACCACTGCGCATTGGGAGTATGGATGGGAGTGAGCACTCTTCACCATTGAAAAACACTTTGCTCGGGAAGCCATCTCCGCCAGGGACATTGATCCGAGGAGTCAGTTTCTTGGTGAAGGAAATAACAGACTGTTGTTTCCCAGGAATCCGAGGGTTCTTCAACGGATTCTCCCCGTCTCTTTCCGCTACCAGATAGTTCAATCCGGGAAGACCCTCCATGAAAATAGTGTTGTTCTCCCCGTCGATACCAAGTGTACTTGCGTTGAATGAGTAGGCTTTCTCGAAACCCGGGGCAGCTTTTTTCATCTGAACCGCGGTAAACCAATCTACAAAGTCTGTTTCTCCCCAGTTGAAGACTGTGACCCGAGCTGTCCATCCGCCTCGATAGTCTGTAGCCAAATGCCAATTGATGCTAACTCCACAGTTGTCCCCACAAGGCATTGGGTTTGGCACAGGCTGATGTTTTAGATAAGACCAAGCGATGGTGAGATCAGTTCGGTTCTCAAATGGAACCAGAAGAGCTTGCTGGGGTAGAAGAAGACCCGGGGATGTTGTGCTGCAAGCACGAGCCAGTCTGTTGCTGGAACACCCACAAGCGCAAGTCTTGCACGGGACGATTGAATCGTTGAAGTAAGCAGAGTATGATACACAGCATCTAGGACTCGCATCTTTTGGTTGTGTGATGTTGCAGACCACCTGCCAGCTGTTAAAAGCTGTCCGGTTTGAGGGTAATCCACTAGGATCAATGAATTGGCTCGGACTCACTCGAACAGGAGGGCCACAGGTGTAATCCGGGTTAAGTGTACCGTTGATCCGCCAGTTTTGAGGTGGAGAAAGAGCAGAGATATTAAGATCTGGAGGCATTTTGTAAACCTGCATCTGGAAAGCTGAGATTGACTTGCTAGGATCCATTGACCGTGGCAGAATCGTCCCATTTCTGCAGCAAAATGGTTTAAAGCCGAACGTAGAATCATTATATTTCGTAGGAGGGAGATCTATGATGCTTGGTCGTCTTGCACAGCTTAACACATTGGAAAAGTCAAGATCTCGATAGTACTTGGCCTGTGGACCATCAACACAATCTGATGAATCAACAACACTCGGGTAAGCTCCTTTCATGGTGTAGATAAACTCGTCCCGCATCCAGTCAAAACTTAGTTTCCAGTTATCTAGCCGGCCAAGCGGGCTATGATTCTCAATCGTGACTTGTGCCATATAGTTTGATGAATATGATCTGACCACATCGTACATGATAGTGAGATCTCCATCTTGTCGGGGAAGGAACTCATTATCAATGACGTCTGTGTTATTATAATCTGGGTCTGGCGTACAACATACTTGCAGAACATTTTTACCTGGCCAAAACAGAGAGAAACACACAGAAGTTCAAGTAAACCACAAAGAAAGAAATAGTCAAAAAGAACAATACCAAGTTAAACAAAATCTAGTCCATCTACATAAGCAAACACAGACGCAGTCTGTAATACCCTTTTCAAAATAGATTCCTGGAATCAATTAGAAAGACTTCACTCTCCCATGTCAATACATTTCCTTAATCAATCAGATTCATATAATAGCAATTATGATACTGATCAGGTACTCCTGAATCTTAATCAATCACAACAAAATCCAATATAGACTCTCCATTTGACTAATTCAAACATTAGGTGTAAAAAAGGAAGCTACCAAACATAAGACTTTCTCCACAAGATAGCACATGGGATCTAAAACAATACGATTATAGCTGGATTTTGACTCTCAGTAATAAAAAAAATTCCTAGTTGATTAGATACTTCATCCTCAACATAACAAAACCAAGATCAGTAAACATAACTCCTAAAAATAGCAAACCAAGATCAGCCAAAAGAGTATTGAGCCATAAATCAAGGAACCAGAAGCAAATATCTAGATTTTAAGAGATAAAATCTCAGAAACTAAGATTGATAGCATTGGGAACATTTTTAAACCTTGTTGAGTAGCTTTAGGACACCTCCATCCATCAATAGCGAGAGTAATATTCTTCGGAAGCGGCACATTCGGCGGCGCAACTCCAAACTGCGTTCCAACTAGCTCAACACGCACTTGCATCTGAGTGACGTCACCCGCCGTTTGAATAGCCGATTTCAAATCCGACGAAGGATAACCAGCGAATACGGTGCCGTTTTCCACGCTCACCGGAAGGCTCGAGCCGTCTGAGAGTACAGCGTTTGAAGCAGACACAAGGATCTCTCGGTGAGCGAATTTGACGAAGACACGCCATGATTTGAGCTCGTCGCGGCCGTTGTTGAGTACTGTAATCACAGATTCGAACCGGTACGGTTGATTGGTGGAGTCGTTAGGTGGGATCTTAGATCCTTTTGTGTGAGTGTATGAAACGAAGACGCCGTTGCATAGATCGGAATCTGAAGGCGGCGGTGGTGGTGATGGATTAGTATCGGCGTTGGACTGAGATGACGTCAGGGGGATTGATACGATGAGAAGTGAGAGTAGAAGTAGCCGAGGAATGAAGTTGGGAGCGAAATCCATGAACCCTAACTCTTTTGGGGGACAAGAGGAGATTTTGAATTTTGAATTTTGTTTGGAATTGAAAAGGGGTGATTTTCTATCATGCCCCTCTCTAAAAAAAACAATGCTCATATGTCCTTCTTTTTTTTTTTCTTTTTTTTTAATAAAAAATAATAAATTACGATTTTACCTTTAATGAAATCTGATTATTGACCAAATCGGGTTATATAGTTGTAATTGTAAGAAATATTAAGAAAAACATAATAGCTCAGATGGTTTAAACTTACGGTGCGCGCCCAAGCCCCCAAAGTTCGAATCTACTATTTGTAGTACAACCAAGTCAAGTATTTTATTTAATCTACTAACCCTAGTTATACATAGTTGTCTAGGTTGTATAGTGTGGTACAACTAGGTACAACTTTGTACAATTGTTTGAGAAATCTAAGTACATATATTTGTAATTGTAAATAATACTAAAAAAAACGCGATAGCTCAGATGGTAACGACTCTCGCAAAGAGGTTGAGGGTTCGAGTCTTATCTTTGCATTGATACAACTATATTCAAATTTTAATTCTCAAATTGGGTGAAGGGTATTTTCGGAATATCACTTAAAGAAAGAGATAAGAGATTAAATAGGGGTATTGAAAAAAATTTAGTGGTGTGGGGGAGATTTAAGATAAAAGCCCATTGAAAAGACTCAGAGAGCTTTTGAAGAGATGAATGATAAAGCGACGGGATTATGCAAGCTGTAATGAAAATGTGTTTATTGCAATTCAAATTCTCATGTGTCTTCTTTGGTCTTTTTAGTTGTTGAATAAATCTAGGAAACTTTATGGAGACACAAACTCTTATATAATTACATAAATCAATATTTTCTCGCTAAATAATATTATGAATATAAAAACTTTTAAATCTATTTTATTAAAAATCAATACGCACCGATTTTTTTCTGTCGTCACAAACACCAATTTTTTAACATCTTCCTTTGGCAAAAAAAAAAAAAAAATACAAATCCTACAAACAATTATAAAATAATTAAAACGGTTCAGAAATTCAAACCAACCATATATAATTTTTATTAATAATTAACTGCAGATAAAGTCTAGCACTCTGTGATACCTGTGATAATTTATCCATTTTTAAATTATAATTAGTAAAATTAATTTTTTTTTACAACAAAATATTTTATTAAAATATTAAAGTACAAAGAATATTACAAAGTCTAATACAAAACATAGAATTATAAATTATTACATAAACATATATATGTGTTATACACTGAAGACAACATATTAGAAAAAACGAAATTAAACAATTACGTAATTACGTAAAGTTAAATAAAATGAACAAAATGAGAACAATTTTTAATCTTCACGAGATCTTTCAGCTGTGTCGAGGAGTACAAATCCTGTAACTTATTTTTGGTTTTAATCCTCTAACTTTTCTTTCTTTTATATATTTAAAAAAAACCTGTATAGTTTCAATTTTTCTATATAAGTTATTTAAAAATATCATAAAAATCTTATTTTCTTATATATTTATTTAAATGGGACAATGTCGAGTTCAGGCATGTAATTGAAGACCGGCATAGTTCTACGAGGTCCAAGTGTCCAACACCAACATTAATTGAAGACCGGCATAGTTCTACGACGTCCTTGAATACGCTGATATAGATATGTTGTCTTTGTCTATATCAATGTTCACTTCAAGCAAAAAACATGTGAAAGAGAACTACATATTTTAACACTATCTCTAGTTTTGTTGTCTGGTCTGGAAAGCATTTGGTGCTTGACTAATTGGAAAAAACTGTATTTTTTCAAACAACACTGTACTTGTCTCACAAAATCACAAGTCCAACTCATAACTCGGAGTCTCGGACTCATAACCCTTACGTATCTCCTAATTTTACCCCTTCACTACCATCCAAACTCCTAACAAACAACGATAAAACATCAAATTAAGTATTGGTTCAAGAAAAAAAGCTAGAAAACAAAACTTGACTGATGGATATGTGTTCTAAGAGCTTACATCGAGGATATACATAAATGTTCACAAATTACTTGACCAACATTTTTTTATCTAATATCTTTTAAAAATCATCTACTAAAATACTTACTCTCCTTTGCCTTTAACATCATCCTTGTCTTCCTCCACCTCCGTGGATCTAGCTCGAGCTGGTGCTGCCATCTCCATCTCATCGGCCAAGGCTTTTTCTCTATACTTTTTGTAGATATCACTCTTGTAAAACTTATTGGTCCGGATCACCAAAGCCATCGAGATCAATACACCGAACAAAGTTACCGCAGTAATTATTATAAAAGACAACTTAAAGCAAGATGTGCCTATGCAACTCAAATCTTGCCCATCCTTTCTCGTTATCCCTAATGCCTTGTTTTGCTTACCTGCCTCCACATCGTACAAATAGCCAGCAACTCGAACGTTTAGCAAGTAAGACCCAATCGGGCTTGCGGCACACCCAAAGTTATACAAAGTCGAATAGTACTTAAGCCCGAATATTTCCGAGATGATAGCGAATATAAGCGGCCATTGCGCACCAAAACAGAATCCTATGATGACCGATGCGACGTAGAGTCCACCAGGGACACTAAAAGCGATGAGAAGGTGACCAGTGCAAGACAAGAGAAGGACCATTGTGAGCATTATAGGTCTTGGGAATTTGTATTTGATCAAGAAGATTTCAGAGACCACACCTGAGACCACACGACCAAAGTAATTCCATATGCTCACTAGTGACACAAACGTGCTTATGCTTCTCTTTGGGTAACCCAACGAGCTCCCAATTTGACCTAAATTGTCTATCGCTGTCAAAGTTCCTCCCGAACTACAGATCGTTGCTAAGAACAAAAACAACATGTCTATGCTAAACAACGCTTGCAAGATCGTATAGTCATCTCCTCTCTCCGGTGGACTAAACACAGTCATCCAACACGACGCCGTTTTCACCCTTTCCTCCTCATCATCTTTGACTTCTGATGAATATAAGTTGGGTTTCTCAGTGACGATATTGACCGGTGCTGGATCGTTGAATGCGACTTGTTTCTCCGTCCAAAGCTTCTTCTCTTCCAAGACGACAACTATAATGGGCAAAAGAAGCAAGACGATCACCACCGCTGAGCTACCTCCAAACTCACTCCGTGTAAAGCCGGAGAGTTTGTTAATGATTATGGCCACCATCAGAAACATCGCGAGCCCGAGCGATATGTAGAGGAAGTTATAAAACACTTTTAGCTCGTTGGTCTGTCTCTGCACTTTCATTATTCTTATCGTCCTCAAAAACGCAAACGAGACTGCTGCAGGCAACCAACCTACAAATTCAATAACTCATATTAATCTTTTTCCCCCTAAGATCATAATCTATCCAATTTTAATGACTACAAATGATACTATTGAGCCTCATCAAGATTCATATCACAACCATTGATCTCTGTTTTGCTCTGTTTCATGTCATTAACAATAAATTTTGAACTTACCGATCATCAAGATGAGGGCTTTTGTGTCTTCACCATAAAAGGCATGATAGAACTGTGTAATAATGGCGCCACTAAGACCAACATAGCCTTTGAGAATCCCTAAGACAACCCCACGTGACTCAGGGAAGTTCATAACACACGTGACGAGCGATCCTGTATTAGCGAACGACTGCGAATTAGCTCCGATACAGATGTAAAGACACATCTGCCAAACTTGAGGTTTCGAGATCCGTTTTGTGACAGCGAGCCAAATCATGAAGTATCCAAAGAAGTTAAGGATGGCTCCGATAAAGAGGACGACCCAAGGAGGAGTCACCTCATTGAGTAGACCCGCGAGAACTCCGACGTTGGCTCCGAGATCTTTGAAGAAACCGAGGAGATTAAGAGTGGTTTGGTCGTAGCCTAAGGTTTTCTTGATATCGCTTGAGTAGAGACTGAACATATAAGTGGCTCCAGCCGCCGACATAATTAATAGACTTGCGAAGAACATGAACCATCTTCCGGTTAGGATTTGGATGGCTAAGCTTTTCATTGAGCCACCGGGACTTGCAGCCACCATTTTGAGGTTTTAGGAGAGAAGTGTCTGTCGTGAAAGAAGACCGTTGTTGTTGACGTTTGACTTGGAGAGTGATTAGAGAAGGGAATGTTGGAATTGAAGCTATATATGTTGTATATGGATTGATTTCCTGGTAGCGAATTTAATCTTCAGAAACAGGAAGTAAAAAAAAAGGTGGAAGACTTTGACTAGACATAGTAGGATGGGGAAGATAATGGGAAAAAAAAGACAAGTATAGTTTATGAAGACCGTCCATATTAAGTGGGTGGGTAGATTACAAACGTTACTTTTTTATGGTCGGCCGTTATTTTTTTAAGAAGAAATTTCCTTTAGTAATATATATACATACAGTAGTAGATTTTTTTCATTTTAAGGATTGCCACCAAACAAACAAACAAAAAATCCTTAAGATCAATAATATAGAAAAGAAAAAAAAAACAGAATTTAAGATTTTTATGAAGCAAATTTTTTTTCTACTTTTTTTTTATCAGAAACCAACAAGCAAGAGGCAAATCTACTAATCCAGCTCTTAGATGATAAAGTTTGAATCTCAAACTAGAATAGAACCCGCATTACACCGCGGATCAATGTTTTCTTAATCATTATAACAAATAATTATATTTTACAGTTTAATATTTTGTATTCAATTTTCCAGATAATTTTTAGATTTTTAGATTTTGTTTTTTATATTATTTTATAATTATTTTTCTTTTAGTTATATGTAATTTTAACTTTATTAAATTATAAAGTGTTTGTGGTGTTGGTTGTTTGACTTATACACTCATTTTAATATTTTGGGCAGATCAAAGTTTTTTTAATCAATGTAACAAATATTTATATTTTACGGTTTATGCCATAAATGGTAGTAGTTTCTGCTATGGTTTTTGGTTTTTGATTTTCCAAAAACTACTTAATGATCCAATCAAAATTATGTGAAAAATAGATTCTCTAAACAAGAAGGATTCTAGATTCTATGGGTTTTTACAAATTTTTAAACAAAAACCAAACACTACTTTTTTGAGTTTTTGTTTTTGAGTTTGAACGTGAGATTTTATTTTTCAGATTTTCTACTTGTTTTTATTTCAATTTTTTTGCAAAAACTAAAAACCAAAATCTAAAACCCAAAATCTATAATCTAAAAACTATTTAAAACTTTTAAACATTCATGGCCTTAATATTATGTGTTCAGTTTTTCCGATAATTTCTAAATTTTTATATTTTGTTCGTTTAGTTTTTATAATTATTTTATTTTCGTTATATGTAATTTCAACTTCATTGAATTATAAAGTGTTAGTGTTGTTAGTTGTTTTATGTATATTCATTTTAATCTTTTGTAAGTAGTGTTTATGTCCAAGCATGCCATGCTATGTTTAATGGGTTAGCGCACCGGTCCGCGGATTTAACTTTTATAATTTAAAATAATTAAAATATTTTAAAAATTAAAATTAACAACTTTTTAAAAACTCTTTATATTTTCAAATATATTACATATTATATTTCATCAACTATATATAATTATTAATATATTTCTATAATATATTTATTTTTATTAAAAATTGGTAGTCTTCGGGTTGATCCGCCAATCTGCGGACAAATCCCGCTACATCTACGGTCTACTACGTGGCTGTCTGTATTATTTCAAGAGACCTAAAATTTATGTCCATACCTACCCCATGGCGGATCTATTTGGACCTAGCTCGCGGGTTATTGGTCTGATTGACACTTTTACCTATGTGAGATATTGAACACTTATATTTTCTTTATTGATTGAGTAATATATATTCGTCTTAAAAAATTTGAATCACAATACATGCAGAAAAAAATCTAAATTTTTATTAATTATATATTATAGAAAAATTCAAAATAATTTGAAAATAAGATCAGATAAAGTTGATAGGAGAATCTTAATTCTTACTATTAAAATCATAATGTTAGAAAAGAAAACAATTGTATTTGGTTGTAAGAACGGCAAATAATTTATTTATTATTTTTTATTATTTATTTAGAAAGAATAGAAATGTTGTTTTGATACAATTATAAAACTATCTCATTTAAAGTCTCTTGAAATAATATTTGGTTATAGAGATTATAATACTTTTTTTTAATAGTATAGAGATAAAGTCTCATTTAAAGTCTCTTGAAATAGTATTTGGTTATAGAGATTATAGTAATTCTTTTTTGAATAAAATTTTTTAATTTGGACACATGATAAGTAAAACTGTATGCTCTTTGTAATTATAATTATTTTGGTTCTTTTTATAATATAATATCTGAACTATTACCCAAATTTTTTAACCTATGTGAGACATTGAACAAACTCATTTTTTATGGATCGAGTAATATATGTCTGTTTTTAAAAATTCAAATCATAACATATGCAGAAAAAAATCTACAATTTTATTAATTGTATATATTATATAATAATTTAGAAATAAGATCAAATAAAAATATAAGGAGATTCATATTTTTTCCAATATATATATGTTTAAAGTAGGTATATATTTTAGGAAATTTGAAATTAGTGTTAGTTTCCATAATATTAATATATATGTGATTGTTTGGATGTAGAAATAGATATAAAGATGTTTAGATACAATGATTACTCATTTTATTTTTTTCTAAATATAAAATTCGTAATCGAATAGAAAATAATTTCAAAACAAGTAAGGTCCAAAATAAATGAAAAAGCCCAAAACTGAAATAAAACGTAAACCCATCACAAAAGAAAAGAGGCTCAAAGCCTTGGCTTGTATAGTAGTCCAATTAAAATATCTTCATGCCATATTAGACACTAGTATTTAGGGGGGTTTATTCAATTATGATTTAGGTAGAGTTTTAATGACTATAAGTATTTGAGAATTTTGTTAACTCTTTACATACTCTAGAATCTTCTAAAATATTTTTTCAAAGTTTTTCCATATTCTCACAGATTTTAAAAATATACTATTGTAGAGTTTTGTTAACTTGTAATTACTTTTGATATTATCTTACCTTTTATTAATATGAAATAATAACAAAATCTTTTCTCTGTTCCAGTTTATTATATAAAGAACGATATCATAGTTCTCCTATTAAAATAAAAAATATTTCATCGTCAAGTGATCAGTTCTCAAATATTTTTCTTCAAGTTCTGGAGTCTGCATCACCGTGGTACGTATATTTGTGTTTATTTTTTTCTCGAGTATAAAGTCACGTTCTCAAGTATAGTGATGTTCTCAAACATAAAGTCATCTTGTTTTATTTGTTATGCATAATTTCTCAAACAAAAAAAATCAAATTTGTTAGCTTTAAATTGTTTCTCGATCTGAAATTTATATGATTAATAAAATTATCACATATTAATACTAGTACGATTAGTTGACATGGGAGATACACAACGTAGAAAAAAGGTCAATATAGCCAATGGACTCCAGACGAGACAACAATGTTGATCGAATTACTTGTAGAAGGAATCAGAAAAAATTGGCGTGACGCCAATGGAATTATCAACAAGATAACAATCAAGGGTAAGATATTACCTGAACTCAATAAACGTCTTGGATGTGACAAGAATCACATGCACTATCTGAGCAGGATGAAGTTTTTGAAATCTTTATACCAAAGTTATCTGGATCTACAACGTTTTAGTTCTGGATTTGGGTGGGATCCTGAAATAAAAAGGTTTACTGCTCCTGATGAAGTGTGGAAAGACTATTTACTGGTATGTATTATTTGGTTTTTATAAAATTTAGATTAATTTATTATTAACCATCTATGTGATTTATAATTTTCTTTATATATATTTAACAGGCACATCCAAATCATAAACATATGCAAAACCAGATTGATCACTTTGAAGATCTCCAAATCATATTTGGATCTGCTATAGCAGCAGGTAATTTCACTGTTGGAATGAGTGATGGTACATATCCTCGTATCCATGCGGTTGGTGAAAGTAGTCAACCAAACGAAACCATGAATGAGAACAATGAGGAGGTTCATGAATTTTCATCTCCACAACCATCGGCAGCAGAACATGGTACACCAAGAACTTTGAATCTTACCACAAGACGTCGTTCTGAAAAACTTCTTCCAAGGAAGAGAACTAGAACTAGAGGTTGCAACAATTTCGATGAAACAGAGAGTGATCACAATGATTCGATGATCACTGTCAGTAATAGAATCCTTGATGTGATACAACAAAGAGAAGAAAGGCAACAAAGAGAAGCTGAAAAAAGAGAAGAAACATTGAAGCATAAAATTGAGGAAATAGAAAAAAAGAAAAAACCAATGTTTGGGATGCAATGAAGGAGATTCCTAGTTTGGATGAGCATATCCGCTACAAAGCCATTACCCTCATTCATTCGTTAGGAATGAAAGATGTCTTTACTGACATGTCCATAGAAGAACGCTTTGGTTGGATCAAGGCTAATTGTAGCACCTAATGAATTTTTTTTTTAGACTATTTGTTTTATTGTTTTGGTTTTCTGGTTTTTTTTTGTTTTTTTAATCTTGCATCATCACTTTGCTTTATCAATAATACTTTTTTATTTTTAATGGAATTTTTTAACCTATTAGTCAATATATTATTTTGGAAGGTGTTTAATATGGAGCGCATTGTTGAAGAAGAAGATGAACTACATGACAGAGAAACAATTGAAAAAGAAGATGATGAGTCAGATTTGGACATTATGATTTTATTATTGGAAAATATAGCAACAGCGAGTGCTCCTATCGAACGTCCAATTCGTCGAGCCGTCTCAAAAGCTGGTTATAGTTATATCCAAAATGCTCTTACAAATAATGCCCAACATTTCCGACAGTTGTATCGTATGGGTCCAGACGTATTTCATACACTGTGTGATATTATAAGAGTGAAGACATGGCTAAGAGATACGCGGTATATATGCGTCGAAGAAATTATGGCTACGTTTTTACTCACAGTTGGCCAAAATTCAAGATATTGTTACACAATGGACACATTTAAGCGATCGAGTTATTGTACAAGCATAAATTTTCATAAGGGACTTGAGGCATTAGCTTTCCTCGCGCCAAGTTGGATGACTCAGTATGTAAGTCAGTGGCTCTTGTTGCTTATTTTATTCGTTTTGATGGCTTTATATGCAATCCCCGCAAGTGCTGCAGTTCTCGGAATTTATTTCTTTGTCATGTTTGCTTTGGCTGTCCTGTCGTTTCTCGTCCTTTATTTTTCCTTTCCTAGCTTAAATTGGCTGATCAGAGAGATTGCAGCCTAACTCATTGTACTGTATCTTTGTTCCTTTATGTTTCCTGACTTGTAAGAAACGTGAGAGTTAACTATAGAGCCAAAGTTATTTACACTCAATGTAGACAAGAAAAAGAGAAGATCTTTATTTCAAACTGTGTCACTGTACATAGCGAACAAAACTACCTTCTCTCTCTGTATCTCTCTATCTGACAACAATGAGATTCTGTGTACAAGATGAATCAGAAACAATGAAAACGAAAATGAGAAGAATAAACACTCTGCTTTTATGTATAAATCTGAAAGTAGAAAAGAAAGAAAAATTATACACTGTAACCTGGTGAAGATAAGCCATTGAATAACAGTAAACTCTCTAAAACTTTTAACTCTTTGAAAATCATAAAACCAATAAACCCCCCCTTAACCTATTAATAACCTCCAGATTCCAACACATGAATATTGAATCCGAATCCTAATGGTCTTCCTTAGTCTCTCTTTCCAGACACACTTTTGCTGCACAAATGATTCGGCCAACCTAAGAATAAGATGGTGCATTATTTGTAGGAAATATTTTGATCTTATTTATTTGAAATTGACTGAAACATTAAATAAAGAGATATTTCATGGATATTGGATAATAGTACTAATGTTGTTAACTCTACAAGTGATTTGTTTTGCGTGGGTTGTCACAAAAATCATCTGCCCCGTCAGAAAGGTAAAATAAATGATGACCTTATCTCCAACCGCAGTTCGGACACAACTTGGTAAACGCTACCACATATTGCTAACTTCATTTCAGATACAAATAAACTTTTGCCGTTGTAGCTCTTGTAATTTTCTTTTTCATTGCAGTTTTTGTTTTTTTTTTATTACAGAACTATATTTAGAAAAAACTAATTAAATATTCAGATATTTTGTAACGATTGAAAATGTTTCTTCTTTTTGTAGAGAATTACATTAACGATGATGATCATATCAATATTTGCGGATAAGATCAATTGTAGTTATACGTCAGAATCGACGAATCCTTCCTTTTTTTCTTGTCATAAAGAGTTTTTGAACAGAAAACATACTACATTTAATTATTTATGCAATCCAACTTTTTTGAACAATTGCAAATTTTAGCTGATATAATTGGAATTTATATCTGTTTATGCATATGTAAAAATCATATACACGACATTCATGTTATCCTTTTTTCTCGAATTACGTAACCTTTAGCATCAAAATAATTTTATAAATATTTTACTGATTTTGAGAAATAAAAAAACCTTTTAAAATCTGAAAATTAATTTCGGTTAGTTCATGGCATTATAGCAATTGATTCGCGAAAGTAGAAAATTGTAAAAATCCCCCATTAAAACTGGAGATTTGTTAAGCTCTCTTCTTCTTCCTTACTTGGCATCGCATCACATCAGTCAATTATCGAACCGTCCTCTTAGAAATTGCCGGAGAAAATGAGGATTGATGAGAACGAAGCCGTCTCTGCTTCCAGCAAGCACCTGGTCTTCGCTTACTACGTCACTGGACATGGCTTCGGTCACGCTACTCGCGTCGTCGAGGTTCCTTCTCCTTCTCATTCTCTCTGTACCTCTCTGCATCGGTCTCATTTGCTGATTCATGCGTTTTGTTTTCTCTTTCATTGTTCGTTCCTTTGCTTGTGGTTAATCCGACCAATTTGTGGTGTTTTCAGGTTGTTCGCCACCTGATCGCGGCAGGACATGATGTTCATGTCGTTACCGGCGCACCTGATTTCGTCTTCACATCCGAAATTGAGTCTCCGAGGCTCAAAATTCGAAAGGTTTTTATCACTCTTATGTCTTCTTCTTTCTGGCGATGATTTACTTTCAAAGGATATTTAGAATTCTTATGTATTGTTTATTGCAATGTTAGGTTCTCTTGGATTGTGGAGCTGTGCAATCTGATGCATTGACAGTTGATCGTCTTGCTTCGTTAGAAAAGGTTTTACTCATATGATCATACTTCTATGATTCTTGTCTATATTGGTCTTCCCTTAAAAAGTATTTGTTTTTTGGCTTTGTTAACATTTTCGATGTTGGTGTGTTTAGTATGTCGAAACAGCTGTTGTTCCTCGAGCTGAAATTTTGGAAACAGAAGTTGAGTGGCTTCATTCTATCAAAGCCGATTTTGTGGTACATTCTTTTTTTGTTTATACAATCTCAGCAGTTTTATCAGTCTTACCGTTATTTGCTCTGGTCTCTTGCTTTGTAGTTTGTACTCCGTCATTTTCTTACCACGATTAATTTTCTCATTTGTTTAAAAACAGGTGTCTGATGTTGTCCCTGTAGCGTGCCGTGCAGCGGCTGATGCTGGGATACGTTCTGTTTGTGTCACCAATTTCAGGTAACATTTTCTTATGTTCTACTATACATTTTTTGTTTGGCCTGATACCTTCTCCTGGTTTCAATCCTACTTCATGTCCTGTACTGTAACTCTGTCTCTACCATTCAAAATCTCGAGTTTTTGTTATAAGTTTTCACCTCCCCCGTTTTTAGAGGGAGATACTTTAGTTAAAAATATGTTAAATTTTGATTATTTATGTTACTTTTAGCTGGGATTTTATCTATGCTGAGTACGTGATGGCTGCTGGATATCACCACCGCTCCATTGTTTGGCAGGTAACTTTTTTTTTTCTAGAAGCTGCGCATACTATCTTTTATTAGCTAGTGGAAGTGATAATACTCTAAAATTTTATTGGCATGCGAAGTTGTAATTAATACTTTTCCTCCCTGACATAGATAGCTGAAGATTATTCTCATTGCGAGTTCCTAATTCGCCTCCCAGGATATTGTCCAAGTATGCATCATTTCTTATTACCATTTCAAATAAAAGTCTGTTCTTTCATTTCTTCCTAGTGTATTCTGCTCTATGCCATAACTTGATTTCCTTGCTATCTTGGTAGTGCCTGCTTTTCGTGATGTCATCGATGTACCGTTAGTTGTGAGGAGACTTCATAAATCTCGCAAGGAGGTCTGTCAACAACATTTTATTGATCTTATCTTCAGTCGCACAAATAGTCCAAATAACATCTATTGTCCCTTTTGATCAGGTCAGGAAAGAACTCGGGATTGCTGAAGATGTGAATGTTGTTATACTCAATTTTGGTGGACAGGTCTGGCCATTTGTTCTTCCATTTGAAAGTGCCATGGTTTTTAGTTTCTTCACACTAATGCTCTGATTATGTTTAATGTGTATTTGCATTTTTGCTTGTTGATCTTGACATTTTATTAGACATGCTCATTGGTCATGTCTGTGTACTCTTTATTTGTGATTACTCAAAAGACAGAATTCTCATTTTCAGCTATGTTGTCTTTGTCTCATGTGCAGCCCTCAGGGTGGAATTTGAAGGAAGAATCACTACCGAATGGCTGGCTGTGTCTGGTATCTCTTAACATTTACCATGCACCTGTTTTATGTACACTTACTTGCTCTCAAGTGAGGTTTCTATGATGTTGATTAAACTTATATCAATATGTTGTTCAGGTTTGTGGTGCATCTGAGACCCAAGAGCTTCCACCAAATTTTGTAAAGCTTGCTAAGGATGCTTATACGCCTGATATTATAGCTGCATCTGACTGTATGCTTGGTAAGTATGTAACCTGATTAAGAAATAGTCAATTAAATTAGATGGCTACTGGCGTTTTTATAATGCCTGTTTCCAAGGTTTCAGGGAAAATTGGTTATGGCACTGTCAGTGAAGCCCTATCGTACAAGGTGCCATTTGTCTTTGTTCGCAGAGATTATTTCAATGAAGAACCTTTTCTGAGAAATATGCTCGAGGTTCAGCCGATTCCTCTTTCTATTTTGATTTTCTTGTCTTTAATTACCTCAGTTCTTTCACTTTAAAGTTTTGGATCGAATGTTCACATTTTTCTGGTCAAATTTCTTGGGCAGTTTTATCAATGTGGTGTTGAGATGATCAGGAGAGACCTATTAATGGGCCAATGGAAGCCATATCTTGAACGTGCAGTTAGCTTGAAGCCTTGCTATGAGGGTGGCATCAACGGTGGTGAGGTAGATGCTCCATCTTGTTTTCATTTATCTCTTAAGTTGTAAGATTCTGAGAAAATATTAAGCCCTTGACTGAAATTCATAAATCCTGTGTTTAGTGTGTACTAACATCTCTTTTTTCATTTTGGTGCAATGATAGATCGCAGCTCACATCTTACAGGAGACAGCCATTGGAAGACATTGCGCATCTGATAAGGTAAATTTACTATCCAAATAGTAACATCATATTGTCTTATGTTAATCATTGAGATATTATTAGATTTCTGGAATACTGTGTCATCAAAAGTATTTTGTGCGTGGGATGTTTCAGTTAAGTGGTGCAAGAAGATTACGTGATGCGATAATCCTGGGGTATCAGCTACAGAGGGTCCCTGGAAGGGACATTGCTATACCAGAGTGGTATTCAAGGGCTGAAAATGAAATTGGTCAATCTGCTGGATCATCACCTAGAGTTCAAGCGAACGAGAACAACTCATTGGTGGAGTCGTAAGTATTGTTTTTATATTGCTATTTTCTGTTTTACTTTTACTTTTTTGGCTTATCCCTTCACTTATCTTGCAGTTGCATCGATGATTTTGATATTCTTCAAGGTGATGTTCAAGGTCTTTCAGATACATGTACATTTCTTAAGAGTTTAGCCATGCTAGATGCTATTCATGATTCTGAAAAGAGTACGGAGAAGAAAACCATGCGTGAGCGAAAAGCTGCTGGTGGTCTCTTCAATTGGGAGGTAGCATATTTCTTTTCTCAATTTCCTTGTAATTCCAGTTAGCAATCTACTAAGAGTAAATAGAAAAAAGTAATGGCCTGAGTTCATGCCTAATGCCTTGCAAAATTAACTTCAATTTTTCCTAAAGGATGGTTTTATTATAAGTGTTTATGAATGTCGCTATTAAATGGTGGCATCAGTTCTTTTAATTGGTGGAAGCATCTTTCCTGATGAATAATTTAGCTAGCAGGTTAACTTTGAGTTGAGCTGTTATTTGTGCTTTTGCAGGAAGAAATCTTTGTTGCCAGAGCACCTGGAAGGTTAGATGTGATGGGTGGAATTGCTGACTATTCAGGAAGCCTTGTGTTGCAGGTTAAAATTCTCTACTATTGGTTTTGCTTGTCACTTGTGTCTGATTCTATTTTGTGTTATGTATTAGGAAGTAATTGTAAAAATCCCACTTCTTGCCAGAGTATCTTTATTTTCATTGACCACAACAATTTTCTTTTTGATATCCTCGTAACTTCAGATGCCAATAAGGGAAGCTTGCCATGTAGCTGTCCAAAGAAACCATCCTGGAAAACATAGACTGTGGAAACATGCGCAAGCCCGACAGCAAGCTAAGGGACAAGTACCAACACCAGTTCTGCAAATTGTAAGTATGAGTATTTGAATGAATTCTTTATGCACATTATGGGCTTGTTTTTACAATGAAGTGGATTGTCCTAGCTTAAGACTTTGCTTTGTGGTCTTTCTGAGATTTCCTTGTATCTTTGTTTTTTAGGTTTCATATGGATCAGAGATCAGCAATCGTGCCCCTACTTTTGACATGGATTTGTCTGATTTTATGGATGGAGATGAACCGATTTCTTATGAAAAAGCAAGGAAGTTCTTTGCTCAGGATCCAGCACAGAAGTCAGTCTTTCCTCTTCTGTTTGAAATACATTAATTTTTCCATTTTAACAAGGTAATAATATCTTCCAGGTGGGCAGCATATGTTGCCGGGACAATCTTGGTATTGATGACAGAACTTGGTGTGCGTTTTGAGGATAGCATCAGCTTGCTGGTGCGTTTTTTTTTATGCGTTTGTTAGAATTTATCATTCTCTGCTGCAGAAACCCTCCTGATTCATCTTTGTTTCTTTGCCATTTTCAATTGCATGTACTATCTTGTTGGTAACAAAATTTTGACCTGTTCTTTGTTCTGATGCTTATACTTTAGTTTAACATGTTATAAGAGTGAAGCTATCAAGATTTAGAAATGCAATTTTGTAGTATAGAAGTTAGCAGTCCTGGGTTTGCCAGCCCCTTAGAGGGCCACATTTGTGATGCTTCTCAGTTATAACTATCGGAAACTGTGATCTGTCTGTCATTTTACCTATTTGAGTTTCTTAAAAAATCTTAGACTTGCGTCCATCATTTAGTTCTTGGTGTTATATGCATATAATATGAATATTAAAGCTGAGTGAATATCTGTTTTCTCAGGTTTCTTCTGCTGTGCCTGAAGGTAAAGGTGTATCTTCATCTGCTGCTGTGGAGGTGGCGAGCATGTCCACAGTAGCTGCTGCACATGGTAAGTCACTTTAACGTATTGTCATAAATGAAACTCATATGATGCGAATGTTGGTGGACAAAACGGACGTCCTTTGAGATAGCTGAACATACCATATAGAAACATAGACATTTTACAATTGTTTGATAATATATGTGCAGGACTGAGTATCAGCCCCCGAGATCTTGCTATACTCTGCCAAAAGGTTTCATGTTCAGCATCATACTAGCTCCTTTCCTGACTTGTGTTTTGGTTTTCTAATTCTCTTCTTTCGCCTTCTAGGTGGAGAATCATATTGTTGGGGCTCCATGTGGTGTTATGGATCAGATGACTTCGTCCTGTGGGGAAGCCAACAAACTGTTGGCCATGATCTGCCAAGTAGGTCTTAGTAATGCCTAAGCTAGAAGTAAAAGATCACCGTTTTGTGTAGCACAGTTGATATCTCTTTTCTATCTGGAGATAACAAGATTTGATCTACTTTTTTCTTTAACCTTTTCATAAACAAAACATGTAGCCTGCAGAAGTAGTTGGGCTTGTTGAGATTCCCAACCATGTCAGATTTTGGGGAATTGATTCCGGAATTCGACACAGGTAAATGGGTTTTCTCTATCAGTAATCCTTTTGTTCTCTATAAAGTGCATCATGCACTTTATACTTTTAAACTTAACTAGGTTTTTATTCAAAAGATTGCAGATTCACTTGAGCTATTATATATCTAATCGCTCAAAGCTTATCATATTCTGTTGAATAATTGGCTTTATCTCGCAGTGTTGGAGGTGCGGACTATAGGTCGGTCAGAGTTGGTGCCTACATGGGGCGAAAGATGATAAAGTCAATGGCGACTTCTATTCTGTCACAATCAGTGTCAAGTGCTAATGGAGGCCACCCGGAAGAACTAGAAGATGAAGGGATTGAGCTACTTGAGACCGAAGCTTCATTAGACTACTTGTGCAATTTGTCACCTCACAGGTAAGAACAGAAGTGGTTGAAAGCATTTCTTAATTCACACACCAGGATAGTATCAGGCTGGCTAATCCTCATGGCTCTGGTTATGTTGCAGATATGAAGCCCGTTATGCAGATAAGCTTCCAGATACCATGCTGGGTCAGACATTCATTGAGGAATACGCAGATCATGATGATCCGGTCACAGTGATTGATCAAAAGCGTTCTTACAGTGTTAAAGCTCCTGCCAGACATCCTATATACGAAAACTTCCGGGTCAAGGTTCGTCTTTTGATATTTCACAATCATCTTGTGCTTTTTTCATCCTTTTCTTGTTGGTTTAAATCTATGCTTAGACTATAATGGAGACGATTGTGGAATGCTTCTTGTTGTAGACTTTTAAAGCTCTTTTGACTTCTGCAACATCAGATGAACAACTTACCGCTCTTGGGGGACTTCTTTATCAGGTATTACTTAAAACTACCTGATTTCGTATAGTAAAAATTTGGAAAGACTTATTATTGAGATTCTTGATCATGGATTTAACATCTTGATGCTCTTCACTAAACTTTTTGTTTTTGTTCAGTGTCACTATAGCTACAGTGCGTGTGGACTAGGATCAGACGGAACCAACAGGCTAGTGCAGTTAGTACAAGGGATGCAGCATAACAAGTCTAAATCCGAGGACGGAACTTTATATGGAGCCAAAATCACAGGTGGTGGCTCAGGTGGAACAGTCTGTGTCATAGGCCGTAACTCATTGCGCAGCAGCCAACAAATTCTCGAGGTATGTAGGAACCTTGGTTACATATATATGATATAAGGGCTTAGGCTTATACATAAAATGGTGTGGTGGATGTTACAGATTCAGCAGAGATACAAAGCTGCAACAGGCTATTTGCCACTGATATTCGAAGGATCGTCACCTGGAGCTGGCAAGTTTGGTTACCTCAGGATCCGACGTCGTATCTCTCTCTGATTCCAATTCAACTTCTCCCATAATTTGGTAAACTTTTATTTATCCTTACCATACGTTTCATCTCAAAATAATTAGGTAGCTGTTCTCCACTTTCAAAATAATAATGGTGAGGAAATGGGATCTTAGAACTATTATTTTCCTTAAAACAACTCTCGTATTTGGTTCAGATAAATGGTAATGTATATACTACAAACGTTATTTTACATAACTATCTTATGCATAAGAAAACAATTTACTCTGCTTAGTTGCTTCCTGTTGATGGTTAATTTGAAACGTGTTTAGTGTGTTCGTAATGGCTTCAAGACTTTGTTGTGTGTGTTAAGTTTTGGTTAAAGTTTGAATTGGAAAATAAAAACTGGAAATGGAAGTAGTAAATAGGGTAAAGGCGCAAGTGGAAGGGTGGGGCTTTGATTAGAGGAGAATGGGTGAAGGTTCGGGGGAAGTAGTATCATTATTTATAGCAGACACAGTACCCGAGAGAGGATCTTATTTATTATTGCTCATCTTCATGTGCCTTTAATTACTTTGCATACCTTTTTCTTTGCCTTTTATTAAATAAAAATGGAAATTTTCTATTTTCTATTTTCTAAGATGCAACTAGTGTCTTTGTTATTAGTATATACATTGATGGTAATATAGATATTACCAAGATAGATTTATAATATAATAGTATCTGACGAATCAATTATCACAAATGAAGTTAGAAATCGTAATCTCGTTTCTTTAGAGAAACCATTAAAGAGAAGAGAGACGTGAGATCCGAACAAATATGAAAAGGGCATTTACTTAGTCACAGTGATAAACGAGCCGACATGCACGTGCTCCCTTCTATTCTTACGCCTTCTCATCGGATCCTATGAAGTCTTCTTTCATCCAACCGTCCTTATTTGTCCACGTCTACACTCTGCATTTTCATCATGCATTATGAAAAAGGATTATAGTTCAGAAAACCACCGTGCAAATTATATATACAATCAATTACTACTATACGACATTACATCTCCATCCAAAAAATATTACATTATTTGCTTCTTACCTTTTTTTCTCTATGACCAAACTTTTTTTTTTTTAAATAGTGATTGAATCTACTGAAAGATAATCATAACGTAGACAGCTTTGGCTAATCAGTAATCACGTGGAATGTTTAATGGTGTATTGGACTATGTCTTGCGTCAAATCACACACATTATAGAATTACATTGTTCCGGTTTTCATATTTTTGGTAAAAAGTGTTTTTGATGGACTCTATCAAAATGTCTTGGCCTTTCTTCCAATAATTTATACATCTTTCTGTATTTTTTTTAAGTCAACTAGTTCAATATTATTTCAGTAAATAGACTTCCCAACTTTAAAAAATTACACGTTTATATATATATATAAAGTGTATACGTCTCTATTTTAAGATTCCTTTCTGACGTATACATTTATATAAAGATTTTATTTTATTTTAACAAATGGTGAGAAATAAAAGATAGGGTTGGATACAATCTTACACGTTCTTCTACTTCACTCAAACACTTGTGCCTCTCTTCTCGACTTTGTCCTCTTCCTCTTTCATTGCTTCCTTCATCCTCATATTCACTTCCAGATTCTCTTACCAGACACAAACTCCAGATTCATCCGACAATGAAAACATTCAGAACATTCCATCTTTTCCTTTTTCTCTTCTTCACATTCACTTCTACCATGACGTCAGCCTCACCATCTCATACCGTTGACTGTACAATGTGCACTTCTTGTGACAATCCTTGTCAACCTAACCCTTCTCCTCCTCCTCCATCTCCTCCGCCTCCAGCTCCCACCACCACCGCATGTCCTCCGCCTCCTAGCTCCGGTGGTAGTGGTGGTGGTGGTCCCTACTACTACTACCCACCTCCTTCTCAGTCTGGCTCTTACCGTCCACCACCGTCTTCCTCCGGAGGTGGTTACTATTATCCGCCGCCGAAAAATGGAGGAAACTATCCTTTTACGCCGCCGCCGAACCCGATAGTTCCGTACTTTCCGTTTTACTACTATAACCCTCCGCCGCAATCTATTATGTCCGGATCCGATGAGAAAATCAGATTCTCTTACGGATTGTTATCCTTTGTCTTAATCTTTTCTCTTTATTTCGGTTGCTTTTTAAGTTAAAATGATAATAATAATACCGATTTAAGAAAATGATTAGAGGTTAATTAATTGTAACAAGAAATCCTCAGATCTTTTGCAGACCCGGCTAGAGATTTTTGCAGAGAATGCATGAGAGATCTTCACGCTACAAGTTAAAACGACGATGAATATTGTTTTCTTCTGTATTTTTTTACTACTTTTTGCTTGTACAAGTATAAATATATTTGTACTTCTATGTTTAACAATTTGTGTTATTATGAAATGTAGTTTTTTTCTTATTCTATAAGACTATAATGGTAATAAAAATAAATATATGGGTTTCGTTCGCCCTTTATTTTATGTTTAATTTTGGGTTTTTTTCTTTGTTTAACTCAACAAATTAGTTGACTGTTGACGCAATAGTTTTAGTTAAAAGGACAAAAATAAAAGAATAATTTTTGAAGTAATTATATAAAATACCTATTGTATAACATCAACTATCATAGATATTAACTCATGACTATGAAGACAAAATATGAAGTTATTCTAAGTTTGAAGAGAAAAAAAGAAAAATATATGAGAGTATTTGTTATGAAAGAGATGATGAAGGGAAGGAAAATGAGCCACACACAGAGAGAGATAGTGAGTAGTGTAAAACAACACACTCGAGGGTCTTTTGGGTCCTACTTTTCTCTTTCTTATTCAGAAAAGCCCAAACCTCTTTAAGTGACTTTGGGCCTACACTCTCTACGAGCATCCGATGTCAGTTCCTTCATCTTCAACTTTGGATTTTATCGTCGTTTGTATTTTTATTTGATTTTTGGTTAAGTAAGCAGCAATATATTCCAACAAAGAAATTTGGTGATTAGCGATTGAACATAACATGCAGAATGTTTAATTTTTGTTTCGGTAATTAACGAACTGTGTTCCAAAAATCAGCAACGGACAAACAAACATAATGGTTTGTCAATCTATGTTGTTGCTATCACTTACTAATATTAAACGGACAACATGAAGTATGTACCATAGCTGATAGCACCCGTAATTATACGAACAGATAGAACTCTGTTTGTTGAGGACCTATGCTTAGAAAAAACAAACTTCTTATAGTTATTAACATTATTGAATTCAATAATACCCTAAATCATATGGCTTTTAATTTATTAAGATAACTAACCAGAGAGGGTTCAAGCAAAACTATTGTTTTCAAAGTACTTTCGAGTCTATACTACTAAAAACTTATCTATGTTACTATATGTTTAGAGCATCTTCAGACTTCAGTGATAGTCTACTTTTTATTCTAATATTCGTTTTTGGATGAAAATTATTTCCGATGTTACTTCATATCTTATTCTAGAATGGAGCAATGAATAAATATTATTGTAAATTTGGAGCTCCATTTTAGATTAATTTTTTATATATAAAACAATCCCTCAAATCCGTTACATTATTTTGGATTCATGGGGAAAAAAATGAATCGCAAGAAAATGAGAAGAGAGACGCACTTTGTCAATTGTCATTTGTCACTTGTCACTTGTCACCATCACCGTCTCCTTTTTTTCGTTATAATAAAATCCGTTTTTATTTTCACCAATAAAAAGCCCAAAAGACGTGAGCTGTTTATAGCTGGCTCGTTTTGAGACCACACGCTTAAGGAGCGCGTGGAGATGAGATTACAGCTGGAACTAATTTTAGGGAATTTTTGGGTAAAGTTGCAAAATTCAAATTCACATTGTCCTTTCCAAGTCGTGAATATGAATATATGATCATTGACAACCGAAAAAAACATCATGATTAATATTATCATTTTCAATTCTATAAAATATCATTTCAAAAAAGAAGAAATATACAAGACTATATAACTAATAAGAGAGATTATAAACCATTCATATAGTTAACTTTCTAGAAATTCTCATTAGTTAACGAAATTAGAGTGAAAAACGAATAATTAATTAGTAAATAGCACATAACATTAGCTGGCCTAAAAACAATTTCGACTGACTTACATATTACTTATATGATATTAGGATTAATAAAACCTCTCTTGATCATTTCCCAACTTATTTTCCCTAAATCTCTCTCTCAACCATTAGAACAAAAAAATAAAAACTCAAAAAAGAGTTGAGAAACAAATCTCAACCACAAGATAGAGCCATGAGAAGTACTGCGGCTCGTTCCTCTTCCCCAAGTTTCCTCCATAGCCTCTTCTTCTCAACTGATGATCTCTTCATCACCGGTACTTTAAACCCTAAATCCAAAAATCTACCAACTCTTTTCACATTCTTCTTATTGTTACTGCTACTGTAATTCTCAGTATCTGTCTTGATGATCTTGTTCTTGACATTTCCTGGTTCACCTTTTCTAATCTTGACATTTCGATCGTCCAGAGTTAGGTTGTTATTACTTTTGTTCTTGATCTTACAATCTTCTTGTCTAATTCCAAGAGCTGCTTGTCTCTTTTTCCTACTCTTGATCCCACACGCATTGCACAATGACTGCAAAAAAAAGTACAAAACCGTAATGAGACTAAAGAACAAATAATGAAAAATCATCAAACAGATCTAAGATCATCAAGCATCACAAACAGTGCAACATGATCTTAACCCAGAACTAAGTGTTAACTCTAAACACAGAATCAAATCAGAACATAGAGATCATCTAGCCATGATCTTCTATGATCAACAACTAAAACCTAGATACACATGATCACACAAATGCGTCAATTTACTCTTATACCCACTTGCTACAAAGCTAAGAACACAAGATCAACCCACATTTGAAGGTACTACAAGTACCATTTCAACTAGATCTACCACAGGAAAGCTCAAAGTTTTGATTTTTAGGGTTTAAAAGAAAAGGGGGAAGAGAGATCAATGATGATCATCATTACTTTAGGTCCGGCTGGTCCACCACGCCAAAGTGGAGTCCTGCTTGTTCCACAATCAACGCATGTCTTCTTTGTATCACCTCCACTTCCGCTACTGCTACAGTTTCCGTTGTCTACATCAGAAGAATCTCCCGCCGATTCGAGCTTCGTCTTAGTTTCTTCTGTCATTGACATCTACAAGAACAAATAAACAGAAAACAAAACGTGATCAGTAACTACAAATGTAAGATCACAAAAAAATAAATTAAAAAAACGATCATGAATACTCACATTGAAGAGAACGGAAACTTCAAGCTTTAGGCTGAAGAATCACAGAAATGAGAATGATGGAAATGGTAGAGAGGGGTCAGAGAGCTCTTATGATTGAAAGGCTGTAAAGAGTAGAAGAAGAGAGTGTGATGAAGATGATGATAAGGAAGAGAGAGAGAGAGAGACGCCGCAGAGGAGTAACGGATAAAACAAACGGAGAGGCTTTTTATAATAAAGGAGGAGGCGGGGACTGAAAAACCCTAGATTTCTATTTCTTTATTCCTATATTACCCTCGAGCGGGGGATTTTATTACTCTCCGACCACCCGCCAAAAAACCAAATAACTAGAAAACTGAACAAAAAAAAGAAGAGGGAAATTTACAATTTGTTACTTAATGAGTAACACAATACAAGGGTTTTTTTGGTATCTTGGTACCAAATTTGAATGTTTTTCAAAAGCTGGCGCACAAAATTATTGGAATTGCTTGTTATAGTGGTTTCATTTGTATGCCGCCTTTAATCTCTTAATTTGGGCTTAGTGATGCATGCATTTTTACTCACTGTCCTATGGTTATTTTGAGTAATTTTTCACACCTATAATTATGTGATTTTGTAATGAAAGAATTATTATAAGTGATGTAATATTGTATCAAGTAATCTATTATAATAATTAAAAAAAAAAACTATTCTCGTGTATTGTAGCTTTTTCGTGTAGTACATAAAAATGACATCATTTTTTTGGGTCAATTTCATCAATTGAAAGATCATGTAATCTATGTTGTACACTTTAGATCTTTTTTTGTACAAGGCTACCTACGCCTAAAAAATGACTGAGTTTCCACAAAACATTAGATTTTATGTTAATATTGAAACCCTATTTAAAGTTGGCGATAAGCATTAATAACATCGATTTATGGACATATGTTAAATATAGATACGCGTGCATATGCAGACAATAAGCCCACAATGACTTGGACCGCACCGAAAGAGGATAAAAAAATATTAAAAATAAAATAAAGAGACGAACCAATTGGGCTTTAAGTCACCAATACGACCAAATAAAGTTTGACCAACTTTTATATGTTTGACTTTGCAGTGTTGTGTAGTACAAATGTAACAAAACCCAGACACTTTCTTCTCATCACACTTAAAACTATAATAAAACCCTTTCCCAAATTTCCTTCCCCTGATGACTCCTACCCAACTCCCCCAACAAGCTTATTTCATGACTCAAAACCCACCCACCACCGACTCTGACCAGACCAGACCAGACCAGACCAGACCAGGCCAGACCAGGCCAGACCAAGGCACCTCATCTGACTTTTACACAGAAGACCAGACTCTATTCAGACCCATTTAATCAATGCCCCCCCCCCCACACATATAAGCTCCTTAGACTCTTCAATCATCACGTTCAGCTCCTGCTGAAACAAAACCAGACTCAGATTTACACAAGGAAGACGGATCTATGCTTTCCTCAAATGCTCAGGCATTTGGACAGGATTAATTAGTCCTAAGTTACGAGTTTTTTTTATACCTTCACTTGAAGTTGAATCCACCTGGCGGTACGGCTGCATCATTACCTCCAAACTGGAAGCCTTGTGCAGAGCCATCACCACCTGGTAAAGTTTCATCTTCCTCTTCCAACCAGTATGTTTCAAGAATCTTCACTGCCTTCTCATAGATTTCGCTGTTGTCATGACTCTGCAGATTCTCAATCTTTTCTAATCCCTCAGCATCATCGATTAACTGTGCGTAAAAGTTTACATCCCCAGTGTTTCCCGTGACCTTTTCAGTTTCCCCAACTTTTAGAATGTTCTCCAATCCTTCTAGACACACAGTGATAATCCTTGGATCAGGGCACACCAAAAGATCACACAGTGGTTTCACGACTCCCTGTTCCACCATGTACCTAAAGCACGCAACAATGGAAGAATTTAAGAGATAGCTTAAAAGAGAGCTAAGAAAGATTATAAATGAGACAGGACCAACGGAAGATGGGGCTGGTGTTGAATAATCTTACTTGATTTGGTCAGGAGAACCACCTGAGGTGGCATTTGATATTGCCCATGCAGCTTCTTTCTTAATATCAAACTCTGCATTTTGAAGCAGATTGACGAGAGGGCAAATCAAACCAGCTTCACATACAGCCTACATTACCGAAAGAATATTAGAGAACATAACATACACAAAATCTTTCTTCAAACAACAAAAGCCTTCTGAAATTGATAATGATCAGAACAGAAAAAAAACATCCATTTTCAGCAAAAGTTCACCTGAATCTGTTCCCTGTTTCCAGCAGTAATATTTGAGATCGTCCAGCAAGCCTCCTTTTTTATGCTCTTCTTATGGTTGTGAGTCAGAAGGCTCAAAAGGCTGAGGAGTGCACCATGACTGATTACACACTGCAGGAGTGACCAAAAAAGAAAGAGTACTTACTACATAGTAAGAAATGGTCAAACTTTTTTAGGGAGGGAGCATTATACATCTAAAATAATGAACACATAGTTCTAGAAGAGCATTGCCTTAAATTAGTCTAAAACTACGCTAAAGAGGCAGGACAACAGACATCATGTGCATTATTTGCGAAGGCAGCAATGTAAAATACTGCATGATACCAAGGTACACCAAATAAAGAAAAAAAATGATATAATCATAGAATCCTATTCCAGAGGTACACCTTACATTCTCAAGGTGGATATATCGGAAGACTAGTAGGAAGCTATGCAAGTAACTTCTGACAACTAAATGTCATTATCAAAAAGTTCAGATACAGCTGATATGCCAACAGTGTCTCATTCTTTTCATTAAATTTTTAGGAAGAGTGGACCATGTACACTAAATAGAAATGATATAATCTATAGAAAATAAGCTTACCTGTGTCTGTCCATCATCTCCAGTGACAATGTTTCCGATAGTACGAAGAGCAGGAATAAGCACAGATGGTGATTGGTGCCTACAGCATATGAATATTTAATAATATTCATCAACATATAACATTCATGTACAAAATCAAAGTGAAATCACATGATTAAAAAACTCACTGGAGAAGTTCGACAAGTCGAGGAACAACACCTGCCTCAATGACAGATTGGATTTTGTCATTTGTGCCATCAGAAAGATAAGAGAGGGCCCAACAGGCATCTGTTAACACTTCCTCATCAGTCGAATGAATGAGACGTTCAAGGGCTGGAAGTGCTGGACGAACCTGTTATCAAGAAATCAAAGATATTATAAAGAAAACTTCATTGATCTTCAAGCAGAGATTGAAACTGGGAATAGAGACAAACCTGGTCAAAAGGAGGCTGTGGCTTGCCCCTGCAGAAATTTGAGAGAGTCCAAGTAGCATTTCTCAGCATAGAGAGTTTAGCATGCTCATTCAACTGAGAGAGCAATGGTATCAAAGCTCCCTGACCAAGGACAAGATCTCTGCACCGTGGAGAATCACCAGCAACATTCCCTAGTGCCCAAACAGCCTTACAAATGAAACATATTAAGAATATAAAATTTAGAACACAATTCTTCCCAAAGATAAAACAAGAACTCTGTCATGAGCAAAAAACCATAGACATATATTTACCTGCTCACGGACATCATCACTCTGAGAAGCCAACAGTTGGACAAAAATCGGTACAGCACCCTGTTCAATAACAACCTTTGTATTCTCTGAAGTCCCAGAAGCAATGTTTGTCAATGCCCAAGCAGCTTCAAACTAAAGCCACACACACAGAGAGAAAGTATAAAGTATCAGATACTAATACTAGCAAATAAAACAGATACATAACGGTCCAACAAACCTGAAGCTGTGGATAATCCTCCCTCTGGAGAAATTCAACAAAACGAGGCACAACACCAGCATCTATCACTTCTTCGATTGGAGGACTACGCTCTGCCAAATTTCAAAACCATTGATTCATCATTTCAAGAAATTTCCCAATCAGAGTACAAACTTAAAAAAGCTCATACAGATATAGGAAAATTTACCAATAGAAAGCAATTTCCTGAACTGAGTAGTAGCTTCAAGCTGTAAGTTTCTGTCATCTGACCAAACACCACCAACCATAGAAGGCAAACTCTCCAGCTTCGGTTAAAAAAAATTCAAAATCGAAAACGATCTAATTAGTTCTAACACCAATACAAACCCTAAAGAATCGGTTCCAGATCTCTACTAATTTTACCTTCTTCTCGACGGTTGATGCAGCAGGAATAGAAGAAGGAGCGAATTGAGGTTGCTGTGTAGCTTGAAGACCTTCGCGACGCTTCTTCTGTAAGCTTTCTTCACGCTTGCTTTTACGGATCTCAACCATGTTGTCCTCTCTCCTCCGTCGTCCTTCCTCAGCATCAACCGCCACTTTGTAGCGGTTCCGACGAACCTCAGTCTTAGCGTTGGGTCTCAAAGACATGGCTACTTCAAATCTATTCTTCTGGCTTCGTGATGGTGAAATGAAATGAGCCAACGAGAGTGGAGCCGAAGCTATGTATGTATGTATATATAATAAAAAGTGTATGTATAGAATCGGCGAATAGATAGAGGATGATAAACCCTAAACGAAGTAGGGGGGAACGAGAAAAGAGGAAAAAAGCCACAGAGATTGAATTTCGTTGGCTTACATTAACATTTTTAGATTCGTTTACAGAAACAAAAATATAGAGTATTACTTAACTTGACTTGTTTTCACTCTTTCCCACCAACTAGTTTATAAAAAGCTTTTGAATGAATATTCAATATAGAGAAAAATATAGAAAATAATTTTAGCAAACTTGGCTTTGTGAAATGGTACATACGAATTTAAAAGTATATTCGTTTTTAGATAACACAATCATCATCACTCAACAAGGCTCAGCCAAGCTTTAGACTTTTAGAGAGTAGTTTTTAAGAGTATGTATACAGATAAATATATGTACGGCTGAGACATTTGATCTCTGAGGTTTTGTAAAGTCTTTTTAGAGTTAAAGAGACTCCCATGGGAAAATAAAACATGGTGATGGGGTTGGGTTTTAGCGGAGGTCGAGGACTTCGTATTTGACTTTGGCGTTGAGGAAGACGTGTGAGCAATGTTCGTATATTGGATTACCATCTTCTGATTCTTCGTGCGGATGGAAGCCTCGTTGCTGGCAGTTACGGATCACTGATACACCTGATGGATCTGAGAGATGGAATATACCGTGAGGTGTTGATTCATCCGTTGGAGCCATTACAATTGCAACTGCCTCCGGTAGCATTATCTGGTGACATAGATATGGACCATAAGGTAAAAATAGATGCAGATAATGGCATCATAAGTGATTAACATAGAGCTATTGAGAGGGGAAGTTTGTTACCTGATAGGAGTAGTGTGTGTGAAGATCAACTGATGACATGAAGCAAGTTTGTGTAGGGTGAGTCTGAAATCAAAATGTAATTAGCCACAAGAATCAATAAGCTTATCAACTAGTGGATATATGGATTCAGAATTGTTCCGAGTAGCTTTTTGGTTCCAGGGAAAACCAGAAAGATGGAAGGAAATGACATGGATTTGGTGGTCGATGAGGCTGAGAGAACTTACATGAATCCAACCCAATGGAAATAGAGAGAGTCTATCCTGTACTTCGAATATTTCTTCTTCGTTTAGTGTTTGGCACTGAACATTAGCAAATGAAGATGGACTAAGCGTGAGAAGAATCCCAGAGGAAAAAAAAAAATCATTGTTGATTTAAATGGTTGAGAAAAAATGAAGAACATACTGAATCAGAGGTCGACTCCTGCTTTGGGATTATGAGAGTAGTGATATGAAAAACCCTGTTTTTCTACCAAAAGGAAAAAAAGAAAAGAAAATAAGTAATGACAAGAATCTCAGCTGGTCATTAACGTGAGTACAATATAGTATGAACCGCAGAGGTGTTCCATCTACTCACCAGAGAGCCAGCAAGCACTCCACAAGTTTCTAAATTCCTTTCTGTGTTTGACCGAGCGAGCCTTAAGAAATCTTCCATTATCCGCACAGGCTTCAGCAAATTTAAAAGACAGAGACGACATTAGTATTAAGTTTACAAAACGAAAAAGAGTAGATTTCAACTGAAACAGCACCAGTCCTAGCAAGCTATTTCTAAGGACTTAATGGGCATGAATCCAATACTTTGAGCTTAAATATATTTTCAGACATATTACTATTCCAATGTTCCATGCAATAGTTTCTAGATTTATCAATGTGATTTTCTACTGGAAATGCATGTCCCTTCTATATTTCTCCCACCAACACTGTCGAATAGATGGAAATTGCACAAATATAAAAGAAGAAGTAACTGGAACTTACCACATGCAAATGCTGATAAGAATTGCTGCCCTCTTTATCTTCTAGAGAAGGCATAGCAGGTCCTGGTCTAGGATCAGCTACTTTAGATGGACAAATTTGGGCAAACTCTTGATGCATTTGGGCAAGCACAGGAGGAGGGGTAGGTTGCTTCATACCGACAAACTGAAAGGGGTCTTCAGTTGCATCACTTATAAACTGGGAAGTTACAGCCTCAGAATGACGCTGCCATCGACCATCATCTAAGGAGAGCACAGAGTTCAGTGTTGAAACCTCTTGAGAATCACCATTAAGTGATGTTGAGGAACCGCATGGTCCAGCTTCAATCAAACTGTAGAAATCCATGGAGTGAGTTAGGAATAGGCATGACTTCTATAAATAACTGCTTAAAAGGCAACAGAAGATAAGTACTTACCCTGAATTTTGAGCAGAACCCCAATCAGTATTACTCGGATATTGAACCTGTCATTCCATAAAAAATTAAGATTTTTCTCAGCGCCTTCAGATCTAGAACGTTAACATTGGATTGGAGGAAAAATAAAAAGAAAGAGTAAGAAAATGTGGGAAAGAAACAATGATCATTAATTGTTACCTTTATCTCCGACTTGGGTGCAACCCATTGACTTTTAAGACCATTTGGACCTAGAAATGAATGTCTTGACAAGGTTGCTTGGTTTGGAGGCAGAAAATCAAAAGATCTGCAGGTTTTCAGGAGCATAACTAAAGTCTCAATAATCATCTTGGATTAATATGGACAAGCACATGAGTCTCCTATACCCATTTGTTGTTTCAATATTTCAAAACTAAAGATAAAATCTGCAAAACACTAACAAGTATCTTCAAACATGATACCATAAACAGAAGATCCAAGCATCATTGGCAGTTAAGTCCATCAGAATGGCAAATTTTTCTGGTAATAATGACCCAAACATCATCAAATTTATTGTGGTCCCAAAACCAGACAGAGATAAAGCAAAAAAAAAACTTCTCAGGGTTTCCAAATGCTAAGAGAACTTATGGTGTTCGACTTTCTATTATATAGAATTACTGAAAATTGTACTAAATGAGAATACTTACAGCTTCTGGAATTGCTGATCAATCTGTGTACGATTTGAAGATGGAGTCAGACTATTGTTATACGTCCAGGATGGTTGAGATGTTGGTAGAGCTGGCTGCATCCATGTAAGAAAGAAAAGTAAAAGGCAATGCTGGTAAGAAAGCACTTAGAAGTTTCGGGAACATTGCAATGATTAAGGGAAAAAATAACCCTAGATTTATGTACTCAATGCAAATTCCAAGTTTTAGACCTTGCTAATATCAGGTCTAGAGTATGAAGCTCTGTGGGCAGGAGGCCATTCAACAGCATCTGAACTATATGATACGACCGGGAGATCACTTCCAAACCGATAGGATTCATCCTCGGCTCTGTTCAGCTCATCCATTAGCCGATGAAATTCCGGTTTCAGAGACTCAAGCTCATTGATTACAGCACGCAACTTCTGTTGTACAAAGAAGACCACATCTGAGGACACTACTATATCTGGTAACACCAAACAACATTTGAAGGATAAAATAGAAATACCTGACCTTCCTACTCCCGAGTCTATCTTGTGGAAGCGATGCCTGATAATCTCGATGGAAAGGAATTGTTTCAGAAATCAAACTGCGAAAAAAAAAGAACAAACTTGTAGCTTCTTGTATGGAAAATATAAAAATCTCAAAGTACATATAGAGTGATTATTTTCTCCTCACCTCGAATATCTAAGAAGCATGATATACAAATCCACTACATTCTTCTCTTCGCGATATATACTGGCCTGAGCAATGTTCAAACATATTATATTATGAATATTCAAGAAAGTTAAACATGATTATGCTGAGATCTTCTCAACTGAACCATCAAAACCAGACAACAGACTAATGAATTAACTGCTTTACAAGATAATCATACAATTGGAACAATTAGGTTTACACAGAAACTAGAAAGCAATCAATGATCCAATAAACTTCAAAATCTAATTGATAAACTGAACTTCCAGATAACCCTAAACCTAAAAAAATCAATATCACCTTAACATTCTCCAGTTCCAAAACTAACAGCGCAAAATCAAATCCTAGAAACGCTTTACTTCACATGAAATTGATAAACTCTAAATATAGAGTGGGCTAATTGAGATTGAGATTCGAATCTCCGTAGCGATATCGAGAACAGACCTGTCGGATGAGATTATCGGCGATGCGGTAGTAATTACGGAGAGGGATACGATTATCCACCTCGATCTTACGTGCGACCTTGTTCAGATCAATCTTCATCTGAATCGTATCTGAGTATACAGCTTACTGTCTTCCGATTTCAATCACTTTTCCGGCAAAAATCCTGCTGAGATCGAACCGAGCGTTCAATGGCGCTGAGAAAACGTAAAGAGTAAGAGAAGAATAAAACTGTGTCGTTTTTATTAAACCAATGTCGACATGATTACCAACGAGGGTCGGTAATGATAGTCAATATGTCGTCACTGTCCGGTTCCAACCAAAGGAATTTATTGGGAAATTTTTGACGTTTGCCTAAACTTTCAGGGGTATATTTGTAAATAGGGATTGATTATTACCAATTACCAAATATAATGAGGCCATCAGTCAAACTGAGTCAAGTATTTGAAAACTAAGCCATTTGGGCGAGAACCGATTCATATACATGTATTGGTTTGTGTGGTGCTAAATTTTCAAAGATTGGAAAAGCCAATAGATCCAAAACTTGTTCAAGATTTTTTGAACCATTCTACACAATATCATGGGATCAAAATACAGAGCTTTTCCCCCAAGACATATGGTTCAGCATTGTTCCATCGTCATGAAATTTGCTCGAATAAACGGATATGACAATGGTATCATGCTTGTCGAAGACACCCTGCCCTAAGGAAAGCTACAAATTAGGAGCCTTCTATCTTGTGTTCGCTACTGTTTTACCACAAAGTAAGGTTCTTCGAATGTTCTTACCGTCATCTGCATAATAAAACCAAATCTATTCAATTCCAGTTGATACTGAAAAAGAATCAAGTGTTAGATTTTTATAATTTTCAGTTCAATTTATGGCAAACTTTTACCTTCATTCGCATCTTGCTTCTCCCACTGTCTATGTCACTTCCTCCAATCCGTTGGTTGTACTCTCAGTTTCTGAGATGAAAAGACATTCAAGAGTCGGATGAGTTCCCGTGCAGTCATCCACCAGAGATTGACTTTCTTGTGCTATAACCTTTGCTTGACAGGACCTAATTGCTCTCTCTTTATGCCCTTTTGACATAGAATATCTGACTGAAACTGTTCTTCCCAATACAACTTCATGCGACAGTCATCCTACTTGGTTCTTTTAGAAGTTGTGAAAGTGCGATGGTGGAATTGGCTAGATAGTTGACTGTGAAGAACTCTTCATTCTAATATTGAATTCATTCCCTATATGAGCTTCAATTTCGAGGAAGTCGTCAAAACAATTTGATTGTGCAACAATTTTGTTCAAAGCATTGTTGGCTATCTCTTCAATCAGGTCTGATTCGCAACGCCTAATAGCAATAGTCAAATGTGTAATTAAAGAGCACCTCTAAAATCAAAATTTAAAAAAAAAAAAAAAAAAAAAAGCATACACATGAAAATATGGAACAAGAAACATGATACCAGTTTTTAAGATGCAATCCAGCTATATTAGCTACATCTTTGAGAGCTTGCATCCACCTTTGTTTCTGATCCTCCGGTTTGCCCTTGCATGTTTCACTAAAGACCTTTCCAAAATCTCCTGTCTGTTTTCTAACTTCGGAACGATCAACCTTGTAGAAAACCGGAATGACCATTTGTTTCAACTCCTTGTAACACTTGTGGATCTCCACCAATTCATTTAAGCATTACGCTGAAGAAGCATAATTCTTAGAGAAGATGACGATTGCGATCCTCGATTCTCTTATGGCTAATAAAAGCTCGAGGCCTATAGGGCGGCTTCTCTCAATCCCATGATCAATGAATCATGAATGTAGTGATTAATATGCGGTCGAGCTGCTTGCGAAGATGGCTGAGGAATGCTTTGTGGACATCTTCCCCACGGAAGCTGGTGAAAACATCGTATCTCCAGCTGCCAGAAGAAGAAGACACCATGGAAGAGGATAAGAGAGAATAGACAAAAATTCTCAAATAGTAAATAAGTAATACATGATGAGAGAAAGAGTAGAAACTTCCACGAGGACTTACTTAAAAGAATTACGGTACAAACGGTACAATTTATGTGGTTGAATGGTTGATATTAATTCCCAACAAGAGAAACGGGTCGAACTGTGCAATGAAATCTGAGGGAAATTTCTCAACTGGGGACATCCTCTAAGATTGAGGTACTCGAGAGATTCCAAGTTGAGATCAGTTGGAAAGCTCATTAGCTTTCTGCATTCCCCCATATTTAACCTCCTCAGTTTACTGAGATTCTGAATTGAGGAAGGAAGTCTCACCAAAGATGAGCATCCAAAAAGATATACTTTCTCGAGATTTTTAGCATTAAAAAGATCTGGAAGTTCTTTCAAATATCTGGAGTTACGCATATTTATCTTCTTGAGGTGTCCAAGTGGCTGAAAACAAACAGGAAAAAAAGAAAACACACACGTTGAAAACATTTTACACAGATTCATTTAGCTTTTAAACAAAAAGTATATATATGAAAAGGTTAACAAAGTTTATTTTTCAATAGTTTATCTAATAATACCCCAGATGACCAAAACAAAAAAAAAGTTTATTTTTCAAAAGGTTTTGTTTTGTTCTAAAATTGACAACTATGTAACACATTATAAAACTTAAAAATTAGTACCTGTCTTCCTTCCCACAACTTCTCAAGCTTACTATTCTCCATTGTGAGTTCAACGAGATACTCCGCCTTATAACTAGAAGGCAAACACTTCGCTGGAAATTTACTCCACTTTAGCATTCTGAGTTTAGGGGCCAAATAAAAAAGACCTTGAGGTAGATACAATCTGCCTTCACCATTTTGGCACAACTGATCCTCATAAACTATTAGAAACTCGAGTTCTAACGATTTTTTATTTATGAATAATGGCTCATTGATATCTGATGTGTTGAAATGTATTCCGAGCACAGTCTCTAAGCCCTGTAAGAAAAAATCACAAGCAAACTATATATTATTTTATTAAGCATATGGAAACAATTGTAAAAGTATAGCAATCACCAAATGATGCTTAAATTAATATAAAGTCATGCATGAAAAGAATATGCAAAAAAACTTACAGTATTGTGAGTAAATACGTCTCGAATATCCTCAATATTCACCAGAAACTGACGTTTTGTAGGATTTTCAATGGACTTTCCACGGCCAATTTCTCTACCTAACTTCTGTAGCAAATTGTGCATCTCTACAGTTTCGTCCGGTGTTATACGTATGAGGGGCTTCTCAGCCAACATTTTAAGCCCAATGTTAACACTATCTCCTAGCAAGTCTCTGATGTAACTGACTTGCACACCATTGAATAAACATGCAAATGCAATGTAAAGGAATAGCTCGCGTTCCTTTCTATCCAACCTATTGTAGCTGACTCTTAATGTTTTCTCAATTTTCCCGTCCAATTCGTTTCGGAGCCTAGGCATCATCATCATCCACTCATCTTTACTCCTTCCTCTTAAAGATGAACCCAAGACACTGAGACCCAAAGGAAGACTACCGGCAAGGTTTGCGACTTCAACTGCGAGTTCCATAAAACCACCGGGAGGAGAGTTTTGCCCAAAAGCAGATCGGCATAACATCTTAAGAGCAAGATCTCTAGATGGGAACTCCACCTCATATATAAGGTCAATATTATGAGACTTGAGAAGTTGACTATCTTGAGTGATCACAATAATGCGGCTTCCGGATCCAAACCATCCAGTTTGACCCACCAATGTTTTTAGTAGCTCTTGATCATCAACATCATCAAGAACGATAAGAACTTTCTTGTGCTTTAACCTGTGCTCCACAGCACCTAATTCCTCTATCCTTATGTCTTTTTGACCTAGAATTTCTGACAGAAATTGTTGTTCCCAATACAACTTCGTGCTATAGTCGTCCCCATTGGTTCTTTTGTAAGTTACGAAAGCGCGATGGTGAAATTGGCTAGAGAGTTGGCCGTATAGAGCTCTTCCTATGGTAGTCTTACCAATCCCTGAAGGCCCCAAAATCCCGACCATTAGAGCTTTCTCAGATTCCAAGAACAATTTTGAATTCATTGCCTCGATATGAGCTTCAATCCCGAGGAAGTCGCCAAAACGCTTCGATGGTGTAAAAAGTTTTTTCGAAACATCATTGGCTATCTTTTCAATCATATCTGCTTCATCAGGCCTAAAAGCAATAGTCAAATGTGTCATTAAAGTGCACCACTAAAATCACAATCAAAGTCTATGCAAAGAAATTCCAGTTATGAGATAATTAACAAAACAAAATGCACACAAAAAGATGTAGAATGAAAAAAAGATACCAGTTCCGAAGATCCTCTCCAGCCATTTTTGCTACATCTTCGAGAGCTTGCATCCACCTTTGTTTCTGATCCTCTGGTTTGCCCTTACATGTTTTATTAAACATCTTTTCAAATTCTCCAGTCTGTTTTTTAATTTCCGAAGGATCAACGTTGTAGAAAATGGGAATCACCCTTTGATCAAACTTCTTGTAACACTTGTGGATCTCCACCAATTCGTCTAAGCACCACGTTGAAGAAGCATAATTCTTAGAGAAGACGACGATTGAGATCCTCGATTCTCTAATGGCTAATAAAAGCTTGGGGCTATAGGGTGGCTTCTCTCAATCCCATGATCGCTGAAAGTAGTGATTAATTTGATGTGGAGCTCCTTCAGAAGATGGCTGAGGAATGAATTGCGGACATCTTCTCCACGGAAGCTGGGGAAAACATCGTATCCAGCCATTTTTGCTACATCTTCGAGAGCTTGCATCCACCTTTGTTTCTGATCCTCTGGTTTGCCCTTACATGTTTTATTAAACATCTTTTCAAATTCTCCAGTCTGTTTTTTAATTTCCGAAGGATCAACGTTGTAGAAAATGGGAATCACCCTTTGATCAAACTTCTTGTAACACTTGTGGATCTCCACCAATTCGTCTAAGCACCACGTTGAAGAAGCATAATTCTTAGAGAAGACGACGATTGAGATCCTCGATTCTCTAATGGCTAATAAAAGCTTGGGGCTATAGGGCGGCTTCTCTCAATCCCATGATCGCTGAAAGTAGTGATTAATTTGATGTGGAGCTCCTTCAGAAGATGGCTGAGGAATGAATTGCGGACATCTTCTCCACGGAAGCTGGGGAAAACATCGTATCTCCAGCTTCCAGAAGAAGAAGACGCCATGGAAGAAGTCATTTCGATATCATCGTCTTTAGATGAATTGATCTTTTTGCGGTTGAGCTCCTTGAGAAGATGGCTGCGAGAAGAAGCAGACGCCATGAAGGAAGATGACAGAGAAGAGACATAAAATTCTAAAGGGAAAATGTAACACCCGTGTTCCGGACAATGGAGTCTCGGTACGGGCAATGTTACGGTCAGTCGAGAAAGTCCGAGGTTTTGTCATTCGGACAGATTCGGTCGTTCGGACATGTGTGTTCGGGAAAACATGTTTGGTCGGAAAATGGAGTTTGGTATGGAAATGGACATGTTTGGTCTGGAAATGGACAAGTATGGTCGGAAAAATGAGGTTCGGTCATGTTCGGACAGTTGTGGTCGGATCCGGACAGGTTTGGTCCGATTTAGGACAAGTTTTGTCCGAAAAATGAAAATGGTCGGCTCAGGCTGGGGAAGTCAGGGTTGAATTATTTTGGAAAATGATTAAGTTGGGTCGAGGTGGAATTTGGTTGGACCATCTAGAATTCCTGATTGGACCAGGATTCATTAAAGAAGGATTATGGACCAAATAAGGGAAATTGTTGGGCTTGGACCAATTGGCTCGGTCAAATCAATTTCTGTTTCGATCAATCCTAATATTTTGGGAATTAATAATAATCGAACGAGCTGGAATCGGTTTAAGGAGATTTTGATATTTTGGGTTGGTTATGGAACCGAATATGCGAATTAAGGTGGTTTGTGACCCAAATTTGATTGGTTCAGTCAAATTGAGTTTTGTCAAGACCCAAACTCGTGAAATATATTCTAAGGATGGAATAAGGCGGTGGTGTGAAGGGCCGAGTCATATTATGAAGATGGGCCATTATTTGTGAGTTTTTAGTGGGTTTTTCTTAAGGACCGAGGTCCAATTCGTGGATTAAACTTAAGGGACGATTAGTATAAGAGTTTTGAGGGTTTTAGAGTCGCATAACACAGAGATGTTGCGCAGCCAGAGCTAAGAACCCTAGAGCTTCGAGTTTTGGAGATTTTGGCCGAGAATTAAGGTTCGTGAAGGGGTAAGCGATTCCTTTGTGATTTTTGTGATTCTGTTTTGATCAGATCTCGTTATTAAGGTATTAATGATGATCTATCACAGAAAATCTGCCAGTTGTCGATCTTTTTGAGGAGTTGTTCGTGAACCCTTAGAGCTTTACCGTTCGTCCGAGAGTTCGTCGATTGGTAAGCGAACTTCATTGTAAATCCAGTGTTCTGGTCCGATAGTTTTGGGTTATTAAAGATGTTTGATGGTTCTGTGGCAGAGATCTTCGAGAAGCTTGAGTAGTTTGGGGTTTTGGTTAGCATAGCTCACGCGGACCTGAATCGGTAAGGGTTTTTGTGATTGTGAGTATGTATTTTGTTGGGGTGTTGGTTAGATAATTGTATTAATTGATTTTATGTGTCTGTAGGTTAATCAAAAGCCTCTGAGATATTAAGGTGAGTGCGTGACCGTGGTTGGTGTATTTGAGACGGTTTGTTTGTGTGGTTGTTTTGTTGTGTTATTGGTATTGCGTTTGATATCTTGACAGTTTGGGTTCCGTTTGTTGTGTTGTATGTGCTTTGGCATATGCGTTTGAGGGAACCGTTGCTTTACAATAATATTAACATAATTAATCGCATGTAATTGAACCTTATTTGATACGTTAAACCGGTTAGACGGGACGATCGCTTCACTAGGCAACTTTTGTTGTTTACGCATCCACTCGTTGATGCAGGTAATAAAGATTAAGGAGGAGCTCGCGGGACCTGGAGGCGTTGGATGGGATGGATGGTTTTATTGGGAGTTTGAGTTTAGTTGATTTTATTATTTTGTGCTTTGAATTTGATGTTTAGTTGCTTAAGAACCATGTTAGCGAGTATTTGAGATATTTGAGTTATTGAATTATTGAGGAATTCTTTTATTGAGATTTGGTTAGTTGAATGGAATTTATTTGAGAAATTTTGAGACTCGCTTGCATGACTTAAGTGTTGTAGTTCCGCTGTGCATATAAACTTTGAATTTGAGGAAATCCGGAAACCTCGTTTGAGACTTAGAGAATTATCGAGAAAATTTTTGAGGTCTACCAGTTAACACCATTGTTAGGGCAGATTTTACGGATAGGGGTGTTACAGAAAACACTAAACAGTGAATAAAACGAAAAGAATAAGCGTTGTGGTTTTACTACCAAGTTGAGAGATTCACTTACTCATACTGAGCAGCGGACTTGTGCTCTTCCACGGCTATAATATTGGTATGAGCCTCTAATATTGGCTGCTCTTCATCAATCATCACTTCATTCTCAACACAAGCATCCTCAACATCACCATTAGTACCCACCTTACGTAGCCGCTTTGCCCAAATTAGCAAGTCCCTTCTTTTCTTTGACACCGTAACAGCTTGTTGTCGTCTTCTTTGCACCGCAACATTCCAACCTACACACCACCAAAACCAGAAATACAACTAAATCCATGTCAACGATTGAAAAAGTCCAATTTCGTTCCAAGCTAATCAATATACCAATACTTGATGTGAATTCCCTGACTATAAAGCATGATGAAGCATCTAAATTTCTTCTTATCCTAATCTATCACATGAACAACCTAACTTTTCTCAGTAAGCAAACAAGAACATTTTTCATCAGTAACACTAACACTACTCAATGGTTTACAGAAAAAAAAAAACTAGAACGGAAAGATCTAATATTTCTCCAGTAACATTTATATCGTCAAGATTTTCCAACTATAGCAAAGACCAAAACCAAAGGAGAAAGAAAATAAAAAATCACCTGAAGACTTTATTGTGTCTCTTGGATTAGACGCGGATCCATCGTCTGCCATTAGAGAAGCTGGAGAACAGAGCTAGTATTTTTTCGAGAGTGGGGTTTGATTCACTAATTTCACCGGAGAAAATTTATGTACCGAATCAACAACAAGGATTTACGAATTTCTCAGTGATCCATAGTGAAAGAGCGGAGAAACTTCGCATTTGTTTCCTCGAAGACTTTTCAGAAAAAGACATTTTTGACTTCCTTTCGATCAGAAAGACTTTACCACAAAAGACTTTATATTTTTTTTTTTTTTGGGTTTAGGGTTTAGCAATACGGAAGTGTTAATCCCTTATTCAATATACATTAAATACAATCACGGATCTGACATCCACAATCTGAATATATATAATGATGTAAGAGAAAACAAATTACAAGCCCTCTTATTTGATATTTGAATCCAAATCCACAATCGACGTTAATTCATCTCACGCGATCATTCTTCTGAATTACATCCCCTAGTGAAGTCAGAAAATATGTTTTAGGGCTTAAATTGATCTCTGCACTTGTTTGAGTTTTCTGTTTTTGGAATAATTGCTTATAAAAGTGTTATTATTTCATATGAACTTGAGAAAACTGATAATTTCCAGATAAGTATGACTTTTTTGACTGATAATTTTAGCTAAATATTCTATTACGTCTGAATATGATTGGTCAATTTATAGTTTATGTCCAAGTTTTCTGACAACATTTATTATTAGGATATAAGTATATCACCTAAAATTTAAAATATCCTTTACTTAATATTAATTCCTAACTCGCGATGTAACTTATTTGTGATTTGCGACCTAATTAGTTCAGAATTCAGTCATTCACGAACTAATGCCTATATATAAGCCCTGATGCACCATTGTTCATTTCAAAACTAACTTATATATACCAAACAAATCAAATTTACATGTATTTTATATACTAATACTCAAAAAAAAAAGTTTCTCTACGCGACATGCGTGGGCATTACATTTTATGAAAAAAATATATTAATATTACAGTACTTATTGTTAAGCCACAATATAATGTAAACAACAAATACATATTTCCTGTACTTCACTATCTCTTCAATATTTTAAACGACTTTTTATGAATTAAAATTTTGTTAATACTTTATTTTTACGCGGAAAAATCACCTAGTCAAGTTGTATTTAAATTAAGTAGTGGTATTAATCAAACGAGAGGCTTCATAAGTGTTCTTCACTGTATCTTCTTAGACTTGTTATCTTTTAGGGATGTTTTTAAATGCTTAATTGGTCTTTTTTTCTCTTTTTTGTTTGGGTCAATTCTTAGTCGTCTCCTGTTAATTTCATCTATTATGAAGCCTCTCGTTTAATTGTAAACTATTTCGTGTTCATTGACTCTCTAATGAAAAGTCAATGTTCAACAGATTTCTATCTTCATTTTCTTGTTTAAAGGAAAACTAAAACACCACAAAGGTTTATATATGGTGCAAAAGAAAAGGAAAAGAAACAGCAACAACTTTTTTTTTTTTAGTTTTTAAAGAAACAGCAACCATTGTTTGCACAACTTATTGAAACGACAAAACATTTATGGACCAAGAGCGAAAAGACAGAACAATCATGCATAAACTGCATACAAGTTTGAATGGAAACATGAAACACGTGAGTAGGTTCACCACCACAAAACCAATCACGTTCCATTTCCACGTCAAACCCTTTTCGCTGTATCCTAAAAGCTCGAATCTGCCTGCAAAAGTTTAAAAACAATCTTTTTTATAAATATCTGTTAAAAATAAATGGCAGATACATAATGTGAAACAAACACATTAATTAGTATTTGTACTGATTAATTCAATAAATATATTTTCTCACCAGATTCTCTTCTCCAGATGCACAGGTAGGTTTTTTCGGGTCACGTTGTCTACGAGGTGTTCTCTGAAAATAAAATAAAATAAAATTAAATACGGTGAATGATAAAAGATTAATTACTACTTACTAGCTAATGAAATGCAATTACTGGTATAAGCAAGTAGGTTTAAAAGCTACCTGGAATTTGGGTCTTAAGTTTTCAATTGCCGCGAGTGTTGCCTGATCAATGCATGCTTCTTGCTGTGGAAAATCAATATTTTATATATCAAAATATTTCAAATGCTAGAAAAAAGAGAGAGGAAAATGTCGATCGAAAAATCAAAGATTTAAAGTTGCATAAATTGATATACCTTGTGCAGAGCCCAATCCGCTGAATCAAAGAAAGCACGTTTGTAACCCTGCGTTGATTTAAAGTTGGTTGATGTTAACAACAACCCAAATCATCAAATTTTATTTAAAAACAACAACTCAAATCATACGAATATGTAAAACATTTGAGTTAAAGTTAAAGATAATAAATAAAAGGAAAAAAAGAGAGTTCACCTTCGAGATAAGAGGCCTTTTCTTTGGCACAAGTCCTCCGTATTTGTTTGCACCGGAGGTGAAGGTGGTGGTGGAGGTGGAGGTGGAGGTAGAGGTAGTAGAGGTGGACTAATGACAAAACAAAAGAAATCGAAATAAATATTTAAAATCTATAGCATTTTACATTATGCATGCAACTCAAATCCTAAACCGGAAAGCAATTTCCATGGCGGTGATTCGGTATTACGGATAGGTTTAAACATGGGTTTAGTTTTATAAACAGATTAGGTTAAATGTATTGCAGAAAACAAGTTAGGAAAAAAGCAATTATGCATAGACCAAAACAAAATCGGCATTTTTCATGCGGACCGGACCAAATTAGAGGCGAAGATCCGGATGCAGAACAGATGTCCTAAAACGTGACACGTGGTAATTAAAAAACCGTTGATTTCACAAAAGGTTTCAGATGAAAGATGAGTCTATCGTTTTTCGGCCGTCCATATCACTAAATATCTAAGTGTTTTTTAAAAGAAAAATGGTGTGTTCCTAAAACCAAAAAAAATATAAAAATATTATGTTCCTAACAAAAATATCTTCTTATTTTTTTGCTATGGTTAAATCAGAAATATCTTGATCCCGACAAAGAAAAAAAAATTCCAACCAATTGAAAGTTTGGAAATTACGAAATAATTACCTAACAGATCTTTTATGTCGCAAAACGTTTTAAAGCTTTTTGGTATATTTAACTTTGACAGGAATAAGTAAAACAAAAATATATGTTTATATGGTAGAAGTAAGATGAATTGAAAACACACGTGTACGCAGACGTTTTAATTGCCGACGATTAGGTTGGTAATTTACCAAACAAATATTTTGACTTGTTGACTACTAATCAGACCATAATTTGGAATTTTTAATAAATTTCTCTAATTTATAAAATGGTCTGTTTTAGTCAAAAACTTTTTTTAAAAATGAAATTTCCCTTTCAAACGATATTATTGATACCCAGATTTGATACCATCTTTAGATTTTTTTAAGAGTGAGAATATTCATTTGAATTTTTTTCTTTGCTTGGTTTTAAAAAATAAAAATAAAAAAAATTTGCACCACGACCACGACTTAGAAAAAAAAAATCATGAAAACAAGAGATAATCAAATTAAAAATCACCAATTGAATTGAATTAATTACCTCTTCTTTCTGAGAAAACAAGACATCATCGACTCTGTTGCAATTCGTCGCCATTTCTCCCGAACTTTTCGTCCTGATCGAATTATTCAGAAACAAAAAAAAATCAATTTAGTGATTATCAAAAGAAAAAAAAAACATCCTGCATTTTGGAATTAATCTCAGTTTTTCATGTATCCGAAACCCTAATTATGCCTGCAGAGAAGGGTAATTAAGGAATCTAGGTTTAGAGAGCCAGAAGAGAGACCTTAGACTTAAGAGAGCCTCAGATATGAGAAAGCAGAGGAAGAGGAAATCAAAGAGACGGTGAGATAAGAATATGCGTTAAGCCTACTTATATATATATACACACTGGAGTATACATGTGTCTATACATAATACGTACACACGCACAAAATATATACATATGTCTATACATAATACGTACACACGTGCGTACTAGTGAGGAACCTAGCTAGGATAAGGGTAAACTACACGTGTGTGTGTGACCCTCTTTGAGATTTTTTTCCTAATTTTCTTTGGTGGGTCAGTTACAAATGCTATATTTATCATTTAATAAGACTTTAATGTTAGTCTCTCTTGTTAGAGGCCACTTGGACTTAAAAACTGATTTTGTATATTTAGATGAACTGTATACAAATCTATATATTAAAGGATGATAAATGGTATCATATCTTTTATAAATATAAATTAAACACTGTTTAATATGATATCTAATATCATTTATCATAGAAATTATCGTTAAGTGTGGGTTTGTTTGTTTTGTGTGAGGACAAATCTTTGTAACAAGAATGACACACGTGGAGCTTTAAGATACTAGTGCAGTGTTTTCTAGAAGAATTATCTATTGTTCAAGATGTTTACTAGACAACTTGGCCGTAAACGAGAAATAATCAGCAAAAAGAAGTAAAATGAGATATTGTGAAGGCCAATACAGAGGAAGAGATCTTCAACAAACTCTTTTGAAAAGTAAGAACGATATCAGAAAAGTCGAGTCGAGAAAAAAAGAAAATAAGCTTCATGAGTCATTGTAGAAGATTTGTGTTTCAGAATTAGTATATAGATGAGGCTAGTATTGGACAGTTTGCAGAAAAAATAAAGGGTAATTACAGTTAAGTACTTTGAGTATCTTTTTGTTTCGACCGATGCATGTAACCTTTAAGATGTTTTTGAAGATTTCGAGAAATATGTTTGTACTATAATGAACCAGGATTAGACTTACCATATTCCGGAGAAAGAGTTTTATGCAGTTACGTACACCTAACTTTTTGTTTGTTTTTTTCCCATACATTTATTGGGAGGTATTGAAGGAAGAAGTAATAGATGTTGTAAAACGTTTTTTGTCTTTGGAATTTTGCCAACCAAGTAGAATTACATGCATATCAATATGATTTCTAATTATTTCGTTCACATCATTTCGATGGCAGAGTTTATACTAACCAGTTTGTGTTATATGTTTTATAAGATTGTATCCAAAGTCCTGGTAAATAGATTGAAGGTGTCTCTCATCAAACCAAATCACATTTTGTCTCCAAGAGATTAATAACATATAGTATTTTAACTGCCAATGAGATTCTTTATGACATAAGACTCATGTTAGAATCTCAGCTGTTTTTGTTGCCATAAAAATGAACATGTCAAAAAGATTATAATCGTGTGCAGTGAAGTTTTCTCAAGGATGTATTCTGCGCGTTGGGGTTTGATATTAAGTGGATTATATAGAGTATGTCCAGAGAGTATCTTATTTAAATTTCAGCAATGGTGTGCCTCATGAATTAGTTACTTCTCAAAGAGAATTTTTCCAAATTAAAGGGATTCACATTCTCCTCTTTAATTTGTTTGTGATTTGCAATGAGGTTCCAATACAAGCGGATCGTTAGGAATCAATTATGGAGTTCTATGTACTATAAAATTTTCTATTTGATGATGACTCTCATCTTATTTGCAATGCATTAGAATACCATTTCAATTATTTTATAATTTTATCTCTTATATGATCGAGTTTCAGGTCCTTAATGTGACTAAATTGGCAATCACTTTTGAAATCTGAACTGAGGATTGTACTCATAGGTTTTCATACAGCGATACTTCCAAATATCTTTATTTAATTAATTTGATCATTTCTTTCTATTGTTTTAAAGCTTTGTAGGGTTTAGAGACTTATTATATAAATACGTCGTTTAGGCTTATATATTTTATTTTTGATAAAATGTGAATAATATTTAGCAAATGGAACAATGTTTTCAAAAAGCTTTTGGTGTAGTTAGTGGTTTTTGTTAGACCCAAATTTTTTTTTTTAAACTAATTAATAGAAACAGAGAAGAAACAAGAATTTACAGAGGGTTCACTCATTGGCAAACTGGTGAAGCAGATTTAGACTTAATATAGTATTAATAAACTTAGCTAGGTTGCATGTGATTAATGAAATTGAGGGTTCTCTCTTTATATCTCTCTTATTTTTTATATTCGGTTTTGTTTAACAAATCAACGAGTTTAAGAAAGACTACTTTTATGGATGTTGGAAGAATTAGTGATTATATTGTATCAAAGTCAGCAGTTGGTTTCTCGTTTACCATGTCGCTCGAGCGTTATTATCAAACGCATGATTCTCCGTTTACTTCAACTGAAGACTTGCACGAAAACTACAAGGATATCATGGTGATCCGGTTTAAAACGTTTATGGTGAAGACATATATAGCTTTGTTCTTTTGGATGTTGCGAGCTTCCCACGACGACAAATTGCACCTTTTAATCTGTTTTTTGTCGCTGTATTTTGTTGGGAGATAATTTATTTTCCAAAATCTCTATTGCGGGTGGTCTTGTTCTATCGTTGTGGCAATTGACTGACATGATGACTCAACTGCTCTTCATCTCTCACTTGTAACATGTTGTTAGGTTTTAGACTCTTAGTTGCTTAGTTGTGTCGTGTTATGAATAGATATGATAGATACAAATAATATGTTATATAAGTTCATATAAATCGTAGATAAGGATGAGAATATTTACTGTATATCTATTAAAGTGTATATAAGGGAGAGTCTCTAGATCAAAACATTCAAACCAATCTGAGTTTAAGTTTATATGGTATCGGAGCAGGTTTAACAAAAGTTTTCATTAAAAAAAAATTCTTTCAAATAGGAGATTGTGAGGTATCAAAAAAAAAAAAAACAAACAATGAGTGACTCATCGAACACAGATAAGGAAGAACCTAGTGTTGTTCCTCCAAAGGTTGAACACGCTATGGGATCACCATACTATCTTCCACTACAAGAAAACAATTAAATAGCTACTGCACAATAAGAAGCATTTTAGTCGCTTATAAATAAAAGGAGACCAAAATGCGACTAAATGATGTAATCGCAAATCGTGCGTCGCTAAATGAGGTAGTCGCAAATTAATCGCACATATAGCTACTAATTTGCGACGAAATATACTGTCACATAATATGCGACTACTTAGCGACTGTATAATAGCAACGATAAAGCGACGAACATAAGTGATGTTGCAAAAATTTGCCACTAAAACTTGCCGTAGCAATTCGGTTGCAAAAATTGGGTGACTAATTGGCGACTACAAATGTAATGGCTTAATTTGTGACTAGATAGCGACTGACAAAAAGGCCACACTATTGCGACAACATTGAAACTTATGTCGTAAGCGACTGAAATGCGACTGTCGAGTAAATGACGAAAAAAAAAAATTTTAAATTACATTTTTTTAAAAACTGCATAGCAGTCGCTAATTAGTTGCATAAAATGGCACCAATTTGCGACTACATAGTATGATTGGAACGTCACTTATAAGCGACTAATATGTGACTGACGTTTAAATTATTAAAAAGGTAATTAATTTTAAATAAAATGAAATTATTGCAATTTTTAAACTAAATTAAAAATAATTTTTAAAATATAATAAAAACTGATTCTGTTTAATTAGAACACAAATACAACACAAAAATATTGAACTAAAATAAAAAATAAAAAACTATTCATTGTCTACCAAATCAGGTTGGTTCTCCGGTGCGGGTTGAGCTAACGGGGTTGACGTGCTCGGGTTCTGGGATTGTGATTCTATAAACCGTGCATATCCTGGATCCTTTTGCATATAGGCAACAAGCATCTCCAAGCTAGCTACAGTTACCTGAGATTGTTGAGCTACTTCCTTGGCTTCTTCCGCTACCTTCATCGCTTCTTCGGCTTTAGCACGATGATGCTCGTTCTCTGCGGCTTGCTCTTCGATCTTCCGATGAGCAGCTTCAAGTTGGTCCCGTAGTTGTGCCATCGAAGTATAACTACTAGACGCACCCGACCGCTTATCCTTAACAAATCGGCTCTCCATGCTACCGAGTCCATACATTGTGTCTCTAGAGTCGGGAATGGTTGACTACAAAAAAAAACAATTATTGTTGATTAATTTGTATAAATAAAAATACTAAACACAATTTTAAGTGAACTTACCTCTAAAAAGATAGCATCTAGCTCTTGGGTTGTCAGTTCTGGACGTACAGAATTTGCATCAGATAAGTCAAAATCATCATGTTCAAGTTGTGCTAACTTGTCCGCAACGTTCTTATCATACATCTCGCAGATTTGCTTGGCCTTCTGGTCAACAAAAGTCCCATCTGCTTTAGTATGTGTCCGCACAAAAACCTCTCCAACAGACACAGATCTCCCTAGTTCTTTCTCCTGTTTGCACCAAAAGTAATTAAACGAAAGAATCATAGATTTTTGTAATTCATCAATGAGACTAATTACAAAGTTAAAGTAAAAGGAAATAATGAAGTCAACTAACCATTTCATATTGAATTTGGTCATAGCTTTTTGGGCCAGCTACATGTTTATGAACACCAAGACCACCTCGATCTGAGTTCCGCGAGTTGGACACCACACTGCTCTTTGATTGCGCTACTTCACTTGCCCAATATTCCTGCATTTGGAGCCACAATGTCTCCCCAATCCACTTTGGCCTATCTTTATGTCGTACTTTACTAACCATATCCTTCATCCGGTTGATACATATAGCATTGTATTTGCGTCTCACAAGTGTGGTGATCAATGGATCCCATGTATATTCTTGCTGAGAAAAAAAGATTTATTAGGTGTTAAAAACTTTTGAAAATATTTTTAAAATATAATAATTGAAAATAAAGTTATCATACCGCAAAATCAATGAAATATCTATCTTGGCGTCTGGGGGGAACTTTGGACCAGCTATAATAAGGTCCATCAAACTTGTGCTTTAGGAGTTTAGACACTTTCCGGGTTATCCGCCCCTCGTCTCGACCAAACCTACATAAGTTTCATGATTACATTAGTACTAAATAAATAGAGAACGTAACAGAAATTTTTTTTTGCTTAAAAGGCTTACCATGTAGTCCCTTCAACCAACTCCGGACTCAAAATAGGCAAATACATTTCTCTTCCAGGAGTTCTCAGAAGATCCTCTAACGTCATATGTTCTATCTCACCCATCGGTCCAGCAGCTGCATCCTCTTCTTGTTCTTCATGCATCGCCTCTGGAAAATGAGGTTCTTGAATAGGAGAGTGTGCAACAGGAGGTTGTTGGGTCGGTTGCTGATACATCCGCGAGGACCTACTCAAAGGGGGTTCGGATCTTTGCTGAGGAGGCACAAAAGAAACTGATGCTCTAGATGTCGATGGCTGACTGTTTGTGGCATGAGATGACCCGGATCGGACACCTCCACCACGGCCTCGAACGCTTCTAACACCGGATGGCATACTAACAGTGAACGCCAACAAAATGTTAGGACAAAATATATCAAAAGTGAAACATTTTCATAAATGGGTCTACGAAGAATTTAAAAATAAAAACAAGTTGTAAAAATAAATATGATGATACAACATAATTAGTGTTTAATTAAAACATGTGAACCAGAACCAAATTAAAAAATTTCGATTTATAAAGAAAAATTCTTATCGAAAATCCAAATTGAATTTTCGAAACAAATTTTTTATTTAAAGCAGAACGTGTTTAAATATTGGCAAGTTTATAAAATTTAATTCTAAATTTTTAACTTTTTGTTTACATGCAAAGGGAATTAAATAAAAGCTGGTATGGTTTAAGTAAAATATATGGAAAAATTTGTGGCAACTTTTACTACTCTTTATATTTGTTTTCTTATCATGATGTTATATATATATATATATATATCATTTGAGACGAAACTTGGATCGGTTTGGTTAAGAGGAAGGTCGATTCAATATTCTTCTTTACTTAATGTATCAAACTAATATTAAAATTTCAATGTTTTGGCCAAAACATATATATTTACCAGCCACATCTTGATCAAAAAAAAAAAAAACAATCAGCAAGCATAACAATTCTTGGGGTTACATATTAACACGACAAGGCCAATGTAGAGTACTCGAATTTGGCTGAAAATGACCGAGGGAAATGGTGAGGGAGATAAAGCCCAAGGTAAATGCAAAGCGATTACTACATATTGGCAGAAAAAACAGAGTTCATTTTAGTTATAATGTTAACATACCTGAGGTTTAGGCTTAGTAAAACTCAAATGGAAATGGAGATGAGCTTCTTTGGGCAGCTTTGTGGGTTTACGATACAACCCACGATCACCTAAGCTCAAATAAATTCAACAGAGCAAGTGTCGGGAAGGATGAGAACAAGAACCGGACTTCATTTGAGACATAGCGATATAAAGCAAAATTCGATTTGTTGAGACTTACGGATATGTTCTTCGATTTTGGTTAAAGTCAAAATTAGACCTTTGCGGGTAAAAGTGGCAGTGTTCACGGCTATGCTTTCGCCATAAGAAGTAAGCAATGGCCGTCGAGATGATCCTAAATCACAGCAACGAAATTGAATGTTTCAAACAAAAAAAAACTGGGAAAAAAACGCGGTTATGCTTTGATTCAACATTTATCCTTATACATACCAAGAATCTTTCTCCTCCTCGTAACTAATGGAAGATACCCGACCGAATTGGCTGGAATTAGAGAGAACAGAACCTTACGGTCGTGGATCGAGAGTTGCGTTGGGAACCGGCGGCGAAGGAGTCCGGTTTTCTGCGTGGCTCCAAAAATGCTTGACAATTCTTGGTTATTTAATGAATGCAATGAATCCAGAATCTGGTTGGGAAGGTGATTCTGAAGCGGTTGAAGATGGAGAACGAAAGAGATTTTCAGATCGCGGAAAAGGAGAAGAAATCGGGTAAGTGAAAGATGAAATAAATCAGGTAGTCGCAAATTAGTAGCTCCCTTAAGCGACAAAAGGGCGACTGAATTCATTAATAAGGGATTAAATCATGAATTAATGGTAATAGTCGCATTTCAGTCGCAAGACTTTGCTACTAAAAAGTGACTTTCGAATATATCTTATAGTATTAATATTAAAAATCGTATTTAAATAAATCAGTCGCATTTTAGTCACTAATATATGCGACGAAAAGGCGACCACATAATTTTTTTCCCAAACTATATTTTTTGTTCGTTTGGAGTGGCAATGCTGTCGCTTAAATTAGTGACTATAAAGCGACTTTCGTTTATAATAGTATGCTGGTATTTACTCATTCGGTAAAAAGTGTTAGCAGTCGCCAATCAGTCGCAAAATATAGCTACAATAAAGCGACTGCTAACAATTTATATAATAAGAAAATTGGTTATTATAAACCGCAGTCGCCTATTAGTAACATGTATAATAGTATACGTTGCAGTCGCTTAGGTGTCGCATAATTTAGTAATATATATATAAACCGACTTACTTAATTTTATTTTGCTATTAATTTAACTATCGGTCATTATAATGTTTATTTTAAGGATTTTATTTGAAAAATAAAAATAAATATAACTTGATCAAATTAAAAATTGAATGTAAAAATTCAAGTTACTCATTAATTCCATAAATTATTTGCTAAAATTCTCTAACTACTATACTACATATTATTTTTAAACCATAAAGTATACAAATATCTTTAGTAGTTAAACTAATATAAGGCAACCCCAACATATAGATTGTTGATTAACTACCATAAAATATTTAAAAGTTTATATGTTTATAACTTACAAAACAAGGACATACTTATTTAGTCTACACTTTCATTTTCCTCATCTTCAGATGTCGATACTTGTACTATAAATTCGTCTTCAAATTCAGCATCGCCAACTTCTAAATCAAGCAAAGTAGTCTCGTTTCTTCCATCTACTAAGGTTTGGACAACTATATCTTCAATTGTTGTGAATTCCACATCCCGATCATTTTCTTGTTGCATTAATACCACCTCCTTTTCTTTTAACTTCCCAATTATGTTAGCCCTCGGGTTAACTTTGACGACAGTAAGCCACACCTGTCTTTGTTGTCTTACGGAGGGATAAGGTATATAGCAAACTTGATCCGCTTGAGATGCTGTTTAAATCATTATAAGGTCAATAAATGAGTACACTAAGTTAGCATGTAAATAAATTTTTATATGATAATATTATAAGAATGAAACAAATTGCAGACTTACCATGGATAAAAGGCTCGTATTTGTTATATTTGCCTGTGGCAAGTACATCAACTATGCCTCCATTTCTCTTTCTCGTCCCCCTCCCGATGGTTGGATCATACCATTTACATTTAAACAAGGTGATCTTTAACGAAACTAATCCTATATACTCCAGTTGGACGATATCGGTCAAAGTCCCATAGAAATCAGCTTCGTCAGATGCATCAGAATAATTCTCACCTCTAACACATACACCATAGTTACAAGTTGATCTCCGTTGACCATGCCGTTGTGTATGAAACAAATACCCTCTAGTAAAATATATGGGCCAAGTTGTCGCCTTGTAGTTAGGACCCTCTACTAACTCTTGCACCCAAGTAGGGAAAGGTTGGTTTTGGTAAAAGATACCTGATTTAACCTGCGATAAATAGTATAACCATACATATTGTTAAATTTTTTGTTAAAAAGTTTAATTTTAAGGCATTACCATAAACATGATTGTACCATACATATTCTCGAATCCATATTGGAAATTCTGTATCCTTTTTACTAAACACTTCGGTGTCTGACATGTGTGGATATGTTGAACGTATCTCATTCTCGAACAAGCTGTAAATTACACATGGTAATGGTTAACATGAAAATATTATCATTTTTATAACAAAATCCAACTCAATAATATATGTTACCTTTCGAAAGCCCGAAAATATTCACAATTTCGCAATATATAAGCATGTGCACACTGATAGTCTTCGTCCGACAACCAAATTTCTTTTGCTTTTCCCTTCGGACGTCCAATATGACTGAACATTTCAGGTACCCCACCGACAGGGTATATTGGGACATCACCTTCTTCGAATCGTGTATTTCTAGTCATATAGACATAAATATATAGACATTAATATTAATATTAAAGATTTTACAATATTTTATCCTTGTGATTTTACCTTAGTCGTGTTGTTATGTTAGCGGCGAAATAGTGCTCCAAGAAATACGAGATTTCGTCATTTACATAAGATTGCACAATCGATCCGGCTGCATATCGTTTGTTCTTCGCCTTGCTTTTCAACTCTTTGAAAAACCTCTCGAACGGGTACATCCACCTGTATTGAACAGGTCCTCCTAGTTCAGCTTCCCGGGGGAGGTGTATAGGAAGGTGCTCCATAACGTCGAAGAAGGATGGTGGAAATATCTTCTCTAAGTTGCATAATATTATAGCAATATTATCGTTCATTAACTTGATCCGATGTTTGTTCAATGATCGGGCACATAAATCTCTAAAAAATAAACTTATCCCTGCAAACATACAAATGACTAAATTATAATTATATTATTACATGGCCATAAAGCTAATTAATTTTAGACCATACCTAAGACTGCTTCGTGGACATTCCGAGGCAGAAGTTCTCTCAGTATAAAAGGAAGTAGTCTCTCCATGAATACATGACAGTCATGACTTTTCATACCCGCAAACTTCCCTCCTTCTATATCAGCGCATGTTGCTAAGTCTGCGGAGTAACCATCAGAAAATTTGACATGATGTTTAACGCATGTTAGTAGCTCTTCTTTCGCTTGAGGTGTTAGTCTAAATATTGGGAAAGGAGCCCTTCCATTGCTGTCAAGATGTAATTCTCTCCGAGAACAAAATAATTGTATATCCAATTGTGACTTAACATTGTCTTTTGACCGGTCTTGCGCATTCATCAAAGTAAACATGATGTTGTCAAAAAAATTCTTCTCTATATGCATGACGTCAAGATTGTGCCGCAAGTTCAGATCCTTCCAATATGGTAACTCCCAAAAGATGCTTTCTTTGTGCCAATTGTGTGATCTACCATATCCTGATTTTTTTGGATCATGCCCATTTCCTCCACAGGTTGACGTTTTAGGAGGATTAATTTCTCGGATTAGATCGTACATCTCTGAACTTGTTGGGTAGGTTGGTGCGTACTCATTTACTGCATTTTTTCCCTTTAGAAAATCCATTTTGTTCTTCCGTAACGGATGATCCTGATGAAGATATCTTCTGTGACAATCAAACCAACATGACTTTCTACCATTGGGGAGCCAAAACGCCTTTGTTTGATCCATACATATTAGACATGATAATCTACCATGTGTCGTCCAACCTGACAACATACCATACGCAGGGAAATCGCTAATTGTCCATAGGAGAATTGCCTTCATAGTAAAATTTTGCCTTCTTGACACATCGTACGCCTCAACTCCAGTAAACCATAGTTCTTTTAACTCTTCGATTAGTGGTCGTAGGAAGACATCTAAACTAGATCGTGGATGATTTGGCCCAGAGTTCAAAATTGTAAGGAAAATATACTCTTTTTTCATACACATTCCTGGTGGTAAGTTATATGGGGTCAAAATCACCGGCCATAAAGAATGGTTTCGAGACATACCGAATGGATTAAAACCATCTGTGCATAAATCGAGGTAGACATTCCTTGGTTTTGCAGCAAATTGTGGATGTTGTTGTTGAAAATGTTTCCACTCAGCGCCATCTGATGGGTGACACATTTCACCCTCGATAGGTTGATGCTCAAAATGCCAGCACATTGAAGATGATGTCTGCTCGCTTTGATACATTCTTTTCAATCTATCCGCAATTGGTAAGTACCGCATTTTGCTAAATGGTATTTTCGATCGTCCTTCGCTTGCCTTAAATCTTTGTTGTTGACAGAACTTACATGATTCCCATTTTTCATCTTCTCTCCAAAAAATCATGCAATTGTTAACACAAACATCAATCGTGTAGGCAAGCCTAAATTCCTCATCAACTTTTCTGTTTCGTAGAAAGAGTTTGTTGCATGATTTCCTTCTGGCAAATACTCTGTGAATAATTCTGCCCAAGAATCAAGACCCATCTCAGACATATTTTGTTCCGACTTATTGCTCATGAACCTGGCGGCTAAAGAAAGTTGTGAGTGTCCTTCCTTACAACCCTCATACAAAGGAGTGTTTGCAGCTTCTAGCATGGAGAAAAATTATTGTGCTTCAGTGTTTGGGTTTTCTTCATATTGAGTAGCATTTGCATCGTTGTTGTACCCAGTGTTACTAGGAAATGCATCATGGAGCATTTCGTTACAACTGCCATAGAAAGTAGCTGCACCACATTCGTAATCACTTTGACGAGATGAACCATGATGACCAATATCTTGGGTAGAACGTAGATCAACACTTATTTCTTCACCATGTCTATGCCAAACATAGTAGTTAGGCATAAACCCTCGACTCAATAAATGATTCCATATTTTGCACGCCCTCAGAAATTTGTCATTTTTGCAAATGATACATGGACAGTAAAACATACCACCACTACTTTGCGCAATAGATTGTTGGCTGGCAAAAGTCAAGAAAACTTCTACCCCTGCTAAATACTCTGAAGATAAGCTATTAGTATGTGAATCGATCCGATTGTACATCCACGCTCGAGAATTAGGATTAGTAGAAAAATCTGCCATATTTTGTGTTTATATTTTATTGAAAATTTTGTGGAAAGATTTCTCGAACTATGACAAACTATATATATATAAGCAAAAAATGTGATCAAAATGCGACTCTTAAGTGACTTTTTTCCGAAAATACATGTAGTAGCATTATATGTCTACCTAATTAATGGTTCATATGTAACACATGTAATACTATTCTACCCAACTACAATTACGTACCAACTTTATGAGATAAAAATGCGACTACACTAACTATATGAAACTAAAATGCTACTACACTAACAATATGAGACTAAATTTCTACTACATTAACTATATGAGACTAAAATGCTACTACAATAACTATATGAGACTAAAATGCGACAATATTCACTATAAGAGACAAAAATAAAACTACACTAACAATATGAGACTAAAATGCGACTACACAAACTAAATGAGACTAAAATGCGACTACAGTAACTATATCAGATTAAAATACAAATACACTAAATAAATGAGACGAAAATGCGACTACACAAACTATATGAGACTAAAATGCGACTAAACTAACTATATGAGACAAATATGCGACTATAGTAACTATATGAGACTAAAATACGACTATTTGGAAGTTAATAATAATAAAACTGATTAAACTATTGTTTATTACACTTGTTTTTTGTGTGTCTAATATCCCTACTAAAATAATGAAATATGTTTAATTTATATTTTTTCGTATTAGTAAAATAAGATGTTAGGATATTTTATGATCATCAAATGTTTTATACCAAATTTTATAAATTTGGCCAACTTAACCAAATAAAATTGTAAATATTTTTTTTATTACACATCTTATTTTTATTACATGATTAGGATACAAACGTAGGTTATGATATTACATTGAATATAAAACATAGAAGATTAGCATTTTATTAATAATCCTCTTCTTCTGAATCTGGTACAATGGATGCCATAGTTTCATCATCAACTAAGTTTTCAGTAGGTTGGTTATCAGTCTCACCATGTTCCTCAACCAAATTATGAATCAATTGATTAATTCCAATTACCTGTAAAATAATTAATTATATACTTACTAGGTACCACAATATATGAACCGTACTGAATGATAATCATCTTTACTTTGACAATGTTCTTCACTACTATGTTTACGTTCATTGTGCTTCCGTTTAACTTACATACAGTTACCTATATATACAATTTTTCATTGTCAATCAATGAAATATATATATATATTAAATAAATAATATCAAATGGTTTTATTATTTATTAATTTAAACAGTACGTTTACCTTCTTTAGAAGTAGCACAGCACCAACTTTTACAAGTCCCTTGAAATTATCATTCTCAAACACTTTCTTGTGAATAGACGCATCTATTGTTCCAGTTGGATCTTTTAACGTCACCAATGCATCACCATATTCATTTTTATTCATATTTTTAATCATAACCAACACCTACAAAGTTTATAATCGGGTTAGCCGTAGTAAATATTAAATTTTCTTGCAAAAATGTTTCCATTTGGTACTTGCCTTTTTAATTTTGACCCAGTTGTTGTTGGTACATTGAATTGAATTCAATGGTGTCCACTCTTGCCCTTTTCGTGTTAGGTATTCAACAGCAGATGTCCAACGTACCTCGTTGAAATCCGGGTCGCCCTCTGCAAGTAAATCGTTATAAAATATTTGTGTTGGTATTCCATTATGGGGATCAAAACTGGAACTCCCTTCATGATATTGCTTGCGTCTTCGTGCTACTTGAACATTTTTGAAAGACTCAGTGCCAGGAATTAAAGGTTCATATCTCCCCAAATGAGAAGGGAGGAGACATGTAGGAGGTGCATCTAAGACATTTATGGAAGGCAAAGGAGTAGATATTGGCGTGCGGTATGAGCTTCCATTTTTGTACCAGCTCCAAAGAGATAGATCTTTTTCAGAATCGTCATTTCCAGAGGAATTTGACATTTTTAAGAAATTAATTTGATGACTTGAAATAATAAATTTAAAGTTTGTATTAAGGTTTTGATGTTTAAAACATCTACATTGTTTGACATATATAGCAAAACATGTGGATATAAATCAATCGGAAACTGTAATTTGGTACACCTACCTACTCAATTTAAACATGTGCATTTAAATCAAACAACTGTACTAGTAGTCGCAATTTAGTAGCACAATAAAGTAGTCGCTCTTTAGTAGCTGATAATACAAATATTTACGTAATTTCATTCATTTTATATGTACGTAGAGTCGCATTTTAATCACTTTTATATACCATCAATATGAATCAACCTCAAATATCAATTGGTATACAATAATCCTATAGTATCAAATATTTACGATATAGTATACTAAAATAAAATTATAAAATATATATGTTAACATTAATTAAAAACAAACTTTTATTAATAACAGAACAAACAATGACATGGATTTAATACCAAATATCATACTTATTTCACAATGCATAATTATATTAAAACATTATTAAACAATTTATTCAATGATCCATCTCAAACTTCTCGATGTGATATTGACAACAACCATAATAATCATCATTGCATTTGTAAAAGTCTTCTGGTTCCTCAAAATCCGGATTTGGAGGAGGATTAGGTGCAGGTTCCTCAACGTTAAAACCAAATTCCCTCGCAATGGTATCAACATCTACGTCCTCCGGTTGAGTTTCAACACCTTCAGCACAACCACCGCCCTGGTAACTTTCGTATGGAGATAATGTAGAACCGGGGGTGACAATTGGTTCAACTTCTGTGATTGGAGTCTCTGATTCCCAAGACATCTCCACTTTTTGGTGTTCCTCATCCCACTCCGCCAACCTCGCCGGTAATTGAGAGTCAGTTACATCAGAATAATTGATAATTGATGCATCAGAATCATCGAATGTGTTAGAAGGAAAGTTTGACATATTTTTCTTTGGTGTTTGTATTAACCCGCCTATCAGTGAGATATTTTATAAGTGATTTTGTGTATAAAATTTAACATTTTCATCTACAAGTAGGTACACCTAACTACAATCAGTTAAACATGTGTTAATATATGCCACTAAAATACGACTACATTACAGAAACAAAGGAATTTAATTGGCCACAAATTATTTGCATTAAAATGCGACCATTTACCCACTATTTCTTAGTTTCCATCATTTATTTATTTATTATTAGTCACACAAGAATTTTCGTATTATTTTGCGACAATTTTGCGACTGATTAAGTTTTTGACATAAATGTGACCAATATGCGAGTATATAGTTGATGTCGCATTTTTGTCATAAATTAGTCGTTTTGTAGCCGCATATGTTTTAATAATTACCTACTTATTTGCGACTATCTTTAATTAAGTAACAATATGAACGCTAGTCGTATATAAGTGACTTTTTAGTCGCAAAAGTATGCGACTTTTTTGCGACTTATTTATTTTTTTACTAAAATGTGACAAATATGCGACTACATACTTGATGTCGCATTTTAGTCACAAAATCGTTACGCTTTAGTCCCTTCAAATTGCGACTACATAAAGCAGTCGCTTTATGTAGTCGCTTTTATCGTGATTTCTTGTAGTGTTCATCCATCTGACAATCCATGATCTGTGATCTCAGAAGTTCAATTGAATGGAGAAAACTATGTTGAATGGGCAACAGAGCTTGAGAACGTTATGCGTGCAAAGAAGAAGACCGGATTCATTGACGGGATTTTAAAAAATCCAGGTTCAACGTCGGATGAATTTGAACAGTGGCGAACGGTCAACACTATGTTGATCGGGTTGATTTGAGCCTCCATATCACTGAAGATTTGTTCCACCGTAACGTTCTCATCAGATGCTTACAAACTGTGGGACGATCTCAGGAGGAGATTCTCGATCAGCAATGTTGTTCGTGCATATCAACTGAAATCGGAGCTTGCCGCGTATCGATAAGAAGGGCTCTCGGTTCAGGATTATTTTGGTAAGTTACCTTCCAAGTGAGAAGAACTCAACAATTACAAACCTTCTCATACATGTACGTGCGAAGGAATGGAGTTGTATGCAAAAGAAAAAGAAGAAGAGCAGATTCATCAATTCCTAATGGGATTGGATGAGGTGAGATTTGGTAACGTGTGCACAAACATCATGGTACAGATCAGTGGCTACAAAAACATCATGGAATTTTTTTTTACCGGGGTCAATAACAAAATGGGCTTTGGGTATTGCAATTGTTGGAATTTTTTTAAAAGTAAGTTAATGGGTTCAAAAGGTAAATAGGCTACAAAAACCTAAAGTTTCATGGGTTCAAAGTTGATTTTCAACCAAAAAAAAAAAATTATATACACAAATTTTTTTTTTTTTTCTGTGGGGTCAGCTGACCCCACTCTACTATACATCGGTCCGCCCCTGGTACAGATCCATTACATGATCTAAACCATGTGTACCAAAAGATTGTTCGTGAAGAGCGACGTATTAACTCGCTTCGTACCGAGATAAAATAAGAAGCTGTTAGTTTTGTTTCTCGAGTTGATTCACGATCTGATGTTGCTGCAGTCTCAACGCCACTTGCAGCTGTAGCACGGGCTCGTGATCGATCAGCTGTGTGTTCTCATTGTGGAAGAACAGGACATGAAAAGAAGGAGTGTTGGCAATTGATTGGATTTCCCGACTGGTGAACCGAGTGGAATCAAGGCTCTAATCCACAACAACAATTCTATCAAGGGAATCAATCTGGCCGGGGCAGAGGAGGCAGAGGTTCATTTGGCGGAGGACGAGGCAGAGGAAACACGACGTTTAGATCCAATGTTGTTCAGGTTGCTCCTACCAACTCTCCGCTTCCAACTTTTACGGCGGATCAGTGGACCTCTCTCTCATATATGCTTGAACAACAACAACGTGCGACTCCTTCTATTATTCCCAATCGTTTGAGTGGTAAGGTTCAAGCAGGTGATGTGATTCTTGACACAAGAACATCTCATCACATGACCGGTGATGGTGCTCTTCTTACTCAGTTACGAGAAATTATATCTTGTCCTATAAGTTTTGTGGATGGCAGTTGTGTGTTTACCGTTCAATGCGGCATGATGTGTTTGTCGGATAAGATTAAATTGCAAAATGTGCATCTTGTCCTAAATTTAAAATGTAAATTATTGTCAATTTCGAAGCTTTTAAAACAAATTGGGTGAATGACTGTTTTCACTGATACACTATGTATATTACATGACCGTTTTACGAGGACCTTGATTAGAACAGGTGAAGAGCATGACGGTGTTTATGTTTATCGGGATGTCTTTGCTGTTCGTGTCAACAAGGCTCAAGCTTCTCAAGATCAGGCCATGTGGCATAGGCGGTTAGGACACCCGACTTTTCAAGTTTTGTCGTTTTTACCTATAGTTTTTGGTTTTAAAAACAACTCTGAGCGTTTTGGAGGTTGTGATGTGTGTTTCGAGTCCAAACAAACTAGAGTTGTATTCTTTGATAGTTTTAATAAAGGAACGAATATTTTTCTCTTATTTATGTTAATGTGTGGAGACCGTATAGAGTTCCATCCTCCTGTGGAGCAGTATATTTTTTAACGATTGTTGATGATCGTTCGAGAGCAGTGTGGATTTATCTCATGTTAGAAAAGAGGGAAGTCAAGCATATGGTACACAATTCTTATAGTATGGCTGAAAGACAGTTTTAAAAAGGGTGAAAATAGTTAGAAGTGATAATGGAACTGAGTTTATTTGCCTCACCACATATTTTGCTGAAAAAGAAATTCAACATCAAACTTCAAGCGTTGCAACCCCACAACAAAACGGCAGAGTGGAAAGGAAGCATCAGCACATACTTAATGTTGCTCGGTTATTCATGTTTCAAGCAAATCTACCAATTAAGTTTTGGGGAGAATGCATCTTGGCTGCAGCTTATGTCTTAAACCACACACCGTCTACAATCCTCAAGGGAAAATCTCCATATGAGGTCCTTTATGGAACACCACAATCGTATGCTCATATGAGGACAATAAGCTGCTTATGTTTTGCACATAAATTGGCAAGGGACAAAGATAAATTTGGCAAACGAAGTCGGAAGTGTATATTCGTAGGTTATCCTTTCGGAAAAAGAGCTGGAGGGTGTACAACATGGAAAGAAATGAATTTTTTATCTCTAGAGATGTGGAGTTCCACGAAAATACATTTCCTTATCATGCAGAGTCATCTGTCCCACGTTATCTTGTCGCACCAGAAATGAACCCAGCTATGTTTGATGATGTCCCAGTGGTGCTCATTGGCGACAGGGGGAGTCCTGATCAGACAGGTGAAGCACAAACACCACCTGTGTCAGACAGACAAGTCGTGCCCTCTATTGAAACAGAGAATTTAGAAAAGGAGAATTTAGAAACAGAGAAAGTTGAAACATAGGAGGTAGTTGGAAAAGAAAAAACTATTGAGAAAAAGGCAAAACTCGGTGTGGGTTGCCATGAAAAGAAGAAATCAGTTCGTTTGTCTGGTTATGTTACGTACAATGCTAGCTGCCTTCCCGATAAACATACACCTAGCATCTCTCCTCCTCTTCAACCAGTGGATCTGTCGTCGGTTCCAGGTAACATCGTGTATCTTATTAGTGAATATATTTCTGATGCAAAATTTTCTGAACAACATCGGTATTTCTTGCGGCTGTGAATGCTGGTGTGGAACATGTTTATTATCATGATGCAGTTAAAGATGCACAATGGAGAGAAGCAATGGTCAAATAAATCAAAGCACTAGAAGATAACGACATATGGACATTAGTGACACTTCCGAAAGGAAAGAAAGCCTTGGGAAGCAAGTGGATTTATAAGCTGAAGTATAATGCTGATGGTTCTATTGAAAGACACAAAGCTAGACTAATTGTTCTTGGGAACCATCAGGTCGAGGGTAAGGATTTCAATGATACTTTTGCCCCAGTCGCTAAACTGACTACAGTTCGAACATTGTTGGAAGTAGCGGATACAAAAGACTGGGAAGTACACCAAATAGACGTCCATAATGCATTTTTGCATGGGGATCTAGAAGAAGAAGTCTACATGAAGCTACCACCAAGATTTCATAGTGATGATCCAACCAAGGTATGTCGTTTAAAGAAGTCGCTATATGGATGGAAACAGGTGCCACGGTGTTGGTTCGCAAAACTGTCCTCGACATTGCTTGGTTACAGTTTTAAACAATCTTATGTCGACAACTCTTTCTTCACCTTTATCAAGGGTGAAAAAAGTGTACGAGTACTGGTATATGTTGATGATCTGATCATGTGTGGTAGTGATTTGTCTATGTTGAAGAAGTTCAAAGAATATTTGAGTACATGTTTTCATATGAAGAATTTGAGAAAACTCAAATACTTTCTTGGTATTGAAGTCTGAAGGGGGTCAAACGGATTCTTCTTGTCATAAAAAAAGTATGCTCTAGACATTATTGCTGAAGTTGGAGCTCTTGGCTGTAAGCCTATCTCTTTGCCTATGGAACAAAATCACACTTTACTTGGTGATGATGGACCAAAATTTGATGATCCTACTAAATGCCGTCATCTTGTTGGCAAATTGGTTTATTTACAGGTGACAAGACTAGAACTGTGCTACTCTATTTACGTGTTAACACAGGTAATGCATGATCCTCGTCAAGCACATTGGGAAGCTGCTTTGCATATTGTTCGGTATCTCAAAGGCAGCTCGAGACAAGGTATCATGCTTCATGTGTCCAAAAGCTTACAAGTCACAGCATATTGTGATGCAGATTACAATGTGTGTCCCGTTACTCGACGATCATTGAGTGTGTATGTGGTGATGTTGGGTGGTTCGCCCATTTCTTGGAAGACAAATAAGCAGAAGACTGTGTTTACCGTGCCATGTCTGAGGCTGTAAAAGAACTCAAGTGGATTAAAGCTCTTCTTGCGGATCTTGGAGTTCCACAACCTGATCCGATGACTCTCTTTTGTGACAGCCAGTCCATAATGTATATTGCCGCAAATCCCGTCTTCCATGAGCGCACGAAACACATAGAAAAAGATTGTCACTATGTACGAGATGCACTCACCGAAGGACTTCTTTCAACATCGTATGTCTCTACCGCATATCAAGTGACAGATCTTCTTACTAAAGCTCTTGGATGTTCCAGTTTCGAGTTGGGTGTGTATAACTTACACTCACCAATTTGAGGGGAAGTGTTAGGAATAGATATGATAGATACAAATAATATGTTAGATAAGTACATATAAATCGTAAATAAGGATGAGAATATTTGATGTATATCTATTAAAGTGTATATAAGGGAGAGTCTCCCTCGTGAATAGATCAACACATTCAAAATAATCTGAGCTTAAGTTTATATGTCGCCATGCATCGACACACAAAAGAAGAGAACATATACCGTAGATCACATTGATTTTTATCTTTTTTCAGTGGAGCTTTTAAAACAAACAAAGAAGAATATCATTAGTTGCTCAGTTGTGTCTACTTTGTGATGCTGCTCCAGAATGCAAGGACCATATCTTCTTCGCATGTCAATTTGCCATTGAAGTGTGGTCCACTTTCTTCATGCATCACTCTCTTGTTACGCCGTCCACTCTATCCAAGGTTCATGGAGGCGCTTCCAGACCTGCTCCCATTATCATTCGTGAGGTTCAGAAAGTGGTTTGTGTAAGGTTAGCTTCTTTGGACAAGCCTAGCAACGGTCCACCACCTACAGCCTCCAATTATGCTCTCTCATACCTCTCTACTTGGTTCGGTTTTTTCCAATGTTAACTTCACTTCCATCGTTGTAATCATTATGAATCTTGCTCTCATTATCTTGTTGCACCTGGGTGTGTACTAAAAGTCTCTTTTCTAGGTTTTTTTTTTCTCTTAATTTGTAACGCTCCTAAATGGTCTAGGTTTTCTAGGATTTTGATATTTATTATAAATATTGGAAACTGACGGGTAACTTTATATAATCACTTAAATGATTTCCCTTTATTGTTTTTAGGTTTTCTAGGATTTTGATATTTATTATAAATATATGCCTTGTAGGCCTAATATATTTAGTTTATGTTTTGATTAATGAAATTGATATTTTTCTCTTTATCTCTTTTATTTCCAATATTCATTTTACTTATCAACAATCTTAAGAAGACTACTTTAATTTTTCGAATATCCGAGGAATCAGCGGTAAAACTAGTATTATCGATGAATCCACTGCACTAGGTTTGTAAAGAGAAAGTATTACATTGTGTAGACCGGAAGGTAGATTTGGTTTGTATATGGGTCTTTTTTGTTGTCTAATTGATACGGATTAATTGCGCTCCGCTTTTACAAAAAAAATGTTAAGATCACAGCCAATTGTGATTCACCCAAAAAAATGAATAGTTCAGTTTGTCAATAGTTTAATCCAAGCCTTCAAAACCACTTCACCAAAATGAGTAACCGCAGATCCATCGTAATTTGTATGTTATGTTGTTTACCATGATAATACTTCAATTAGTCTAGTTAACCTTCCTTATCATGTAACCTTTCTTATTTGGCCAATAATAAAATCAAGCAAGATATATTGCTTTCTGACCCAAATCTATTGATCTACACCCTAAATAACTTATGTGTGTGTTATGTAGGGATACTTTGGGAACGAAAATAACAATAGTTCAATTTGAATATTCATGTGTGTGTCAGTTAATTAAATGGATTTCTATTGTCATATTGTGTAAATAACTAAATACCTTTCGAAGAATAACATTGAACAAAATTAATGAGAGTTACTCTTGAAAGTGAATGAAGATAGATACTTTGGGATAATAAAATCTACAAAAACTATCAAAGTTCTACTGAAATTAAAAAATAAGAAAATTTGTTAAATGAACAGTTGATGTTTTTTTTTTAATAACTCAAACATATTTCATTCAAAATCAGACTGAATAGCATAAATTTGGTTTCTCCTTCTCAATCGTTGGATGCAACCAAACTGGAAGTACAACAATCAAACAAAACATGATAAACATCTAAAAGAACTAGTTTAAAGTTTTTTCTATGTTTAAACTACAAGCAATGAACTTCAATTTCATGTATACTTTTGTCTTTAAAACCTTTCAAGAGAAGAGTCTGGTTATGAAAGGCTCCATTTATAGCTTATCTTGAGGGAATCTTTTCATGTTCATAAAGTATCATGTGTTACTATATAGAGTGGTCCAGTGTTGTACCTTTGGTTGGGGTCAAAGCTATGTATGTTCATTCACTAGCTACTAGAGGTTATTTTTATTAGGTTATATAAACACCATAATCTTTGACAATACAAATTTGTATATAAAGAACAAAACATTTTTAAAAGAGTACATAACTTAGAGGCTGAGAGCTGAGGTTCTGATCTACTTTGTGTTTGTTAAAGGTCAATCTTGAGATCTATTAAGAATTCAATCTATGGTATATATAGAGTTCTTGACAAGTAATCGAAAGACTATGATGTGCATCTCAAAACCGACTGTTCGAAACATCTCAAAAGTAAAAAAGTATGACGTTTTTTTTTGGTCTAGAAGAAAAAAAAGGTATGACGATTGACCTACAATCATCACACTGCTTAAAATTTCTTGTCTATTTGCTTTAGCTTTCATTCCACATTCCTAATTTTTTTTTAATAAAAATACCGATTGTTTTAGCATGAAATAGTTGTTCTAAAGTTCATTTAACTTAATTACAAGTTTGTATCTTCTAAATTGATATGTAGATATACATTTTTAAATTAATATTGAGAGTTGAAGAATTATATTCTATTTCAACAAGAAACAAAAACTTTGTTGAAGTGGGCACCCAATTTGATTTATGCTGGTTCGCGTGAAACCTTTTTACCATTCTCTTCCACAGTTCCACTTAAGAGTTTTCTCGTGACTTCAGTGAAACCCAAAGCCTCTCTTCCTCCTTGAGAAGTTGCCCAAACCGATCCAACACTTCACAATTAAAAATTTGTTGGCTAAAGAGTTATGATCTATACGATTTATATATTGTTTTAATCTTTAACTATTTATTCAATATTTGTTCATCTATGTACTCATAGAATATAACATCAATGAGAACTAATAATCTCACTTCAGTATTTTAGTTGATTTGGCAAATAATATGAGAAAAACGAATATTAGTAGAAACATTTATGGTTACCCAAAAACGAAGTAGAACATTTATGGATTATTAATTAGTTGAATTAGTTTTTAAACATTTTCATACAAAAAAATAAAATGAAATGTTCCGTAAATAGAATCAGATCGATATAATGATTTAGGTGAAGTGATGATATATTGATATGTGAAGTTAAACCCCAACTACTACACCACATGATTTCATGACATGTTTTGTCTGATGTGATCTACATCAAATAACAAATATAATTATAAACCAAGCTACTTTTTATATGCGTTTCTTTTACATGACTTGTTCGGATGTGATCTTAATCATTTTGTTAATTCAGCCATCGGAGTTTTATTTTTTCCTTTTTGATAAATGCGTTCAGCCATCGAAGTTAGACTATTTCAGTGATATTTATTTATTACTAATAATTTATGTATTTATTTTTATAAGGATGAGATAAAAGAAGTAGAAGTTGGATGCAAAGGTAATCAAGTTCCTTATTATGCTTGATTTTTTTAAAATCATCTAGTTTATTAACCTTTTTAAAGACACGGAGTGAAATGTGACAGCCAAAACATTTTTTTTTTTAACTGAAAATACTTCTTTCTTCTACACGACTTGAATTTTGTTTTTATTTATTTTCTAAAGAAAAAATAAGTGTTGGGAATGTTTTAGACTTTATATCCGTATGCATGCGTTACATTGAGAACGGTAAATAAGGAAAATGCTATGGTACACAAAAAATAGCTTAACTCGCAAGTCTAATTATTTTTGGATGATATTGCTGCTGTCTAATCTTAACAAACAGTAACTATTTTGGACTTCTTAAATATCGTATATTTTACTAACAAAAATTATAGTAAATATTTCATACCAAAATAGAAAAATAGTCTAAATTTTAAAAAGTTGATAAAATAATCTAAATCAAACCCACACATTGAAACTAAACTCTAAACTCTAAAAAGTATACTAATCCTAAATCCAAAATCTAAATAAAAGAAAAAAATATAAACTCTGAATCTAAAAATGATATATTGATTTCATTTTGAAGAAAAATAAAACGTTTTAAAGACATTTTATAAAATTATCTGTTATTTTGAAGAAAATTTGGGTCCGTCCGGTAAAATGTTTTTTTCTCTGTTATGTTATTTTGCTTCTTTCGAACAAGTCGTCCTACTCTACATCGTATCTTTCAGTATTTGTCAACTAGCAAAAGGGCAAGTTCGTAAGTAGAACCCATACCTTGAATAAGCCAATAACGGCTCGCCACGTTTCTACTGTATAGTTTGTCACACGCGGAAAATGATAAATGTTCATATTAACTTTTCAGGATGCTATTTTTTACTTTGATGAAATGGTTTCATTCACTTTGCCTCGCTTCTTTATTGTGTTATAACATCTACCCATACAGTTATCGAATTATCAATTTAGTACCCAATGAATTATATACAGTTAAACCTATATAAATTAATATTCGATTGATTAATACCTCGCTAAATTAATAATTTTTTCGGATCCCAAATTGCTATTTTGACCCAAATATCACCTCTATAAATTAATAACTTTGATAAATTAATAAAATATCATAAAATACACTGATTCTAATATTATTAATTTATAGAAATTTTAATGTATATACCATCTTATATGACTACTTTCTATTGAAACATTCTTAAAGAATATATCAATACTCATAGTTAATTCATCCGATATTTAAAAAAACAATAGTTTGTTTAAAGATGTCATATTAACAGGTTTTTGGAAAATACACCTGTAAAGTTAATTTTGAGGGTGTAAACTGTAAACAACAAAAGTTATGGTAAGAAAAGAATAAGGACATTTTGTTTTATGCGGGTTAAAACTTAACGCATAAGTCATAATAAGTTAATAACATACCAATTCCGTTGAATCGTCAACGCAGACAAATTTTATCTTAAAATTAATTAAATATATTAGTGGAATAGCTCAATATCGGAATTTTCCTGAGATTTTTTTTTCCTCTCTGTCTCACTCATCATCATTTCGAATTTCTCAATTTCTGTGTTTACACACTCTCCATCGACTTGTATAATTCACTTTCTTTAGGGTTCTTTCATCGGAAAAACTTTGAGGATCATCGTACGTATCTGAAAACAGAGATGGCCGACGTTACTTCCGGCAAACTTATAGGCTCTGAGATTCATGGATTCCATACTTTTCAAGGTTTGTTCTAAGCTAAAGCCGATCGTTCGTCTTGATTCATGAAAATTCGCTTGTCTGGGTTTTTTGGAAAATTTTCCGATTGCTCTTGATCATCGCACCTGTTGAACTAGAATTTGCAGATAGTTATGTAATTGGGGCTTCCTCGTGATCTAATGTGGCGAATTGAATAAGAGCTAATGGACATTTTAGGCGGATTAAATTAGGATAAAGATAACTTTGACACCAAAATCGAAGCAGATAATTTCGTCATCATGAGACTTTTCGCTTCTGTTTCTTGAAGAATTGTTGATGAGCATGTTTCAGTATATTCAGAGTTTATTCTCACGTGAATTGAAAATTGGGAAATAGGATTCAAATATGCATTTCTTCTTTGTTTCAATTAGGTTACATATTTTTCCTGGTTTTGATTGTTGATATAGAAAAAAAAAAATTAGATGCATTCATGTATGAATTTGTGCTTATGTTTTTCTTGAGGTCTCTTGATAATTATTTATTGTGTGTTGCAGATCTGGATATAAAAACGATGTTGGAGGAAGCATACACTAGGTGGCTCCGGCCAAATGAGATCCATGCTCTCCTCTGTAACCATAAATTCTTCACCATCAACGTCAAGCCAGTTAACTTACCCAAAAGTAATCAATCTCTTTGCTTTGCTCTTTTGGTTCTTCTGTTATTTTTCAGCCAAGATTTCTGTATAGTTTTGGACTTGACTTCCTTCTTGTTAGGAACTTCTTGATTAGAGTTGCTATTTGTGTTCCGTCAGATTTTGATTATGTTCGTTTTTTGCAGGTGGTACGATTGTGTTGTTTGACCGTAAGATGTTGAGGAATTTTAGAAAGGATGGTCATAACTGGAAAAAGAAAAAGGATGGAAAGACAATTAAGGAAGCTCATGAGCACTTAAAAGTGAGTTTTCTCTATGTTTTTGAGTTCATATACATGTTTGTCTCCTCCACAGCCAATATATATGTTCTTTTGTGATATCTGTGTAATGTTCGTTCATCTTCAGGTTGGTAATGAGGAAAGGATTCATGTTTACTATGCTCACGGTGATGATAACCCTACATTTGTGCGAAGGTGTTACTGGTTATTGGATAAGTATGTGGCTACAAAAGATTATTGGTTTATCTTTCAAAGAAATGATTGATTAGAGGCCTTCTTTTCTCTGCTTTATTTCTGGAGGTCATGAAAATAAATCACCTCTTCCTATAATGGCAGGTCTCAGGAGCACATAGTTCTTGTCCACTATCGCGAGACACACGAGGTTTTTCTACCTATCCACAGCTTTTTCTGATATATTTTTATGTTAGAAGTGGTTATGGGGATGATGTGCTTTTGTTGTCGAATAGTTTACAGCTTTATCTTGGCAGCTTTTAGTTACAAGAGAAAATATTTTGTTGCAACTCTCTGAGAAGATTTTGTAAAACAGGTTCACGCAGCTCCAGCAACACCTGGGAACTCGTACTCAAGTTCAATCTCTGACCACTTATCACCAAAGACTGTGGCTGATGATAGTAATTCTGGTGTTCATAATACTTCTAATACAGGTGAGAAAGAGTCTCCTGGTGATCTTGAGCTTTTACGATTTAAAGTATTGGTATATATTGGCAATTCTTCCGGACTGTTCACACGTTTTCAGTCTATATTCAAATATGTTCTTCATTTGGAGTTCTTTTAGAAGGCTGGACATTAATCACACTTCTATTTTTTAAAGGGTTTGAAGTTCGCAGCAATAGTCTGGTATCTAGAAATCATGATATTAGGCTTCATGAGATCAACACGCTTGATTGGGATGAGCTTCTAGTGCCAGCAGATATTAACAACCAGTCTCATCCAACAGAAGGTACTTATATTTCTTGAGCTTATCCTTTAAAATCCCCATCCTTCACAAAAAGAATATCCAATTCTTGTTAAAAAAAAGGAGCAATGACATGATGCTAAAAACACTTAACTTTTTCCTTCCGTTTGTTCTCTACTTACAGAGGATATGCTATACTTCACAGAACTGCTCGAAACTGCACCTAGCGGATCTGTAAAGCAAGTGGGTGAAATTGATTTTTCCAGCCTGCAAGTGACTTTACCCGTCTTAATCTTAACCATTTTGTCATCTTGTTCATTGTGCAGGGACATCACCTTGCAGGATACAACGGATCAGTAGATATACCATCATTTCCTGGTCTTGAAGATCCTGTTTATCAAAATAGTAACTCATGTGGTGCAGGAGAATTTTCTAGTCAGCATGTGCACTGTGGAGTAGATCCAAATCTACAGAGAAGGGATTCCACTGCAACAGTTGCTGACCAACAAGGTGATGCTGGGCTTGATAACGGTTTTGGAAGTCAGGAGAGTTTTGGAAGGTGGGTGAACAACTTCATTAGTGACTCTCCTGGTTCCGTGGAGGATCCTTCCCTTGAAGCTGTATATACACCTGGGCAGGATTCATCAACTACTCCTGCAGTATTTCAATCCCACTCTAATATACCGGAGCAAGTATTTAACATAACTGATGTTTCACCTGCCTGGGCCTATTCGACAGAGAAAACGAAGGTTTCTCGAATCAAACCCCTTTTTCTAATCTACCTTTATTTATCATGTCACCACTGGTTGGTCCTATAACTGAACAAAACCTTGCTTTCACGGATTGTCGTTTCTGTCATGATGTTGAAGGGAAATAAACGAATTGCACACCTTAGACCTTGGTTTAAAAGAAGAGACTAGTAAATTATCTCAATTTGGAGACAGTTACTCAAAGTATGCCCATTAATATTGAAATGACTGTGTGTCTCACTTTAGTGCGTGTGTGTGTGTGTGTGGCTAAGTATGAGTTGTTTACAGTATGAAATTGTGTATAATGTGATTTGCAATATGAAACAGATATGAAACTTGGATAGGTAAAAAGCATAACCTTGTGAGATTCGTCTTTATTTCTTATCGCATATTAAAATTATGTTTCATGATTTAATAAGCATTTCTCTTGCTGTAACGAGCTGACCTTTTGTACGTTAATTCTGCAGATTCTTGTAACTGGGTTCTTTCATGACAGCTTTCAACATTTTGGAAGAACAAACCTCTTCTGCATTTGTGGAGAGTTGTGTGTCCCTGCAGAATTTCTCCAGATGGGTGTTTATCGTTGCTTCCTTCCCCCTCAATCTCCTGGGGTGGTTAACCTTTATCTGAGTGTCGATGGAAACAAACCGATCAGCCAATTATTCAGCTTCGAACACCGCTCAGTTCCAGTTATTGAAAAAGCCATCCCTCAAGACGACCAGCTATACAAGTGGGAAGAATTTGAGTTCCAAGTCAGACTTGCTCATCTTCTCTTCACTTCTTCAAACAAAATCAGCGTTTTAACAAGTAAAATTTCACCTGAAAACCTGCAAGAGGCTAAGAAACTCGCCAGCAGGACTTCCCATCTCTTAAACAGTTGGGCGTATCTAATGAAGTCAATCCAGGCGAATGAGGTGCCATTTGATCAAGCGAGGGACCATCTCTTTGAGCTTACTCTGAAAAATAGGCTGAAGGAGTGGCTTTTGGAGAAGGTCATCGAAAACCGCAACACAAAGGAGTACGACTCTAAAGGCCTTGGAGTGATCCACCTCTGTGCCGTCCTAGGATATACTTGGTCGATCCTTCTCTTCTCCTGGGCAAGTATATCGTTGGATTTCCGTGATAAGCATGGTTGGACTGCTCTTCATTGGGCAGCATACTATGGAAGGTAAACTAACTGACATCTTTTAAGGTTTAAGTAATACGAAATTCACTAATCTTGTTTTTGTTTTATTACTTCTTTTACCAAGTTTTATTCTTTTAAAGGGAGAAAATGGTAGCTGCTCTCCTGTCTGCCGGGGCAAGGCCAAACCTGGTGACAGACCCAACTAAGGAATTCCTTGGCGGCTGCACGGCGGCTGATCTAGCACAGCAGAAAGGTTATGACGGTTTAGCAGCTTTTCTTGCTGAGAAATGTCTTGTAGCACAGTTCAGGGACATGCAAATGGCTGGAAACATCAGTGGCAACCTTGAAACCATCAAGGCAGAGAAGTCGTCGAACGCAGGGAATGCCAATGAAGAGGAGCAAAGCCTGAAGGACACTCTGGCGGCATACAGAACCGCGGCAGAGGCAGCGGCGCGGATTCAGGGAGCGTTCAGGGAGCACGAGCTGAAAGTTAGGTCAAGCGCGGTTAGGTTTGCTAGCAAGGAAGAAGAGGCCAAAAACATAATAGCTGCGATGAAGATTCAGCACGCATTCCGCAATTTCGAGACTCGTAGGAAGATTGCAGCTGCTGCTCGGATTCAGTACAGGTTCCAAACATGGAAAATGAGGCGGGAGTTTCTGAGCATGCGGAATAAGGCAATTAGGATACAGGTACAAGCATAAGCTGATCTGTATATCGTCTTTAAGCAGCAAAACTAAGAAAAGAAAATGAAAAATTCTCTGTAAACGTATAAAAACTTGTGTGGTTTTGAATATGGGAATGTTTTGCAGGCTGTGTTTAGAGGGTACCAAGTAAGAAGACAGTACCAGAAAATAACATGGTCGGTGGGAGTTCTTGAGAAGGCGATTCTGAGGTGGAGACTGAAGAGAAAGGGATTCAGAGGGCTTCAGGTTAGCCAACCTGAGGAGAAGGAAGGAAGTGAGGCGGTGGAGGATTTCTACAAGACGAGCCAGAAACAAGCAGAGGAGAGGCTGGAGAGGTCAGTGGTTAAAGTCCAGGCCATGTTCAGGTCCAAGAAGGCTCAGCAAGATTATAGGAGGATGAAACTGGCTCATGAAGAAGCTCAGGTAAAATCAGTTTTGCTTTCTTTCTGTTTTCTTTACTCAATTCAAATATATTAGTAAAGCACAATTGCACTTATAAATCTGATGATTAATGTGTTAAACATAAAATGTATCACAGCTGGAGTATGATGGGATGCAAGAACTTGATCAAATGGGTATGGAGAGCTGAATGGAATAATAAAGAGAAGTGTAAATTTGTGTAAATGACAAGGGGACGAGTTAGACCTTTTCCGAAGCTGTTTTCAAAAAGGTTTCAAAGGGTATTATGGTAAATCAATCCTGGAGCTGGGAGATTTCCATGGAGCGTCTTGTCAGTTTTTTGTTTGGGAGATTGTGGTAGTCGTTGTAATGCGTTATGTGACTTGTGAGATTTGACGCTAAAAAGCTAAAACGTAAACGTTTTTTTAGTTTGTCTATAAATTCTCCTTCTGACTGTTTGTTTTCTGTTTTCTATCTTGGATTTCTGACTTACAATAAAATAAAAAATATTTTAATTTTCTGTCACAATCTGATTTTTTTTATATATAAGATACAATTTAAAAGAAAAAAACATGAAACAAAGTATACGTGATGAAATCAGAGACTCAATCTTGATCCTTGGTCGAATATTTGCTAAAGTACACATGTCTTCTCCCACAAAATTTTTGTTACATGCTGCTCTCAAATTCTTCTTGTTTATACAGCAACTTTCACACTTTGTGCCGCTGTTGAAGCTGGACTTTCGACCTGAAATTGAGATAAATATGAGTTGTTTGCTTCCAATCGAGATTTGATGTCTATTAGATTAGAGAATGCAAATCTAGATTCATGTACAGTATCTACCTTGGCTGCTTTAAACAGTTCATCTACAACTTCAGACAGTGTTGGATGTGCATGAACAGCAAGTTTTATGTCCTGCAACATCATCCCAAAAACCGAATAGCTCACAATCTTCATCCCAATAATCAAAATCAGGGAGAGGTTAGTTTGCTGCCAGAAAATTCCCTTTACCTGAATGCGTGTTCCTAAAGCAATCGCATTGGATGCTTCATGAATAAGATCAGCAGCATGCAACCCAAAGATATGAACTCCAAGAATTTCACCATTGTCAGGTCTGTATATCATCTGCGCACATAAAGGGCATGTTCAGGTATCTTCTCAAGTCAATCAGAGAACTATAAACAACTTTCGTTATTTTATTTTATTTTATTTTAGTTTTTCTCTTAACCTTAGCGAGTCCTTCTCCTTCATTTTCGGCTAGGGCCTTTGTGTTTGCCTTGAAACTTGTCTTGGCAATACTTACTTTGAATCCTTCTTTCTCAGCTTTCTCTCTCGCTTGAGGCTGGGAATTGCAGAAATGATTACCGAAACATAAAGGTTATGATTACACTTTTTTTCTTAAAACACCAATGCGTGTCTAGAGTTACCTCTGTCAATCCCACCATACTGATTTCAGGATGAGTGAAACAAGCAGCTGGGATACTAAGATGATTAAGCACATGATCTCTACCTGTGACTTGCTCCACCACTAGCCAGCATAAGCAGATGCACAGAGTTTAATAAGAGATCTATCAAACGTAGTAAAGTGTGAAAGAGGGAAAAAAGACTGATGCATTTATAGTGGAATATTGATAAAACCATATACCAGAAATTCCTTGGGCACTGGCTGCATGAGCGAGCATCAGTTTACCGTTGGCATCACCGATGCAGTATAAGTGTGGAACCTATCAACCAAGAGTGACTCGGTAAATTAAAAAAAAAACTAACTAACTGCTGGTAGAAAATAAAGTGTGCATGTGAAAGTAACACTAACCAGCTTTCCATTTCCATCGATAACACGCATACGCTCATCAACAGGTATAAAACCTCTCTGCGTCACAACATTGATCTGTGTGGAAAACGTATAGCTTCAAGGTTAATTATTTCATACACAGATAAGCTCCAAATGGAACCAAAATGAAAAATATTATTCATGTGGGATGCGGTAAATCAACCCATACATTTTCCAGGCCAAGACCATTGGTGAACGGAGCTCTTCCAGTAGCAATTAGAGCAGCGTCCACCTTCAAAAAGGATCATAAGGTCACAATTTTAGTGCAGTAGAAAACACAAAAAAGTGTCAATTGTCATGGAATTCAGAGACGTTCCTATTTTTTTCTCTTTCGGGAAAATGTCAAATTTTAGAAAACGAGAAGCCCTGGATAACCCTATGCAAGAATGCATGTCATAATTTATATACGTTGCATGTGGCAAGCCCACGTAGGGCGAGTAACAGCATCACAATATTGTGGTGAGAAGCAAAAAAGCATCACAGAACTGGACAATTATTCTCTTTTGTAATATTTCAGATAGCTGAACAACATGTTGTTACCTCCAAAGTATCCTTGGGTTCCTTGGTTTTAGCATCAATGAGCTCAATCATCACTGGTTTTCCATCCTTAGCTGGAGTGATCTGCAAAGAAGAGTTCACACAAATAAAATTCTGTAAACCCACTGTACAAGGAAGAAATCTTATTTTGGAATGCATGAGATAAAAAGGCTTACTTTGGTAGCAAACACTCCAGTATGATAGTCAATCTTTCTTGGATTTATCAGAACCCTTTGAGCCAGCTTACTGATCTCAGGATCAAATCCAGGCATCAGCTGATCTAGTGCCTCAATAAAGGTTACCTGCAAAAAAAGTTGTCCTAAGCTTGGTCACTTCCTGGAGATTGTAGTGCATTGCAAACCTTAAGTAATCAAAACATAGCAATAGCTCATTTTCAGTTCAATCGGGATACCAATAGAGCAGAGCATCCTAAGATCCTTTGTTACTATTGCAAGAAAACAAAAAACGAAAGAGAAAGAAAAAAACATCACACTATCATACCAATGCAAATAATTAGTACAGAAATCAACATGTTACCTCACTTCCAAGGGCTGTGTAAACATCGCTGAACTCAAGGCCGATATAACCACTTCCTACTATAGCAATCCAGTCAGGAACAGACTCCAATTTCAATGCATGATCACTTGTGATAACAGTCTTTCCTGCAACAAAAAAATATGAGGAATATTAGGGTACTTGCTATACTAAAAGAGATGAGTAAGTTTTGTTTTTTTTGAGCCTTCTCCCCTGACATATATATGTTTAAAACAAAACACATACCATCAACTTCAATTCCTTTCGGGACAAACGGTACAGATCCAGTTGCGATGATTATATCTTTTCCAGTGATAATATTGTCACCATATTTAACCTTTTGTGGGCCCTGCACAAGTGCACACAAAAGACTAACCAGTATTAGGATCACCAAATAACAACGACGTATCATGTGGAGTTACTTAGTCAATAACAGACTGACCAGAACAACGCCAAACCCAGTCAATATGTCAACACCAAGTGCCTTCATTGAATTGGTAAGATTATTCCTAATTTTAGTAGCCAGGTTACTCGCATGGTCAGCCACACCCTGACGGTCATAACCAGCAGCTGAAACCTGTTATCGAGGGGAGACAGTGGAAGCAAGCTAGAGTCAGGGCCAGGGAGATAGAACTAGCTTCACAATACAATTGCATTTCACAGGAGTTGATATTACCTGGAGACCAAAGGCCTTCATGTGATGTTCGTTCTGGAGTTCCCGCATCCTACCACTAACAGCAAGGAGAGCTTTAGAAGGAACACAGCCTCTGTTAACGCAAGTCCCTCCAACAACATCTCCTTCAATGATAGCAGTTTTGAGTCCCTATACAAAACAAAAATTCACCTGATTGGATCATGAGTACGTAAATATTAGATCCTAAAATTTCCAAATTTTCATATTGAAGGCGATGTTACTATGCACCCTTGTATAAAACAAAGCATATGATTCCACTACTAAGCAAATTTCCTAAATTTACAGCTCAATTAAGCAAAAAAGTGAACAAGAAAATTCGAAAGAATATATAATCCTACAATAATTCATAACGATTCGAATATAGAATCAATTTGAATCAGAATATTGGCGTAATCGAACTTGTAAAGAGGAAGAAATAAGACCTTCTCAACGGCGTGCAATGCAGCTCCGTGGCCACCAACTCCAGCTCCGATAATGATCAAATCATAATCGAACGATTTCGGAGCTCCATTTCCAGCAGCGGCGAAGACTTCGATCCTCCTCTTACAATGAAGTTGAAAACGGCACGAGTTCAACTGTTTTGAAGGAGAGAAACCAAACGCTTCCCGCCGGAGTCCACAGAACCGGAGATTCCTCGGCGTAGAAGAAGGAGCAGCGTTGGATGTGGATGAACAAAGCGGACGATTCGCTAAAGCAAGCGATGCATGTGAGAAGGAAAGAGAAAGAGCTGGTTGCATTGTTAAAGAAAAGAGATAGATCTGTAGAGAAGAAGATTGGAGTGACGGAGATGACAAGTAGTAGTAGTCACTCCGACGAACGGATGCGGAGATATCAAAGCCGGGACACGTGGCACGTTTATCGTCTTTAAACCGGAGATTTCAAAATCCCGGTTAATATCGCTGAGCCCATTGGGCTTTGTGTTTTTATTATCTTTGTGTTTTAGGAAAAAAGCGCCACGTGGGAAGGAGAACGCTGAACAGTACAAACGGCAGACTCCGACACGTGTGGAAAAAAGAACACGTGTCAAGTAACTCTGTTCGGTTCCACATTCTGCTCCTTACTAATTGTGCACTTAACAGAGAAGCAAGCAAAAAGATAGTGAAGAATTGAAAGAAAGAAAGAAAAAAATGGAGAAGAGTGGAGGAAGAAAGGTAATGGATGAAATAAGAAGCTTAGAGAAGGCACACTTGTTCGATCTTGGTCATCCTCTTCTCAACCGTATCGCTGATTCCTTCGTTAAAGCCGCCGGAGTAAGTTTTCCGTTTTGTGTTTATGTAATATGTAAGATTTTGTTTATTTAATTTAGTGGATATGTGTTAATGTAATAAATATGGACTTACTTATGAAGGTGGGAGCTTTACAAGCTGTGTCTAGGGAAGCTTATTTTACGGTGGTTGAGGGTAAGAACTCCGGCGATTTCATATATAATATATGAGTCAAAATGAATTAATCAATAAAGGAACGTGTTTTTTTAATTTTTGATATATAATTAATTTAGGGGCAGGGTTTGACTCGAACAACGTGAGTCCACCGTCGGAGATTACCGGCAACAAGAAACATAGGTTCCCTAACCTCAGAGGTTCGTTATATATATTTGTATCGTATTTTGGTTGATGTTCTTATATAATTTGCGTTATGTTATGTTAATAATGTTTATCGTTGGCTTTTCAGGGGAAAGCAGCAAATCTCTTGACGCATTGGTGAGTTTATTACAAGTTCTAATTAACCTTTTATTTATGTCAAATATTTGTAACGTGTATCACACGCAAATATCGGTCATATATAGGCTTTGGTGTTAGTTAACTGATGAGTTAAAATTGGTTGGTCTTTAGGTGAAGAACACAGGAAAAGAATCTCTTCAATGGGGTGAGTTTATATATGTATGTTAAAATTAACGGTCGTGATTAATTAAATCTTCGAAAGAGATTTGATATTGATTTGGTATTGTAGGGCTAGCCGCCGGGTTGTACTCGGGTATCACTTACGGTATGCAGGAGGTTCGTGGAGGGGCTCATGATTGGGTGAGTCAAATAATTGATTTTTCATTATTCTAAAATATCAATCATGAACAAATGATTAATATGTTTTTTAATTAAATTGTAATCATATGTTTACAACAGAGGAACAGTGCGGTGGCTGGAGCATTGACAGGAGCGGCAATGGCTATGACGACGTCGGAGAGGACAAGCCATGAGCAAGTGGTTCAGTCTGCTCTAACCGGAGCAGCCATTGCCACCGCAGCTAATCTCCTTTCTAGCGTTTTCTAGATGATTTTAACTAGAAGCTTTAATCAAAAAGGGTTGTTTTATGTATCAGTCGGTATGTCTGTTTAAAAAAAAAAAACGAATTCTCTAAAGGTCTACTAAGACCTTTGTCTGAAACTCTGAAGCCAAAGATCACTTCTACATCCGTTTAGAAATATTTTGCGTTGGAGACAAAATCATATATTTTTGTTTTAAAACAAACCATATCTGATTTGGATAAAATGCGGGTCCTGTTGGGCTCAGACAAACAAAACCCGTTTGACTGTGAGGTTGCATAATATCTTTCCAAGTATTTGGAAGTGAAAAATAATTTCTTGCGGCTTACTTTAAAAAATAAAAAAAAATCAATGATTTCGATTAAATTTGGTTCATTTCAATAACTTCGGTTTCATTAGGGGTGGGCGTTCGGATTTTTCGGATGTTTGAGTTTAGAGGTACAATACCCGTTCGGATATTTCATAACTTCAGGCGGGTTCGGATCGGGTATCTTCGGGTTCGGGTATACTCAAAGTATTAGAGAAGAATAAAAAATTAGTTAAATTTAAATAAAATTTGGTTATATTTTCACAAATATAAGTAAAAAGTGTCAAATATTTTAGTTATTTTGATTATTTTTTTTCTTAAAATTTAAACTACTCGAAGATACTCTAAAACCATGATTTCTAAAAATAAATAAAATATCCAAAATATCTAAAATATTCAAATATTTTAAACATTCGGATTATTACAAGTTTATATATTACCAATATATTATTATTATGTTCTTATAGTTTGAGTATGTTCGGGTATCTATTCGGGTTCGGGTTCGGATCGGATGTTTCGGATTTTTCGGATGTTCGGGTTTAGAGGTACAACACCCGTTCGGGTATTTCATAACTTCGGATCGGGTTCGGATCAGATTTTTTCGAGTCGGGTTCGGGTGCGGATTTTGGGTTCGGATTTTTTGCCTATCCCTAGGTTTCATTTAGGGTTAAAAAGTATAAAATAATAATAATAGCATGAGGTTATAACAAAAATCCATTCCGGTTCTATATTTGTTCGAATAAAATAAAATTTTGGTAATTTAGGTTTGCTGGTTCCAAACTGAACCGAATTAATTACAAAATTTAATCTTTTCTCTTGCCGATCGGTTTGATCCTATAAACTGAATCCAAATGGAATTAACCAACTTCGGTTAGGTTTGGTTTATATGTCCATGCCAACTTTTTTTTTTTTTTTGTTGTTGTTGTCGTACATGCCTACTTTTTAGTAACTTGTTTCACTTTTAAAGTATTTAGTATTTTAGTTATAAACTCGCTTTAGACAAAGCATAGTATATTGATTGACCAGTGACCACTAAAACAATCATCCAAGTAACTTGGAATTATTTTCATTTGGAAAGGAATATTTCTCGACAGTTGCATCAGTAGCACTTGAAAATGTAAATGGAATCGAAAATAATTAATATGGCATTCCAAATTATTTGTGTTGCCTAGCAGATTTCATTAACACAAGGTCTTATAAAAGTAACAGAGAAGAAATTAAGAAACAGCTATACCCACACTCAAAAAAGATTGGAGCCATGCATGGGAATAGGGAAGCCACATGCAGCACGATAACTCTCTGATGTAGAAGAAATCGTGTATCACTTCTTGCGATCTTTGAATTCATGTCCTTGTCTCTGTATGTCAAACACTGGCCATTTCATTCACTCTTTTGAGACGATTTCTGTTAGAATCTCACATCGGATATATAAAAGGACTAACACTAGTATAGAATGGATATGTGTTAATCGACTGATTGTCAATTGATTTTGAATTGGAAGCTTATAGAATTTAACATGGTATCATAATCTCGTTTGTTGAACCAAATAGAATGGCCAAAGAAGGGCTTAGTACCAGTTCTAAAGTGGGATTTAGTTCGAGATGGACTGGTAAGAGCCATCATTTTGAGGGGCCGTGTTAGAATCCCTCACCGGATGTATAAAAGGATTAACACTAATATATAAGAGATATGAGTCAATTCACTTATTACCAATTGATTTTGAGTTAGAAACCTATAGAATTTAACAATTTCAAATTCGACGTCGTGATAATTAATTTTTGTTGAGCTGCTTCTCAAACCTCCACATATTTCCCAGATAATCTTAATTAATTTTTGTTGAGAACCAAAAAAAATAAAATAAATAAATCATACTTTTGTTGGCAAAATGTATATTCTATCCTTTTCAACAAAATTTTAAGTTTTACTTTCCTTTTCGGAGAAAGAGACTACGTACATCTTTTGATCGTTCTTATATATATATCTCTCTGCAGATGCCCAAAAGAAAATCCAACAAGGCATTGGAGTCGATCAAGAACGGTGAAGCGATTATCTCCGCCGTCACGCCAGTGCTAACAGTTCATATTATTTACCATTTACAATGCTAACAAATAAGAAAAAAAAAAAAAATTAATTGATTATAATATTAAATTTTAATATTATAATAAAACTTATTTTATCTAAATAAAAACTATTTTCTTAATATCTATTTTTTAATATAACAGTGTTATTATTTTGTGAAACTACATTTGTAAACATTTTTCTTCCAGTTTATACTATCAATTATGGAGTGAGTTTCTAATATTTATATGTGGTTGGTAAAAAAATTAATTTTTTTATTATTGTAAATATAACATTTAATTAATGTAATATTCATTTTTGTTTAATAATTTTTACTTAGAGAAGATAATTTTTATTGTTAATAATAAAAAATATTATTTTTATTATGTTAACATTTTTTTTAAAATATTATTTTTTTTTTTATTTTTTTTTTACTTAGTTTTAGTTTTTTCGTTATGATTTTTTTTGTTTTTTCTAATTAAATTGAAAAATAATAATTGTTTAACAAAATAAATTAATTTTTGTTAACGGTGTTAGATGTTGACCGTTAGTCAACCCAACCTTACGCACATTTTAGATTATTTGAAGGTTTGTTTTGGAAAAACAATTTAGTTGGAGGTTTTAAGTGGAAACACAAAAAGTTGGATGTTTAAATTGGAAAAATGTTTAAAGTTGAAGGTTTTTTATGGTATTTTCTCTAACTATTAAGTGTGTGTTATACTTACCCTACGTACGTTTACCTAATTAGTTTTTGATTCTGGTTCTGGTTCAAGTAGCCGCTTTAGCGTTTACTTCGGTCATTTATGTATTAGTATCCCTTACTTTGTAAAACGATTTTTTTTTTTTTTTTTTTTACATTTTCTCTCCAATTGAGGATTAAGAAGGCTCTTGTAGACCAAAAATCTAAAAATTTAAGATTCAATGACATGTATTCAACCATGAAATAAAATAATATTTTCAAGTTATGAGATATTTAATCCGTACATAAGCGCAGCATGTTCAATATAATGCTATTAGAGCACCTCCAATAGTAATTTCTCATCAAGATTCTACAATAGTAATAAAATAAAATAATGTAAGTATCTCAAATAGTGTGAGAACAATTGGATTAGTCTCTACATATATAACTTCTTCTATGAGTTTTTCACATCATTCAAGAAATTTACAATTTTTTTAATATTATTTTATTTTCTAATATTATTGTGAGAAACCACTAATGTGTACGCTCTTAGAGTCTTTTATGCTTGGTTTAAGTACATACTTTAATCTAACTCATGATTCAACGGATTAAAACCAACAATTTAACGAGTTGTCCGCCAACTACGCAGGCTGGCCGTGCTCATCTTTATAAACGATAAACATTTGCCTACGACATAGAATTTTAAAAAGAAATTGAGGCCTTATTTTGAAATTGATGTTTAAGTATAGTGGTGAACATGCATCTCATAATTATTTTGCATGAATTCAAGTTTGCCACTTTTCATGCATATTCATATATACTCCCTTCGGGCGGAATTTTGATTAGGGGGTATATGATAAAATATGGTATTAATTAACCTTAATCTTAAATTTAGCAGTGCATGTGTGCTTATAGTTCTTATTGAAATGTAATATAAATAGATGATTAGTAGATAAATAGCACATTTAGTTTGCATAAATAATAAAAATAAATTTGACCATTTGTTTGGTAGTAGCAGTAGTTGTTGCAGTGGGTGTCCAGGTTGAAAAATAGAATGTAACCGTAGGCAAGAAATTTAATTCTCGTAAAGTAGAATTCAACTCTGTTAAAATCTTTGTTCCAATCGGCTATTGAAAGGTTTTTTGTTGTCTTCTGTATTTGAAAGGTAAATCATCGGCGATTCTTTTCACCACTTTCTCCAAATTGTTTGCTTCATGGTTATTTTTGGTTTGTGATTAATGGTTCATTTGGGCTTATGTTTTTAAAAATTGGGTCTGTTAGGATTATACAGTTAAACCTCTATAAATTAATATTCGATTCATTAATACCTCGATAAATTAATAAATTTTTCCAGTCCCAAATTGTTATTTTAACCCAAATATCACCTCTATAAATAAATAACCTTGATAAATTAATAAAATATTATAAAAATGCATTGGTCCCAATATTATTAATTTATAGAAGTTTTATTGTATATATGTATGTGGGATTATGGTAATTTTAATTTAAACATGTGGGTTATGGGGTAAGTCTCCTTAGAAGATCTATTAACATTTTCTGCGTATTTGTAGTTTTGTTTTTAATAAATTTTGTTTTTTTCGATAATTAATTTGAGAGTAGTTTTTGTTGTTGTTGCAGTCCCCTTTTCTCTAAATATTTTATTCAATAGTATTTTATAAAGTTATGGTTAGAACCCTTTATAGTATAGACTGTGCTTTATATTGTGTTGTATATATATGATTCTCATCGTTTTTCAGGTGCATAATTATTATTCAGGGGTTTTTATTTTAATATTGTCTTTATTTAAAAAAATTGTTTGGTCAATTGTCAATAATTTTAATAGAGAAACTGGTATTTATCTAGTTGGTGAGTCACGTTTCGCGCAGTATTTTATATTATTATTTATTATTATAGTTATTTAAAAAAATTTCACCTATAAAAAGTATTAGTACATATCTCATCTTTAATGTTTTATATGCATTTTATAAAATAAAATTTCTTGACAGCATATATATATATATAATATTAAATTATATTTATCAAAATTCAAATCTTAGAATATATTTTGAGTTCATAACTTTTTTAGTTATCTGATTTTTGTATATCTATACGCATATAAATTTTTTAGATAGTTACATATGTAATTTTGATCAGAATTGTTAGCTTGAAATCAAAATATATACTGACCATTATATAATTAAAGAAACACGTTCAACCATTAGATTGCAGTAGATATGCAGTCCCCCGATAGATGAGATGTGTCATAGATGCTACTGTCCTCGCCAAAAATATTAGCTTTTAATTCATTTCATCCAAAAGCACCATACAACTGACTATATCGAATGCTCATAACTACACACGATTCAGCCAAACCAACCATCCATAAATTCAGTCTCCAAAATATATATCCTTATATAGGTCTTGAAAATCGCATACTTAAAGCGACGAAACTCTCAAAAGGATTGAAAACTTATTTTTTTGTGAAAACCAATGCTTACACTTCTCTTCTATATTCATAAATGTCTCATTGTTTTCAAAATACACACATTCTCTTTTTCTCTCGTTCTCTATTTTTTCCTCATCAACACGATAAAATTGAACTATGGACTACATTACATAGATCACCAACAACATTGGTCTTCTTCCATAAACGCTTTATGTGTTTCTAATATTCACTCATACTATCTATATTTCTCTCAATGATGCAAAATATTAAACCATAGACAACATGTTCACTCGTTCTAAACATATCATTTATTATCTTCATCATGTTTTTCTTTTCTCTGTTCATTCTCGATGTATGGTCAATGACTTGAGCGCTATAAAATTTTATATAACTTAACTCATTTTTGATTTCAAAGATTGGCTTAACGTGTTAACGTTTTGGGATAACACAACATATCTCTCATAATATGCAATATGCATTCTCATATGCCCTTTAAAATTTTGTAGTTATCATTCAAGTTTATAGAATTCTCTTGAATATTCTACTATTGAACGAATTCTCGTTCGCTCGAACACCAATTTATGATAATCAAAATGCATGTTTTTCATATAACCTATTTAAATTCAATATTTTTTCTTCCCATAAAATTTAAAATTTAAAATTTAAAATTTAAAATTAAGAAATGTATTTTAAAATTTATGTACATTTCTTTGAACTAATCCTTATTAATTTTTTAAAATTATAGATAATAATATTTTTGAATTAATGTATACAAAAACTAATCTATTATTTATAAACATGAAACTCTTTACTTAAAGTTCATAACTTATAATAACAATTATTAATATTTTAATTTATTTTAAATAATTTTCTATACTATATAAATAAATCTAATAAGAGTAAAATTAATAAATGACAATGTTTTAGATCATTTTTCAAAAGAAATAATTTTTTAAATTCTTTCAAAACTATTAGATTAAAGAATGCTAGTTGCTATGAGAATTCAAGTGTAAATACAAAAAAAAAAAATTGATGTGTCACAATATTAGAGATTGAGAAAAATAATTAATGAGGTGACTGATGCTGATGTGTCAAAATTTTAGAGTATTGGAAATATGATGTGGCCTCATGAGAAGAGAGCAACATTTTACTTTTTATATATACTAGGGGCTATCCCGCGTTACGCGCGGAGCGGACATTAAAATTTAACTAATCGGAGTTATTTATTATATTTAAACAAATATATTTTTCAAAAAATGATTTGGTTATTCGGTTTGATATAGTCGTTTTGAAATAATTAAAAATAATCATAGATTGAATTAGGATTGTTATATTGGTATTTTCTGAGAGCAAGTTACATTGTTTATACCAAACATTGCTATCTCTAAAATATAACACAATGAGAATTTATAAGCTATGACAATTAAGATATCCTATAAACATAAGATGCATTGACTTCTTAAACTCTAACTTTATAAGGTTTGTGTTTTTTATGTTTAGAAAAAAAGTTCACTATTTCTTTGTTTTCTCTAGGTTTTAGTATTTTGTCTTCTTTTAAATCTAACTGTCCTAACATAATTGTGCATCAAAACGAATTAAGGATAAAGGGATAGTATTCAATACGAAGGATTTCTTAGAAAATCATGATAATACATAACACAAAAAGGAATCATTTGATTAAAAAAGGCCAAAAGCATGTTTACTATTTTGACGAAACTAAAGAAACAAAAATGTTTGACACCCAACCTTGTACAAAGACAGTTTGAAATGATTAAGCATTATAAAGACAATATCAAAGGATTCACATTGCAAACTAAGCATGATTTTTTGTGTTTGTCAAAATCATTATCCTTTTGCTCTATAAGTCTATAGAGTTTTAACCTTTTTATTAATTATAATACTAAGATTTGTTAGTGCATAAATAAATTAAAAAGATTTAACATACCAAAATTTTAAAAGTGAAACTGCAACAAAACATGAAACTATACCAATCGATTCTTCCGTCTTTACAAAATTTATCACCAAACCAAAATAACTTTACTTAGGCGTACTCAGATCCGTAATGTTTCCAATTTCAGTTGTTAAATTATGTGAAATGACCAGAAATCCTACCGATGACCAAAAATTCTACCGATGTTAAAAAGTATCCATCAAAAGATTTTGGATATAATGTAACATATTCTGTAAACTTCAAATTTTTAAAACTGGATTTAAAGATTTTAAACAAACGTAAATCGTTACACAAAATAGAATAGCTAGAAAGATAACAAAATCAGAGAGCAGGTTAAAAAAAAGAACTACAAACCAGAACAACTTTAAGAATAGTCTTCATTCCTCTAGCAACAATCCGATCAAACAGTTCACCTCTTTCACACAACTCCATAACTATCTGCACTGCATAATCCTCAAAGGCATCCTTCAGCGACACGATATTTGGATGGTTAGTCATATGCTTCATAATCTCAACTTCCCTCCTAACCTCCTCTATATACACTGTTGTTCTAAGCTTCTTCTTTGACATAGACTTGCACACATACTTCTCGCCGACTTTGATATCAGTACACAATTATGTAATACCAAACTCTCCAGGAACAACCTTACGCCCCAGTTCAAACATAAGAGATATGTCATGCTCTGTTGGATCTTTGAAAACAGAGAGCTTGAAGGCAGTTCCAGATCCATTTGTAGTGTATGCCTCACTGTAAAACGGGGTTACGTTTGATATTTGGTTACCCAGTTTTACTTCCGGTGTCTGAACCCGGGCTTGCACAACAGTTTCCCATATGTAATGAAATCAGAGTCCTGAGATTTCATCAAACAACTAATTGACTTAGAAAGCAAACATTTCATTTTCCCAGTCAAGAAAGCTTCGAACTTTATCAATTAATTTCTAAATTTTTCCAAATACAGGAATGAAAACTATCATTAATCCCAAAAACATATAGCAAGACAATCAGATTTGATAAAGGTGAAACAGAGAAACAAACGATCAAGAAAAACAATGCAAATAAATTAAGAACCCTTACATTTGAAAACAGATAAGTAAACCCTAGCAAACGAAATCAGGTGAAAAGATACCAAATACATGATGCTTAAATTAGAAAGGGAAACACAGACATGAGACCTTAATCGGAGAAAGATAAATAATCAATCAAATGGAGGTTCGCATCATGTAATATAAAATATAGCCAACCCTTGCATTTGTAATTTGGAGTTTCATAAAACATAAGAGAATAAGAGTGTAGAGAATCACATCGTCGTAATGCTACAAATTACTTGAACCTCACGATCCACATATTTGCATAGATAATAAGTAACATTATTTACCATTGTCTTTACTCGAGCTTCATGGTCCACATCAATTTTTGTACTTGTGTTGTTGCTTAGTTTTGATTGAAATTCTAACTTACGATTACTCTTACTAACCTGAAGAATGGGGACTTCTTCAATAGGAAACTCTGCACCAAGATCACTTCTTGCAACCATTGCCTATAAGAAGTACACAAATCTCATTAAGTAATAAAATATATTTATGATTGTAGTTTAAACAATTAAAAGAGAGATCAGATCACTTACAGTTGGAAGATTAAACATCTGAAATGAGATCAAGTGCATAAGCATAGTTAGGAACTTCAATACTTAATCAACTATTATTCAACTCATTTTGTATATAATGTTTGTCAACTTCAAAGAAGGAATCAATACCTGAAAAATTAAATTACATAACGAAGACATCGACGATGTATCATCACCCTCAGATCTACTCAACTCGGACACTGCACTATCACACTCAGTGTTAAGCTGTCGGAAAAACACAAAGGATGGTTTCAGTGGGTACGAACTTAAATCAGTTTTTAACCTTAGAGATCATGGATTTCTCGGCATCAATTGAAGCATTCTTTCCCAAGAGGAGCTCTTCGCAATATCCTTTTTGTAGAATGCTTCCAACACATCTTGCCTTTAAAAAAAAACTAAATAGAAATTCTTGAGCAAAACATATACTAAGATGATCAAATAGCCATCAATTGAGAAGCCGTAGTGGTGATTTAAGAGGAGTAGTGGGGAGATTAAGAGAAGCATGAGGTGATGGTGTCGTTGGGGAAGAGGAAACGCTTGATTTAATCAAGCCTATGTATTTAGGTCGTAAACGTGATGTTTGTTAATGGGTTGTTTATGGGCTGTAAGATGTATTTTAAAGTGGGCCTAATTTTGTTTTAAAATCTGTTTAATGGGGGCGCACTTGGTTGCGTGGGTTTTATTTTATTAGGGGGGTAAGAGTTTTTTTGTTTTTTTAAGGTATGACTTTAGAAGGAAGCTAAGAAAGCTGATGGGGACACTTGGAGAAGTCCCAAAATCCTTCTTTTATATAAGATATATATATATATATATATATATTTCAATAATACTTTTTTACTCATGTTGTTTATTTTATTTCTAAAAGTTAGATTCTTTTATGTAAAATTTTTGGGGTCAAAATTTCATTTTTTGATATATATTTTTTTTGTTTACAACATCTCTAAGAAATTTGAACCAAAAAGATTATGGTAAATTCTAAACTTTTTATCAATTGAGCATGTTATACACTATGTTTTATATGCTTAGAGCATATGAAGGATTAAATCATTTTAAAATTCCTCTTTAGTTTTATTAAAAATAATATTAGTAATTATAATTTTATTAATACTAATCATTTTCTTTGAATTAAAATTTATATTAAATCGTTATTTGAATATATATAAATGGACTATAATTTTTAAGTCGTTTTGGGGGTAGGAACGGCTATGCAACTACTACATGTACATCTCGTGTCGGCTTAGCTCACTAACATCTACTACGAAACTGATTATTTTGTGAGTGTTTTTGTTATACGAACAGGAATAGGGATCTTCAATCGGTTTTTGATCAATCTTCGACCTGATTCATGTTAATTTTTTTTATCAATCTACAATAAGTTGTTCATTCAACAAAAAAATTTTAAAAATATCTTTGTATGGTATTTTAAATTATTTTATTTAAATCTGAAAATTATTATTTTAGTTGCTTTTTAAATTTGATATATTTGTGTGATTAAATTTGTTTAAATGATCTATTTTCTAGATTTTTTAAAAGGTAGAAAATAAGCTATTATTTTGCTTATGCAATTGTGATATCATATTTAAAGAACATGTGGTCTCTGCAATTGAGGAAGAAGGTTACTAACGGAGAAAAAATGAATCAGTTTCAAGTTAAATGGATCAATCAAAATAAATGCCTGCAACTCTTTCTCGAAACCCTCTTGTCACCCTGTAAGCATTCTCTATTTCTTCAACTAAGCTGTTTGGATTTTCTTTAGCTTTCCCTTGTTATTTTTTCCTTCGTTTACCTGTTTAATGCCGGTAAATAAATTTCACAGTTTCACCTTATCTATAGAAAAGATGCATATTTTGCAACTGCTGACCCACGCAAGTCTTTTATGCAAGTCTTGTTGAAGCTGCGAAATATTAATCAGAGGGTCTTGTAGTGTTTCTTTACTTGATGAATGATACTTTATGGTGATTGGTATTCATGGATTTCTGTGTAGATATATCTTGGGTCACACAACGGTTTACTTGCAAGCCACGTTTCAATTTCTTCACAGAAAGCTGCAACAACAAAATCCATAAGAGGAGGTTATTGTTTATCTTACATTGACAAAGAAGTTACTGATAGTCTCTGTTGAAACTTTGTTATCTTTTGTGATCGAGTATTTATTATCTTTCTAACAGGCCCTTTGTATCAACGCCATCAACCATTAGCAAGCTGCATTAGATTAGCTAGCAACCGCAAGTTCAGTTATTGTCGAGGTCTGCCTTAGTACTACTTGTTCTATTTTTAATTTTTTACTTTCTTGTCAATTTGATAAGTTGTATAGTAACTTGCCATATACTACGCACTAACGCACATAAACTTTTTTTTTTTGTTAATTAGCACATAAACTTTGACTATGCAAATTGCAAAACCTCCAATTAATATATCGGACATATTTTGAGAAAGGAAATAATTTTTTTTTGGTCAAACAATTGGTCAACATGGAAATAGTTTGTTTAAATCGTTTAAATTCAAACGTTCTTTTTTTAAACTAGAAAAAAGTGAGAAAAGTTGTGGTAATAACACATCAGCCAAAACACCATCCAGTATTTATTTTCTAATATATAGAAGATATAAATATATAAAAGATCAGCTTTTAATTTTAATATTTCTTCTTATTTTTTAACGTCTAAACAAATTTTAATATTTTCCATTGGTCTCTTCCTATAGGGGATATATTCAACGACTTACAAATGAGGTAACAATTTGCTGCATAAGGGAAATGCATGCGAGTATACCATTCCCTGATCATATATCTTCAGAATCTTTAAATGAGATAGTAATACATATGGCAGCATGTCAAGATAAATAATTAAATATCAATATCTAGCTGTGTCAAAATAGGTCATGGTTATGATCTAACCCAATCCAACTGATATGCTCAAATTATTCTTTTAAACGACTCTCTCAAATTAAGAAATTACAGTAGTACTTAGGGGTCGAATCCACAAAGAATCAAAGGCTTCACGATTGATCTTTTCGTTTCGAATTTAGTTAAGCAAGTATGAAGTAAATTAAAAAGCAATGCAAATAAATAATAAAATCGGTTGTTTATCAAGATGGGAAAGCATTAGGTTCAGGGAATTTCCCAAGAAATCAAGTAATGATGTTCAATAAATTATGATAGGCTCGAATTAATATCAGGTTCTAGAACTTAAACACAATGATTAAATAAACCAGCTCTCGCTGCGAGAATTTACTATGAATAAAACCTAAGAAACTAAATCTCTTTGTGAATCTTAAAGTCTAAACAAGCATTAAGCACAAGTTAATTTGTTCACAAATTATCTAATCCAAATCTCTTTGCAATTATCTAATTTAGTCACTCTAGGTTTTATCTAGTTTCAAACTACACTCTCGAGTCGATTTATCAACCTAAGAACAAGTTTCTAGGTGATCAATCTAGAACAAGCTTTAAACACACCCTAGGTGAAGAACTATCAAGTTTGAATCCTATTAAATCGATTAACACATTATTCCATGAAATCCTTTATGAGGATCCCTAAACCTAATTAGAAATCTACTCAGACATATCAATTGAAAACAAAGACATGAATAGAATAGATATCATAAAAGAACAAAGTAAATAAGAATAAGGGTTCAAAATCTTCTCTCAAAAGTACAAGTAGCAAGATCAGCCCCAAGCTCTCAAACTCTAAGTTCTTCGTGAAAAGTCAAAATCAAAAATAAAACAAAGTCTAAAAACCCTAATTATAGGCCTAAACACGAACTGAAGTTATATTGTAAATATATGAAACTTCTGGGCAAAGTTGCAAATCTCCTTAAGTTGTTGTCTCCTCGTGGAGAAATAAAATCGGAATGTGTGTTGGTCAACACAGAAATCGTGTTGCCCAACACAGTTGAACTTCAAAGACACCAACTTCGATTTCTCAGCTACAATGCTCCATGAATGCTCTAAAACGTCCAATTAGTCCCAATTGCATGTAAACCTCTTAAAGACTCGATAGAGACTCGAAAAACACATAAAAGACTCGATTATATACATATATCATGGCTTAAATACCGGTAAAAACTATGATATATCACCAACCTAATCCATGAATCCTTATAGGTGGGAGATTTTAATCATAATAGGTTGATGAGTCGAATGTGTTGGATAAAATAGGTTGATGGTTAACCCATTTGACCCATCAATTTTTTAAAACTGAATCAAACCAACTTAACCAATTTCAACAATCTCTCAAATTTCCTGCAAAAATGTAAATATATTATTTTCCGCCAAAATATGAATATATCATTTTTCTGCCAAAATATGTATATGTAATTTTTCCGCTCAAAAAATGATTTACAATTTTTATACCAAAAAATAAGAAATCCGCAGTTTTTTCACCAAAAACATATCTGCAATCTTTTCGCTAAGAACTTGATTCCGTAAATTTTCAAACAAAATGCAAATCCATACTTATCCATTAAAATGAAAAATCCACAATTTTTTTCACTAAAAACGGATCCACCATTTTTCCGCCAAAAACTTGATTATGTAATTTTTCAAACAAACTGCAAAACTGCAAATCCGTAACCAAAATTTTAACAGCTTGTATTTATTACTCATTAAAATGGACGATTCCACTTACTTCTCTATCATGGAAATTAAACGTAGTTGGAAATAATTCCATATGCAACATAAAAAATTAAATGATTGAAAATAATTGCAATTAAATCCGGAGGCGTCACAAAAGCACTAGAAAAGGTTTTATAGGAATCTCAATTTCACTTTGACCAAAAGAAAATGCGTCAAAAACAAATCTCTCGTCCGATTTCTCATCACTTGCCTTATAGTCTCTCCCTTCGTTGGTTTTGTATCGTCTGCAACTTTGCCCACGCAAGAAGGTACACATTTACCTATATAGGTACATATTCATAAATGTGTTATATGATTTTCATGCGTCTTTTTGCAGTTGAGGCCTTGAGAAGTATAGCGAACACGTTGAAGAAGAACACTTGGAATTTTAGCGTGGACCGATGTGATGTCACATCTAACGGAGGTGGATGGAGAAACCCTAATGTTGAAGGATCTGAAGACGCTGTCACTTGTGATTGCTCTTTCCTTAATGGAACCGTTTGTCATGTCACAAGCATGTACGGTTTTTCCCATTCTCGTTAATTTGATATGTCTTGTGTGGGTTTTTTCAATAAGTCTATTATAATGCCCATTTGTGTTTTTTTTTCCCCATAGACTTTTGAAAACACAAGATCTTCAAGGCTCTCTTCCAAAGGAGCTTGTAGGGCTTCCTTACCTGCAAGAGATGTAAGAAAAAGCAAAAATAATCGTTTTACAAGTTGTTATCATAATCTGCCAATTAGTGCATCCTTCGTAACTTACTTTACAGTAATCTCGCGAGAAACTATCTCAACGGTTCAATACCTCCAGAATGGGGAGCTTTACCACTTGTCAACCTGTAAGGATATTTTTATGTGTATATATATATATATATATATATATGTAAAATGCATATCATATTTGATGTTTGATGAAACACAGCACACTTCTCGGAAACCGTCTAACTGGTCCAATTCCCAAAGAGATTGGAAACATTACTACTCTTAAAAGCCTGTGAGTTGAGTTTTGTTTTCTTATATCTTAGTGGTTCAGATAGTTCATGTTTAGTGGTAATTATACTGACTTAGTTTGCTATTCTAGCGTCTTGGAAAACAATCAGCTATCTGGGATGTTACCTGTAGAGCTTGGGAATCTATCAAACCTTCTACGACTGTAAGAGTCCTTATCCATTTTTATGTTGGTTGTATGTTGTATTGAAACATAAACTAACTCATGTTTTGTCTCCTTGTAATTCACTTTGTTTTTAGGTTTCTTAGCTCAAATAACTTGAGCGGAGATATTCCAGTTACTTTTGGAAAATTGACCAACTTGACCGACTTGTAATATCCTTTGCACAAACATGTTTTAGTTTTGCTTAATCTATATATGTATATGGACATTCTGATTCTTTTGGTTTTATAAGCAGCCGTAAAAGCGACAACAGTTTCACAGGAGCTATTCCAGATTTCATCGGAGATTGGATACAACTTGAGAGTCCGTAAGACCAATTTATTTGATCCGAACACATTTTATTTCATTACAAGTTGTTTATGATGACTTAAATGGTTGTGACCCGGCCCTTAGGGTTATCCATGCAAGTGGTTTGGCCGGACCCATACCTGTTTCAATTGCTGGTCTCACAAAGTTGGAGGAACTGATGATCAGCGACTTGACCCGACCTGGATCTCCAATTCCCCCGCTACAAAACATCACAAAGATGAAGACATTGTAAGCCTTACAAATATAAGTACTGTTAATTATTTTGACACTTTTCAGGTGAATTAATTTAGAAACAAGATTTCTATTCTACTTTTGTTCTGTTATTATATACTTTTTTAAATAGGTACAAATAAGATATTTTTAAGTCAATCAAGTTCTAGAACAAGTATATTTTCTTAGACAAAAAATAAAATAAAAGACACTAAATATTTGGTTTTTTTTTTTGTAGGGTTCTTAGGAATTGCAATCTTACAGGAGAGCTACCTTCATACCTTGGAACCAATACTAGTCTCTTGAAACTCTTGTTAGTATATCTATATCGTATCTTTCAAGTAACAGTTGATCGTGAAAATTAACTAACCTAAGTGTATGAGAACCCATTTGCAGAGATCTTAGCTTTAATAAACTGAGTGGACCAATCCCCAGCACATATATTGAGCTTAGAGATGTGGCAAATCTGTATGACATGCTTCTCTTCTCTTAGTGGTTTTGTCAAAGATGTTATAATCGAGTAATTTCTGTTTAATTAATAGTTTTCTTGCAGATTTTTTACGGGAAACATGTTAAATGGGTCAGTCCCAATTTGGATGGTAAAGGAAAGGGATGGGGATACAAAGTGAGTTTTCACACTAAATTTTTTCATTTACACATTGAGAAAATATGATATACACAAAATAACATGTTTCTTCTTTGGATTCCGATCCAGTGATCTAAGCTACAACAATTTCTCCGAAGACACAAACACTATGGAATGTTTTTTTGAAAGAATGTAAGTAGAGAAATATATACACCTTCCGAATTATAATTTGATTATTGACAAATAATCTCACGGTTTCTTGTTCATAACGTGGCTTATAATATAATTAAGGAATATCTTTGCAAGTTCTTCTTCAATGACAAACAACTGGTAAGTTTTCGCTTTCTAATTAATGACCTTAATTTGAGTGTTATATTCCAAAGACATAGATTGGTGGTTATTATACTTAATTAATTTCTTACAGCTTGAACGTTTACTGTCTGAAGAACCACCAGTGCCCTAAAAGTAAGAACACTGATCCTGTATTTCTATTTACATATATGCGTCTAGTTTTAACTCAATTCTCTACATAATAGGTTTCTATGGTCTTCATATAAACTGTGGTGGAGATGAGGTGATAATCAATGGCACTAAGTACAATGCTGATACGTATGATAGAGCCCCACATGTTTTCGAAAGCACAATAAAAGAATGGGTTTCAAGCGACACGGGATACTTTGTAGATGACCATCGAGTTCCCGAGGGAGGAACTATTTGGAATAATACAGCCAAGCTCGAGACGATAGATTCTCAACTCTATGCACAAGCTCGGCTCTCACCCGTCTCACTCACTTATTATGCAGTGTGTATTGTTAATGGAGATTACAATGTTAATCTCCATTTTGCTGAGATCATGTTCAGCGGTAACCAAACTTTTAAAAGTTTGGGTTGACGCATTTTTGACATTTACATTCAGGTAACTCCATTCAAAATTTGCAAAAATAATCATAACTAAAAGTGATGCCATCTCTATTGTGATAATTAATGCAGGGAAAGCTCATGGTGAAGGATTTCAATATAGTAGAGGAGGCACAAGGTGTTGGAAAAGTTGTCATTAAGACATTTCCAGTTACGATTAAAGATGGGAAGTTGGAGATACGCTTGTACTGGGCCGGGAAAGGAACTGTAGCTATTCCAGACAAAAGTGTTTACGGTCCTCTTATATCGGCTATATATCCGTGGATCCAGGTTACTTTTGTCAATCCTAAACAAATATTATTCATTTTGTCAACTTATCATTATTCATAATTCTAACAAAATGTATACAATTGTATCGGCGCAGCAAAAGCACTATCAAGATGAAGAAGATGGAAATTCATTTTCTCTTATTGCATCTGAATTAAGTCGTTACAATGTGTTCATGTACATGTAACGAAAATAAAAATTAAACCCATTGGCGGTTTGACTTGTGTTAAATTTCATTTATCTTAATATAAAGATATCTATAACTCCCACTAAGTTAATAGAGGTATCCTCTAATATATTCGTATATTGATATCCTAAAGGTTCATAATAAGAAACTCGTCAAGTATATTCGCTTAATATACTTGACATATTCCTTCCTTGATGACAAATTTATTGACGAAAATGTTTCCTTGGCGTTGATCCATGATTTTCCTAGAAAAGCATTATAGGCGGAGGGGGTGGACAATGTTTGCTTAATTAGTGATACCATTAGCTTATGCGAATGCGAGCATTCTAACTTATTCTTACTTCCCTAATAGATCATGTAGCTTCTCTATTGAGTCCTACCAAAGTAATGATATTTGGGATTAACTTTTTTCTTTAGGATCTTCTTTGAAGACTAGTAAGAACAACATATTTGTTCAACTTCCATTATCAACCAAAGTTTTTCGACCATATTCAACTAATAATCACCGACTCCGGTAATGTTATTCATGTCACTACCTTCCCATATCAGGATATGCGTGTCCATCTGTCAATTCCTTTAAGTTATAGTCTCGCAACCATACTCCCTCTGCAACCCTGAAACTTTTATTTCTCATGGGGTCTACGTTTTTGTTCCAACAATCGTCACAAACATTATCATGGCTTCTCAGCTAGCCTTTATGGATTTGACTGTAAAATCTTTTATTGCAACTATATAGAAGAAACTATTGAGGTTAAAAAAGAAACTATATGTTTTTGATTTAAAAAAATATATATATATATTCTGTTGGCTTTCCCGGATCGGGTCTAAGAAGATTGACATAAAATCGACCATAAGTTGATATAATAAACAACTAAGTGAATAAGAAAGAACTACTTGATAATAATAATACATCTCTTCAACAAGAAAGAAACAACCGTTACAAAATCTATGACCATCAAAAAGAGGTTAGCGAGCAGGAGGAGAAGAGAAAAAAATGACAAGGAAATAAACGACAAAACCAGCCACAAGTATTCCTCCGTACACCAAGGTTTGATAAGATTTGACTCCAACTGTGTATTTGTACTCTATCTTACAGCATCTCATGTTCTCCCTTTCTGTTTCCAGGACATGTTCTACGTACCTGCAACCATTTTTATTCATTTTTATGTTACATTTTCCTTTATTCTACACAACCAAGAAAACAAAAAATGTTAGAAAAAAACTTACTGTTGTGTAAACATGGTGGTCTGAAGAATCTCTGAGCTGTTTAGATGAGCATCGTATAGCTTGTGGTCGTATAGCAAAGAAGATAGATCCACCAGCTGTTCTTCTACCGTCTGTTGTTATGATAGAAATCAAAATAGAGCGTAAGAAAATCATCCATCTACTGGAATAATTTTAATCGTAGAGAGTTTTTCTAATAACTTACGTCTAGATATTTCTCTAATCTTTCCACCAGCTCGTGTGGGAAAGGCTCAGGCAATGTGGTTGTCTTTTTGTAGAACTTCTCCACCCATAGCTCCGTTTTGGTTTTGTTCTTTTTATCTTTCACGGGCTCGCCAAGCGGAGTCTTGAGGTATTCAGATGCAAAGTTTTGTACTGCCTGCACATTGTACCACAATTGATGGATTCTCTTCCGAGGAAACTAAAATATTTACTAGTTGCAGCTGGCTTACCTCTGATGTTTCACGGATTTTGCGTAGAGCAGAATCAACCCGAGCATAAATAGTATTCCTCTGCGGATATAAAATACAATATCTCATGAGATTCATAGTAAGGATTTCAATGCTAATTTATTCTCAGGAATCATATTGACTGGATGCTCACCAGTGCAACATCTTGAAGCATTTGACTCATCTGAGAGATGTTTGAGAAAGGTCCAAACGGGTGACAACCAGCTGCCCAAAGCCAATTGGTGACAGGTCTTTCATGCGCGTGAGAGGTCTTTTCATATGGTGCACTTACACCGCCTAAAGCAGAAGCTATACCTGCAAGTATATGCCGCTGTACCTGTGATGGAATGGCATGCTGTCTCTCTGTTTCAGAAACATAACTGCAAAAACAAAGAAATTAAAACCAATATGATGACCAGAGTACAAGCTTTATCATTGTTTTCTACTTCTACTGTTGTTGTGTTTTGCTCACCTCAAAGGTATTTTCTCGTTTAGATGCTGAAGCACAATGACTACATCACTGCTCGCCCACACGAGGCTCTCATCTTCCATCATGAGCATTGGATCCACATCGGCTAATGAGAGTACAAACCTATGTATTCATTACAGATTTGTATCAATTGCTGTTTTGATAGAAAGTGTAATTTAAATACTTGACTTTTGGATATAGCTTGGCCAGTGTAATGAATAATCCGATCAGCTGGTTTATATTAATCAACTCACACTGGAATAACTCTTGTTCCGTAAGTCCGGTAGAGATCGCCTTTTTTCTTAACGGCCTTCTTTTTCTTTCCCTTCTGACGTTTCAAGGTATAAGATGACCAGAGAGGCCTGTGCTTTACTATGGAATCACCCGAAGCTTCAGATTCATCATCCCAGCTCTGAGTACAAAAGTATGGAATCTTTTCCATTAAAAAAAACAAAACTTGTGAAACAAATTTTCCCAAAAATTTATGAGATTTACCTGGCGGAGAAAGTATTTATTAGAAAGCCCAGGGTCAGACACGTCAAGCATACCAGCAGCTAGAACATCAGTAGACCTTTCCATCTCCTGCAACGGCCAACAAAATTACAAAAAATCACTGGTTGGAACAGTAGCAGCAGGTTAAGAAATATATTTTTTTTCTCTTTTAGCCCACGATTTCCTAGCTTAACCTAACTCGGAAACGACAGTTGCCAACTATTGACACTCACTTCTTTGAGGATAGCACCATCAAGGTATGTTTTGGTATGCACATGAAATCTTCCGTCCTTCTTAGTTTCCTGAAGGGAATGCCCACGCATGGCTTTTGAGACGGCAATAGCTAACTTCTCGTGACGATGTAATGGATGAGCCCCTCCAACGATCACTATTTCTTGCCCATGATGAATCATTTTCTTTACCTGCAAAGACTCGGGACAGTTAGCATGTGAAAACCTATACAGTCAAATTCTTGTGTGTACTTTGGAAATATTATGGGCATATAAACTTTCTGATAGCAGTCAACTTTGCTAACATGTCTTTTAACTAAACATATTGACTCATAGGGATGAAAACACCATCGAGAAAACAAAAGAAAAGATAAGAACCTCCGGTATTTCACGCACATCATTCATTTAATGCAAGAAGTCTTTACCTCGGATTCTATCTCTTCAATATTTATGCTGTAGTTTTTTCCTCTTTCCATGATATTATATCGATTGTGGTTTTGGAGCACAATGATAGGCACCAGCACTCTAGTTGCTAGATCAACCGTCTCAAACCTGGTTGCACTCAGAATGAATCATCTAAGTATAATTTTCATTGCCATAAGTCAGTCAAAGTCTCGTGTATCATATTACCTGACATCAGGAGCTATGACGTGCTCAATTGTAGTAGCTACTAACGCTGCTAACTGACCAGAAAATATATTATGGGTAGATGGATGACCAACAGGGCTAACGATTCCTGGAAGCACAATGTTTCGTATCCTTGGCAATGTTCTGGGGCTAACACTCCCTTCTTCAGTTTCAATCTTCCCATATGTACAAGGTCCCGCAGACAAATCTATGACAACATATCTATCAAGAAGGGAAGATTAATCAGATATAAAAGCATATTTAGTGCTTAGATGGAAAATTATAGCAGGTACGAACAGAAATAGTTACGACAACAATGTCTGAATATTAATTTTAGAACAAAAAAGCTAATTACTATAATCTATGATTACCAAAGTGAAATGAAGTAATAATAAGTTCCCATCTTCTCTGTATTCCTCTAAAGCTTTTTTTTCCCTGGCCTATCTACAATCAACCAAAGGGACAATGATATCTCACATCTTTATTTTTATGCATAATTTGATGATACCTAGATAGATGTGATGCTTTCAGAATAGGGTGGTAAATTTTGTTTGATCATGTCTATGGCACAATCATATCACTCATAGGATTAACAAAGAGATACCAAGGGAAAACCCACAGAGTAAGTTTGTCCATATATTACCGCAACGAGGAAAGAAAAACAAAGATGAGTTTACCTGCCTGATCCAAGCCAAACTTGGGATGCTCCTCCACCATTGTATCTATATCGATAAATATAATCTGCCTCTTGTTTTTCCTTGTCTGCATCACTAAGGTCTGGTAGCTTTGCAAACATCAAGCTGTCTAGATCAATCTCTGTGTTTCGAGGATCCATTCTTACCTGAATAATGAGTTAGAAAAGAAAGGGACAGTTAAAGAACCCAGTAGGATAGAATCAGTAACCAAACGAATGCAAACATGACAAGAAAAAGGCAACTTCAAGAACAAAGAGAAGTAGGAGGGTTATAAACCCAAAAAGGCATAAAAATCTTCCAAAGAAAACAAAGCAAACAAAAACAAGAACAGGCTAAGCATTTGGACATGCTGCATACCATATACAAGATTCAAGAAGTAAGAAGAGCACTGCAAACCATACCTTATCAAAATTCACTACAAATATGGCACTTGGAATAGGTTTATCCGCCGTTGCTGCTGATCCAGCTCCCACATCCATATCAAATATATATGAGTAAAGCTGGTTAAATGCAGACTCAACTTTTGTTGCCTCTACGTCATAGGCAGGTAAATGTCTTCCAAAATCAGCCTAAATGCAAGAATAATTTTGCAGCTTAGCATCATATACATTAAGATGTAGATTTTACAGCAATGAACTTTACATTTCATCAACATATTTTTATATGTAATTAGTATGTTACGGGAAACAGTTAAATTTGAGATGATAAGATTACAGCAACCTCTAGTGCAGTTCCAGCAGGCACCATGGCTTCTTTCACTGCCTTCTCCAGAGCTATTAATTCGGGTTGCCCACTCTAAAGATAGAAAAATAAAGATGAATATTTAAGTCAATGAGGAAACAGTAAAAAACTTGGCATCAGGAGTCACTAAAACTTAATATTGAGTTAAAAAAACTGCATGTATTAGTAATAATCTGCTAGAGATGCAAAATGCAAATCAGCGACCATCCAAATACAAGATTCCAGAACTTGCATAGCTGTTTAGGAACAATCCAAAAAGCGGAGAAATATTATCCTACATATATACAATATCGGATTTTGAAGCAAGAAAAGCAGAAACAACATAGATTCATGAAGACTGGCAGGGATAGTACTCACAGGAAAGATATTATAAACAACTCGATGCTCAATATCAAGTGGCTCTCCCGTCTCTTGGCATGATGGCCTATGAGTTGAGAAACTAGCTCTTAAGAACTCCTCTAATTTCTGAGCATTTACAGAATACCTGTATCCTCCATCTCCATTCAGACCTACAAGCACTATATTCACTTCCATAGGAACCTGAAATGGTACCTGCCAAAATAAAAGTATAGGAACATAAACAAAACTCAATTCAGAATCATATGCACGAACAAAGCTATGATCATAGGCGTGAAGCAAAAAGAAGGTAATAATCGTGATCTGAATATTTTTAATTTTACTTCAGTGACTCCACAAAGCAAAATTAATCGACGATCTCTTCTTCTAGCTAATCCTGACTCACTGATGATAATTAACATTATTTAAGATTTACCTCGGCACGAGAATGAAGCATACGGCGGACATCGGATCGAACACTCTCTCGTACGTCGAGAAAAGCGCTGTGATGCCAGTGAGAATGACCCGGCTCTCGGCGGAAAGGTTGCTGAGCCGACTCGGTCCGGTAAACGAGTCCGCTAAACACCGATAGCAACGCGACGAATAGGAGAGAAGAAAAAAAAGTCGATCGTGAATCCGATCTTAACTCCATGACTGATAACAACCGGAGATTTCGCTTACCTCCGATTTGGACTGGACTGGAGAGAGTCGCTTTACGGAGAGGAGGGAGGAGAGGAATAAAATGTATGCTAATTACTAATTTACCCTCACATTTTAGCTGAAATTACAATTAACAAAAAATAAAATATCGTAATAGCTGACGAAGATATTAAGAAGCAACAAGCAACGTGTCACTTGTCATGTCGTCGTTTTCCCCCAAGAAATATCAAACCAGAATACCAATTATCTTACGCCACGTGTCTACTCACACTCCTTTTAACAAGCTCGTAACAGTTTTCTCTTGTTCCCAAGGTCTCTTCTTCCTTCACTCTCGGAAGCAAGCACAATGGATAGTGTGGTCTTCTTCTTCCTCATCGCAGCAACTCTATTAGCCGCCATCTCCGGCGAGGTGGTGGATAACAGTTTCGATAATCCGATCAGGCAAGTCGTCCCGGAGGAGAACAATGAAAATCTCCTCAACGCAGAAGAACACTTCTCTCTATTCAAATCCAAGTACGAGAAGACTTACGCGACTCAGGCAGAACACGATTATCGATTCCGTGTGTTCCAGGCTAATTTAAGGAGAGCTAGGCGTCACCAGCTTCTCGATCCGTCTGCTATCCACGGCGTCACGCAATTCTCAGATCTTACTCCGAAGGAATTCCGCCGCCAGTATTTAGGGCTAAAACGCCGGAGGTTTCGTCTTCCCTCTGACACTGAGCTGGCGCCGATTCTTCCGACTAGCGATCTCCCGACGGATTTCGATTGGCGTGATCAAGGAGCCGTCACACCTGTTAAAAACCAGGTATGTTGGATTTTCAAATTGGCGTTGATTTAGCTTTGTAATCACTCATGGACGTTAATCCAATTTTTCTCAGAGAGTGAAGTGAATATTGATTTTGATTGTGAATAGGGATTGTGTGGATCATGCTGGTCATTTAGTGCGACTGGAGCTCTTGAAGGAGCACATTTTCTAGCGACTAAAGAGCTTGTTAGCCTCAGTGAGCAGCAGCTCATAGATTGTGACCATGAGGTTTGGTTCGTCTCCCTTTCAAGATTGGGATCTTTACTGACATTATTATTGTGTATGTAACTAATTTATATATTGAAATTTTTTATCTTCTTGCAGTGTGATCCAGCAGAAGCCAGTTCATGTGACTCTGGTTGCAGTGGAGGACTAATGAACAATGCTTTTGAGTACACTCTCAAAGCTGGTGGGCTTATGAAGGAAGAAGCATATCCTTATACAGGACGTGACCATTCTGCTTGCAAGTTTGACAAGAGCATGATCGCTGCGAGCGTCTCTAATTTCAGTGTTGTCTCTTCGGATGAAGACCAAATCGCTGCTAATCTAGTCAAGCACGGTCCTCTAGCTAGTAAGTTTTGAAAAATTCATTCTCTTTGACAAAATTCAAGTATTAGAGAGATTTTAACATTGTCTTTGCTGCGTTCAACAGTTGCTATCAACGCAATGTGGATGCAAACTTACATAGGAGGAGTCTCGTGCCCGTATGTATGTTCAAAGAGCCAAGACCATGGAGTGCTTTTGGTTGGGTTTGGTTCATCTGGTTATGCACCAATCCGTCTTAAGGAGAAGCCTTATTGGATCATAAAGAACTCATGGGGATCGCTGTGGGGAGAGCATGGTTACTACAAAATCTGCAGGGGACCTCATAATATGTGTGGTATGGACACAATGGTATCTACTGTTGCTGCAGTTCATACCTCAACCAAGTAGAATTATTAGAGGACACTACTGGTTTTTACCTGTCCTTGTGTATATGTATGTATGGGTGTATTATAAACCATACTATGGACTGTTATCGTTTGTATTTTCTCTTTGTTTCAGTTTTAATGTAAAATAGTTTGGGGTTATATTATCTTTGTAGCATAGAATGCTGAAGATGATATGATTATCTACTTACTACAAGTTGGAATAACAGAAATTTGGTATGTTTTATAGTATGTTGGAATCTCCTAGATTCATAATAGAAGACAGATCAAAAGTAAAAGCTCTAGTCTTTGTTCTATGTTCTTTTGGCACAAGTCATATTTACCGAACAAAACGTAACTGTAAACACTCCAACGGAATAAGCTAATGAAACGATGAAAATTATTACCTCACAAGAACCTAATATTCTCAACGTAACCTAGAAAACTCAATATCTCAAGACTTCGCTTACCAATCCCAAGACGAATTCTAGAGTAATCATCCCCAATTCCTGGGATCTCCATTCTTGAAATTCTCTCTCTGTTAACATCGTAATAGCAAACACCAAATCTATATCTAGATGATTGTAACCGTGGATAAACCACAAGCTCGCCGGAATGCATCACACTCTTGGGCCTTACGTAATCCCCAAGTATATCATCCCACTCAAAAGGTAGGGTATACGTCATCTTCGACCATTCTATAATCCATAATCTCATCTCTAAGTCGCCCAATTTCCTAGTGTAATTTAAAAGAGTGGAATAGTATGTTGTCGTGGTATGAAATTCTTCGGGTACTTGAATCAACTCAAGCTTCTCAGTTCTAACATCAAATCTAACTATTACTTCGTTTTCAACTCCATAGTATATAGCACCATCGATGCTTATCCCTCCAAAGACCCTGCGATGATCATCTCCGGTAGTGTTCTCGATCTTCCTCCACTCTTTTTGTTGAGAACTCAGTGTGAAAACGAAATGCTTCTGTTGGATATGATCTTGTTGATTAGCGTCGTCACCATCGAACATAATCAGACACAACACTTTGTATTGGTCTTCTATATAATTCAAAGAAGATTGTTTAAGAACTCAAAGATTAACAAAGAATAACTCTCTTTATTATGCTTTAGAAAATCACTCAAAACTAAAGCTCTCAAGTTCTCTCAATCTCTAAAACTCATAAGTTATGCCACACCTTGGCATCTCCTTATATAAGAATCTCTTAACCATTATCCTAATCTTATTAGAACTTATATTTAGATAACTCCTAAATATATCTTATATTTAAATAACTCCTAAATATATCTTTAGATAACTCCTAAAGGTTTTAGTCCTAATCCTAATAGCTTATAGCTCAAACTATCTTCAAGCTTAATCCAACATCTTCCATTGGATCCTACCCTAGACGTACGAACATGTCTTTCTCGTTGGATTCAACATCGGGCAGCTTCACTATTTGTCTCGTGGTTAGATTACAAACCAAGATCGATGAACCACGTGTGAAACAGACAAAACCGTTGATAGGAAGAGATCTTACGTAATCGAAAAATCCTGAGACCGTCATGTCGTGTCTAGCTGCGATAGCTGTGGTGGAATTGTCATTCTTTTGGTGTTCAGGAGTTTGAGAATATGAAACGTTTTGGGGATTCGAATTGTTTGAAGGTAAAAAAGAGGCGAGGACGAGTTTTTGATCGAGCCAAGAAAGAGTCGACGAACTCTTTACTGCAGATGATAGAGAGCCACAGCTTTGACACGGATTGGAAACGGATGATGGATTTTGGTGGAATTATAAAGAGTATCTCGAAGGTGATATCAAAGAGGATGGTTTTTGTGGAGTACTTTCCGGCGTGAGCTAGGTTACGTGGGGGAGACGGTTGTAAATTCCATGGCCATTGGTGTTGAATTGTGGTGATGATGATCCACAACCCTACAATCAAAAAACAAAACTACTCCGGTTTCGAATATCAAAACTGTGTTTGTACTCTTAGAGACAAGCAAAGAAGAAGGATTTGTTGAATTGCTTTGTGAATTCGTGTAATCCATATATAGTCAAAGCTCAACGTCTCTATCATTAAGAAGAGAATACGAGAGGGCTTAGATTTTATCCTCAACCTTAAATGTCAAGAATCATTCCAACCTTAATTGTCTTTACTGAATAGGGTTGTTACAAAACTCACGAGATAATTATTTACTTAAATCAATACTATAATCCAAATGAATTTGCAAAAACTAAAATAAATTTGTGGGTTGTATGCCCATTTGCTAAATCTCATATCTCAAATCCAGTTTTAATGTGCTTGGATTTCTCTTTTAATTTTCAAAATAATTGTTTGACTACCATTAGTCAAAAATTAAAAAAAATTTAAGCTAACCACTTACATATATATTTTTATTCAACCAAACATTGTTTTTAACGTTTCAATACACCACCATGTAGTGCTCCTGCTTAAGATTCCATTGTGCCCAAAAAGTGGTCATTTCGATATCCATCCAAAAAATGTCCGAAGCTAATTTTGTAATAAACAAATTCAAACATGATCTTAATCCTGTCTAAAACGGATTAAATAGGCAGATTACTCTATTTCAACACTTATAAATGTACTATTGCTTTTACTGTATGAAAATTGATAGAAGCTCTAAGATCTGCCACATGATCACTCCATTGAATGACACTTTTCTCTTAACATAATTTGGTTCCAGGATTCCTCCAAAACAGCTTAGAATTTGTTAAAAACGAACTTATAAGCGGAAAAGTCTCTTTTGTTATAAAGAGACGCGTTTCTAAAAACCACTTTTTAAGAATTGTTATTATTATGAAAATTAAAAAGTGCAAACCATTATAGTACAATACGCATACAACTACTTATTCCAAGAATAACAAAGATCAAACTGCTTAGTTACATCATTAAACCTACAAGGTCCGGTTTGTCTTATCTTCCACAAACACTTCTGGCACCAGTAATCGCCAGAACTTTCTCGATGGTCTTCATATATATCGAACGAATACCATTCATTTGGCAACTTGGGCCATCCAAATTTACAATAATACAATGTACTTCCAAAGTATTGACGCCGAAAACTAAACGACCAAGACTCACCTTGTTGCAAACTCCGGTTACCAAAATCATCGTCTTTTGATTTACAATGATACTGTAACGTTAGTTGATTACCGAGATCGTTACTGATTCCCACAGTTGTTTTCCCGAAAAGATGAAACACAGAATTTGTTGATGATGGATCGTTAGGAACCGGATTGTTGATTTTTTGGTCGGCATGTGATAATTTTGTAGTGATGAAGATACTAATCAATAGGAATAGTGGTAGGTATTGTTTTGGAATATCCATTTTTTGTACAGAAGAGTGTTTAAGGCTTTAAGCTAACACGATGTTGTTTGAAACTGTCGAATGAGCTTATATAATGTGTAATATATATTCGCTCTCCGCATTAGAAAAAATGATTTTATGAAGTTTTCACCAAGATTAAGAAAAATAATAAATACTTAATAATAAATATATTAACTTTTTACTTTAAACACTTTCACATATATATTAACCAATAAAAATTAAACAAATCAAACATTCTCAATTAATATTTTTTAAAGTTTATAATTTGCTAATAAAAATAAATTTAAAAGTTTAGAAAATCAATATTTAAAAAACAAGAAAATAAAGTTAGAAAATCAATCTTTTAAATACGAATGGAGTATACTCCAGTATTCAAGATTAATGATTTATATTCCCCATATATTAGTATATCCGAATATACCTTTTTAAAAGTTGATGGATATGGTCAAATTTTAGTTATTACGTAATTAAGGAGCGATAGTTAAATGTCAAAAAAGAAAACGAAAGTATTAAGGTAATATCTTCGTTTTAGATATTAAAAACAGTTAAAAACAAATGAGTGGTTTTAAACTTTTTTTTTTTGGTCATTTCATATTTTCCCGATTTATTTTGTTATTAACGAGTTCTAAAATGATGCTTGGTGAATCAATTTCATAAATTCTACCAGATTTTTTCAAAGAATCTAATAAGAACAAAGGAAATGAAGATTTCTTTTCCAATTATCGACCTATGTCTTAAGCTAAGACACGTACGTATAACTAAATCGGGACACATGTCTTAAGCTAAGATACGCATCTCAGACTAAATTGAGGTACCCCAACTTTAATTGAGTTGCGTTACACTTCTGATTTCTGAAGCAAACAAAGATATTATTGAAGACTAATTAAATTTTCAGTTAAGATAATGGTACAAAGTAGTATTATTTAGGATCGATAGAAACTGTCTACAACTTGGAAGTAGGTTTCTTGGATCCACGTCCAGCTATGAACTCTTGCATCTTCTTAAACTGTTCCTTTGTCATCCCACTGTAATAAGCGTGAGCTCGCTCCTACGAGTTATAAAATGCACTTTTAGATTCACGACTTGATACAAAAGTTGAAAAAATGGCACAAGGTTTATTATCTTTACCTTTTCGAGAGTGAGAGCATGGCCAAGATCAAGCTTTAATCCATCATTGATGACAGATTTAATCCTTAGAACCATACCTTGTTCATTCCTGATTATAGCCTCTGCGATTTCTCTAGCTTTCTTCAAAGCTTCTCCTTCTTCAACCACATGGTTTACAAACCCTAACTTCCCAGCTACGTCAGCTGTCAATGGCATTGAGGTTAAAGAAATTTCTCGAGCTTTGTTTGCTCCAATGATCCTTGACAGCTTCTGAGATAAACCCCAAGAAGGAAATATCCCAAACCTTCAACAACAAAAAACAGAGGATTCACATTTTTATCATCAAAAAGCTTCATCTCAAGGCAACACTATTTAGCTAAAAATCTGCAAATAAATTTTGACCTAATTGCTAGATTCAGTTCTCTTATTCCGATTAACCAGCGATATTGAGAACATTTGGAAACGACGTCGTACGAGAAGAAACAAACCTGGCGTGAGTATCAATGAACTTAGCTCCTCTGGAAGCGACGATTATATCGCAAGCCAAGGCGAGCTCAAACCCAGCAGTTATGGCGAAACCGTTAATAGCTCCGATGATCGGTTTTCGTAACCGCTCCATCTGAATTACCGGGTCAGTTTCCGGATCCTTTACGTCTCCTTTGAAAACTGACTCCGCCGCAGTCAAATCAACGCCAGAACAGAAAGATCGACCTGATCCGGTGAAAATCACGACCTGAACCGATTCGTCGGAGTCCATATCCTTGAATGCTCGTGCGAGGTCCACCATCATCGCTCTCGTAATTGAATTGAGGGATTTCGGACGGTTGATTGTGATGATGGCGATCCCGCCTGATTCTTTATTCACCTGGATGAGATTTTCCGATACTGATTTATCCATTTTCGACGATTCTGATCGCTATGAACGGATCTCGGATTTTGAAATTTCCGATCGGGTCTTTTTCAGTTTTTCGCGATTAAATTAGTTGATCAGGAAGCGATGACGAAGAACATGGGATAGCGTGCCATTTTTTTGTCGTTAGTAAACTGCGTCCCGTTTTACTGCTGTTTTGACGCTGTGTATTTCAGTATTTGTTTTCTGCAACATGAAAACGGCAAGTGAACAAAGTCTGCTTGACAATTCACACCCACAAAGGAACAAACCATCTCTAAACCGAATAAACCGGTCTTAATTCTGTTCATCCGCTAAGAAACATGTGTACACTCTAAGAGCAACCTCGTTAGATAGTTTCTCACCATAATCTCTTAAAAATATAATAATAATATTTTTAACATAATTTTATTGAATGATTAAAATTAAAATTATAAAATTAAAGTAAACCAATTGAAAGAAGATACATAAGCATTGGAATCTCTACAAAATAATAGAGAGGTTCTTCATAGAGAACGGTTTCTCTTTTTCTCACTCACTATTTCATTATTTTTTATTTTTTTAATGAGTAGAAATCCATTGAGAACCCCTTGATGGGATGCTCTAATGTAATATTAATTAAGATAACAATATTAACAAGGACAACCATCTTTTGAAAAAAAAATTGAAAATATCAGCATTTTCTTTTTTTTAACTAATAAAAAAAATCAAATTCATTAGTGGTTATGAAAACAATTTCATGTCTACCAGTCAGATATTTTTATATTTTTGTAGAAATAATATTATTTTCATCAACAGATATGAGTTAGCGTTTTAACTTTGAACATGTTTATATAGTTAAAGGTTTTTTTAAGTGAATTGGGTGATTGTTATTATGTTAGAGGTTTCTTCTTTTCATTAAGGGCTTGACTGGTGTAAACGCGCTGGTTGTATTTACGGGTGCGGAAGTTTGCGGAAGCGGGCAGTTGCGATTATAAATGTTATTAAGCGGTTTGTATAACTGGTTTAATAAATAAAAACGGATGCGTTTGCGGAAAATTACTAACTGGTTGACAGCAGTTGAGGATGCTGTTTAACATATTTAAAATATATAATTTTTCTAAAAAAAAATTTGTATTACCATAATCAAAATTTAAAAATGAAGTTTTAAACAAATTTTATAATAACTAATTAAAATTATATATTTTAAGAGGTTTGAAACATTTTTTTTATTTAGAAAATATTTTTATACTTATAAATATATTTTAGTTTAGTTTGTAGATATATAAAGAATTTAAGAGTTTATTATAATAAATTTATATTTTTTGAAAATTTTTTTTGATTTTTTTATAAAATTTTATTATTATTATAAATTAAAAAATAATTATTTTTAATCAAACCGCATCCGTCCACAACCGCAAACGCTAGCTGGAAGATGCTTTTGAAATAAAGGAATTTCAAGCGGTTCGAAGTGGTATGTTGCGATTTACTTAATTGGCATGAAACGCTTGCAACCACAACCGCCCACAAATGCAGTGTTTGCAGGTGGTTGCGGATGAACCAATCAAGCTTTAAGATCACTTGACTTTACTTTGAATTACTATGGATGTACGAATTTTTTAAATGACTCAACAGTCAACTAAGTAAATAAATGACAAAAAAGGAAAGAAATTAGGTTATCTAAACTGAAATAAAGCAAAAATAAATACTCCAACTATCTCATTATTTCCTCCAACTATCTCATTATTTCTATTATATGATTTGTTTAACTGAAATTATACTAGAATAATATTATTCTTTAAATTAATTGCTAGACTAATACTCTAAAAAAAAATTACTAGTATAATACTAATATTTTGTCAAATGACAAAAATGTCATTATGATTTACTAGAATAATACAAAAATATCATTATGATTTAAAATTAGAGAAATAAATTTTAAATTTTAAAAAGAAATCATATCTTTTTTTAATTAATCTGATATCCCAAAACATAATCTCAAACCTCTTTTTCTTTAACAAAAAACTAACCCGATAGATTTCTAACCTAATCGAAGTGAGCCCGTGACTCATCTATCACCGTCATCCCTCACCGTCAATCTCTTTCTTCTCCAGTCGCCCACGCCGCCGCTGCCGTAGAACCACCACAGCCTCTTCGCCTGGCCGGATTCTTTTCCCCTTGCCTGAATTTCAAAACTCCTTCGCCGTGGAATCTATTTCTTCTCTTCTCTCTCCGTTTTCTTCTAGCCTTGTTTCTTCATGCCGTGGAATCTCTTTCCTTCGCTGGAACTGTGCCCTCAGTTCGCCGTGCCTCCAAAATCTCGAAACCCTAAATCTGTTAGCCTCGCCGTAATCTTGCCTTTCCAAACTCACAATAGGTAGCGATTAGATGATTCTCCATCTCCTCCGTGACATGTCATCTACAATTGATTGTTGGTTTGTTCTAATTAATTTTTTTTTAATTGTTCAATCAGAGGGAAAAAAAATCGGGTATACTTGCATCATTATGGACAATTCCGGCAAGCCACAGTCACGTCCATTGCAGCCTTCTTCATTGTTCGGCGTGAAAATGAAAGATTCCGGTAATGATTTATTGACATTTGTTTAAAAATTTCTGCCTAAATGTTTGATTGTCTGCAGAGATTTTGAGAATTATTAGTCATATCGTGTAGGATTTTGATCTTTGTTAATTAATTTTATAAATTCACTCTTGAATTGGAGTTTATAGGATCAGATTCAACATCTGCATATGATTTCACATAACAAATATTTGGTTTTACTGGTCGCGAGAATCTACTGCGGCTTTGTAACTAGGTTGTGCCAATATTAGTTATTCTTGACATATTGAATCTTGTTTGATGTGAGTAACGTTTGTTAAAATGAGGTAACTAGTGCAGTTATCGATTCTAAAATGACCAAGTCATTGTATAAATTGTAGTTTGCTATGCATTACTCATGGACTAATGAGGCACTTGCGCGACGAGCTTTGGCAAATGTTTCAGCTTTACTTCGTCCTGGAGGTGTTTTTATGGGAACAATGTTAGATGCCAATGTTATTATAAAAAAAACTTAGAGAAGGTTCTTTTTTCCTTCTCACAAGCTAGTGTCACTGTTTCTCCATTTCTGATAATTTAAGCTGTGTTTTATAAAAATAGAGTTGTGCTTATCAGCTTCAAACTAAATCTTCTTATGTTATTTCAACTTATTGTAATTAAAAACGTAAAGTTCTTATCCATTTCGTCTGAGTATTTCCTCATTGCTTATGGGATTTGGCCAATTAAACTGTTATTTGTTGCCTAATGAATACGCAGCTGAAGGTTTGGAGATTGGTAATAGTGTCTACTGGATTCGTTTTGGTGAAGAATATTCCCAATATTCCCTAAAGGTGAGATTTCTTTGGTACTTCTGTACCAAATTGCTTAGCTTTATCTTAATTATTGTTTGGCGGAAAGTATTCTCTTTCCAATTCTGATGACTTATATGGTTCAGAGTTTCAAATCTAGCAGCCCCTTTGGTATCGAATACATGTCTCATCTTGAGGTATTTAATTCATCTACAATTATCTTAGAGTTATTAACTTAGTCTGCTGCTGAAACCTAAACATTTTAAAAGAAGCTTTAGAGGTGTAAATAAATTTTCTTGTAGATTTTTTGAGAAACTACTACTATCATTTTTTGCTGTTACAATGTAAATATAACATAGTAACATGTATTGCAGGATGCTGTTGATTGCCCTGAATGGATTGTGCCCTTTAACGTCTTCAAGGCTTTAGCAGAAGAGGTAATTTCTAGATGTTGTGTTAACTTGAAAACCTTCTAATTGTAAAAAAAAAATAGAATTGGTTTTTCTTTGTGAGTGTGACACTTTGCCATGAACTTTTGAATAGTACGATTTAGAGTTTTATTTGTGAAGAACTTCCACGAGTTTGTCCATGAATATATGAAAAAGCCAGAGTTTGTGGGCCTCATGAGAAGGCTTGGTGCTTTGGGTGATGGTAACCAAGATCAGAGTAAGCCTTTGTTAGATTCTCGCTTCATGTCACCCGTTTGATTCTAAGCAAATGCGATAGAAACATAACTAACTCGACCAAATTTTTTTTTAGGCACACTATCAGCTGATGAAGGGGAAGCTGCATATCTATACCTCTCTTTTGTCTTGAGGAAGGTTTGTCTTCTTTGAACATCTTTTGGGTTTCAATATTTTCCCCATGATTCAGATATGTTTTAACGGGTGGATTACAGAAAGGAGACTCTGATCAAAGGAGAGGATGGCGCAGGAAGAATGGGAAAATGAACTTATCGAAAGATGATGTTTTGTATATTGACAACTGAAGTGTAAAATACTATTCCTTGCACACACCATAGTGTACTTTGTGTAACATGGTCCACGATATTTTTTATTTTTCGTATTATTATTGTGTTGAGATTCTACCAACTTTGAAGTTGAGGAAATTGATAAAGATTCAAGCTTCTGTTCTTTTTTTTTCTCTTGCTTTTGATCTTACTCTTACATTTTTTTTTCATTCATGTGTGATCTTTTATAGAATCCAGTGTCCCGTCAGAAAAAGATTTTGGTAATTTCACTTGGAAGCTTGCTCAATTCGAGTCTTAAGACCATGTCAAAAGAAAGCTTTCTTTATGGCTTAAACGACTTAGAGATCAAGCAAAACTTGATCCGATTTCTTTGTGTGTGTTTTATCTCATCTCAATATTCATTAATTCCACATGAGAATTAAAAAAAAATTAATCTAGGTTGCATGGAATCATACCGTAGATTTGTTTCTTTTACCAAATCTGAAACTGCTTAAACTATGTTGTTTTTCTCATTAGCACTATAATGAAAGTGATATATGAGAGGAGAGTATTGTGTTTTGTTTATGTGATGTGAAAACAAAAAGAAAGAAAGAGAGACAAGTAAAAAATGGTAAGAACCAAACCGCGACAAACCTTAAGCCTTGACAAAATACAACCAGACGAGTGCAAGGGTTTTTGTGTAGTTGACACACTTCATTTTTGGCTTTGAGGTATAGACTTTTTTCATCAAATGGTCAGAGATTGAGAAGAAAGAGTTTCGATATTATCGTGGAGTGTCACGACAAGATGATGCACATCATCTAGAAGCTTCCGGACATAAAGTTGACCAGCCATGCTATATTTCTGTATGATTAGTTTCCGTATGTAGTACTAATGCCACGATTGCATAGAGCAACAAATATACGGTAAAAAGTCTGCGGTAACATAACTGCAACAAATCTACCACAATAAGTCTGCAGACAATAAGAATATCATTCTAGTAAATTTAATGTATGCGGTAAAGGGAATTACACCAAATATTTTACGTAAAAAAAATTAATAAATCTGCGATAACTAAAATAAAATCTGCATAAACTAAAGTGTTCTTCTAGCATTTAACTTTGGTAAAAAATCTACGGTCACTAGTATGTGAAACTTTACTCTGCTATAACTAAAACTAAAAATCTACGATGGAAAAATTAGTCTACAAAATAAATCTACGGAAAAATAAAAAATCTGCCATATAAATTCTAACACTTAAGAAAAATGAGAAAATCTACAACCTCTATGATAAGGTTCAGAAAAAAATCTATGGAGGGTAAAAATATATGCGATGAATTAGAAAATCTACTACGACTAAAACTTACAAATCTACGGTACAACAAAAATCTACAAAACAAATTTACGGCAAAACTAAAAATATGTCATACCAAAAAATCTGTAACAACATAGAACCACATATTTATATAGCAGATTTTTTGTCAGTAATAGCAAAATCATAAATATTTGTATTTTTTATATATATAAATGAAAATATTGCTGATGTAGTATTAATTCGTAATTGTATTTTTGTAATTACTTTTTCCTAACACATGGTGTTAAGGGTATTTTGTGATAAAAAAAACTCATATAATACTAATTTTCATATGCTAAGTTAGTTATTAAATCAAAATGTAGTATTACTCTAGTAATTTTCAACTTTTACAAAAAATATTATTTTATGTGTGTCTTGTTGTCTTTGACGTGAACATATACTTAACTAGTATTATATTTTGTTCACATTGCTATTTTTTTTAATAATCAGGAGGTTATGTGTCTTAGGCCCATAATTCTTATGGCCCCAAGAAAATCTATGTGAAAACCCCTAATTATGTGGAAATGACTAGTGTTTCAGGTTTGAGGTGAATCGATTTCGATCTCTGATGTGGAGCTACATGGCCACTTCCTCCTCAAATAGATGAAAATATTATGTAACCTTTTATCATGAAAATATATATTTTAAATGATATTTGTGATTGGCTCTGTTTTAGATGGATATTGTATTTTAGTATTTTACTAGTTTAACTAAATTATTATTGATATTAAAATTTTGGATCGAAACTAAGGGGGTGTATTGGATTGAGTATTTGGAAAGATTTGAGTTTTAGTGATAATCATGTGTTATTAAAACATAAATTTTAAAATATCTTTTAAAATCCAGTATTATTTGATTAATGATTTTAAATTTTATACTCAAATCCACTGTTATTGAAAACATGATTAGAATTTGATTTAAAAGTTTCAGATGAGATTTGAGGGGATTTCTTACTAAAAAATACAAAGACCAAAATCTCATGGTTTTAGGTGAGATTTCAAAAAATTTAATAGCAAGATTTCTAATTCACCAAAATTTCACCAAATCATCTCAAAACTCATTAAAACTCAAATCTCTCCAAATATTCAATTCAATACACCCCCTAAGTGAATATTGAATCAAAACAGATATAAATGGATAATTTTCCCAGTCCTAAATTCTAGGTTGCATGGAATCAGAAGCGGAAGCATTTGGAAGCGTAGAAGCAACTTTAAAAAAAAAATTAGGAAGCGGGTACATGTTGGAAGCGGGTACATGTTGGAAGCGTATACACATACAAACATATATATACTTAAACATTATAAAATATTAAAAATTATTATTAATAACATAAATTCAATATATTTATATATTATATAGTTAAAATTTTGCTATGAATAACATAAATTTAGTACTTTATTTTTTGCACAATTCAACTAAAATCATTTTAATTTGAGATCATCATATTCATTACAATTCTATGTTTTCAAAAGAAAAAATGTCATACTCAAATTTTTCTAAACAATCTTATTCAACTAATCAAATTAATCACTTTCAACATTTCGTATATGATTCAAATAATATTTTAAGTAAAGTTATGCATAATCACAAAATTACTATATTAGTTTTTGATTTTTTCAAATATACAATATAAAAAATAATAGTTACTAAACCGGAAGCGTAAGCTTCTAAAACGGGAGCGCAAGCTTCCAACACGTTTTTTAAAAAATATTTTTGTAAGCGTCATGGAAGCGAGATTCCGAAAGCTTCCGAGAACTTCCAATTCTAATTTCGATTCTAAAGTAAGAAGCGGACATTGAACAAAACTTCCGTGGTACCTAGGACTCCTAATGCACAAGTTCCATCGAAGCTTCTGTTATTCAATTACACGTTTTCTGGACTTTCCCTGCGAAGCAATTAATAGTCTTATCTCAACAACAAGTTGAGTACACTAATTAATTAAAAAACAACCACTTGCTTCACTTTTTTACTCTATTAACTTCTTTTAAACAACAGAATCTAGCTATTATCTAGAGACAATACTAATTTATCAGAAACATTTTTTTAATCATTTTTTTACTTTTTCTGTTTTCATAATATGACTCGAGTCTGGTGGAAGTTGAATTACAGAGTACAAAATTAACTTCTCTACTGTTGCAAGAACCAAAAAATCCCACGTTCGTCTCATTTTTAACAGTATGGGTTTTGTGTATATTTTAAGTAACATGTAAAAGGGTTGATGAATGTGTTTAATGAGTGTTTGAAAAAAGTTGATTGGGTAGTTATATAAGTATAATTTATGAAGAAAAGAAAAACGTGTATGATTAACAACCTCATATGCGATTGAAGGATTCACCATGAATGTATTTCTTTGACCCTTTTATCAAATCTTTTTACATGCAGTTTCAGTCATTCTTAGGCTCTATATAGCTTTGTAGATATAGGCCATTAATACTAAACCGGCCAACTTTTTCAGACTGGGATAAAAAAATTTTAACTGTCTTTCTTTTTAAATCTTGCTAAAAAAAGAGTTCGACAGAATAACTGTGGCTCAATATAACTATATATACAATTCGTTATTGGTCATTTCCAATGTCCTTTTGACTTTAAAAGTTCTGAATAAAACTAACAGTTTGGTTCTGTCCCATTCTCAGAGAAGGACTCCATTTGTGGAACAGCAAAAAAAAAACAAACTTACGTAAACCTTTCCTTCTTTATTTTCCTTCTATCTTTAATTCATCGACACACCTCTCTTCTTTGATGTTCTTTTCTTAGAAAATAGTAATATTCGTCTTTGGTTCTTCACACAAAGGTTCCCGTTTTTCTAGCTAATATTTTGTCCGAGAAAATCAATTTAAAACTGAAAATATCAGTAATGTCGTTGTTTTTTTTTCTACAACAAGTTATAGCATTATCGCTCTTGTTCTTCTCCGAGGTGTGTCTCGCCGGGAAAAAGGTTCCGGCGAATTTTGTGTTCGGAGATTCATTGGTGGATGCTGGTAACAACAACTATTTAGTCACATTGTCAAAGGCTAATTATAATCCTAATGGTATCGATTTTGGATCCCCTACCGGAAGATTCACCAACGGAAGAACAATCGTCGATATCGTATGTAAGTAAATTATTCATTGTCTTACAAGAATTATTTAATAATAAAACTTTTACCCCAAGTTTCCATGCAATGTTAAAGCCGTCATAATAAATATCGTATTTAATGTGACAACATAATTCTTAACGTTTAAAGTTCCTATACTTTGGACCGGTTCATCCCGCGTAAAACCAAATTTTGGTTAAATGCTATGACGACTCGATAACCGGCAAATTTGGAAAACCGCAGCTCAAGCATTGGGTTCCGAGGAATTAACTCCACCATACTTAGCACCCACAACAAGAGGATCTCTCATTCTCAACGGCGTCAATTATGCTTCCGGCGCAAGTGGAATCCTCAATTCCACCGGAAAATTATTTGTAAGCATATATATATATATATATTTTTTTTTATATAATTATTATTTTAACACATTTATTTTTATTTACTGTTACCAAAAATTTTATTTTAGGGTGAGCGAATAAATGTGGATGCACAACTAGACAACTTTGCAAACACGAGACAAGACATAATTTCTTGGATTGGTGAATCCGCAGCAACTAAATTATTCCGGTCTGCAATTTTCTCGGTTACAACCGGTTCTAACGATCTAATCAACAATTATTTCACTCCGGTCGTATCAACCGTCGAACGGAAAGTCGTGCCACCAGAAGTCTTCGTTGATACAATGATCACAAAATTCCGATTACAACTCACCGTAATCTCTTCTTTCTAATTTAAACTAAACCGAAATCAAACCAAACCGGTTGAGTCAAAATCATTTATATGGTTTTCGTTTTTTTTTTTGTAGAGATTGTACCAATTGGGCGCGAGGAAAATCGTGGTGATTAATGTGGGTCCCGTTGGTTGCATACCGTTCGAGAGAGAGTCTGATCCAACGGCTGAAAATGAATGTTCGGTCGAACCAAATGAGATGGCACAGATGTATAATCTCCAGCTTAAATCCGTCTTAAAAGATTTAAATGCTAATCTTACAGGTTCAAGATTCGTCTACGCTGACGTTTTTCGCATTGTTAATGATATTCTCCAAAATTATTCATCTTACGGTGCGTAATTTTAAGTTGTTAGCCATTTTGATCTCTTAAAAAAGTGTTATGATAAGTATTTCAGATTTTAAAAGTATAAATTTTGTGGTTTTTATATTGCAGGTTTTGAGAGTGAGAAGGTTCCATGTTGTTCGTTAGTTGGAAAAGTTGGTGGGCTTATTCCATGTGGCCCATCTTCTAAAGTATGTATGGATCGTTCCAAATATGTATTTTGGGATCCTTACCATCCTACGGAAGCTGCTAACGTTATCATCGCCCGGCGTCTCCTCTCCGGCGACACTTCCGATATTTTTCCGATCAATATCCGGCAACTCGCTCACCTCAAGATTAATGCATGAACTGTGGAAGAAAAAAAACCATCTCTATATGGGTTGGGACTTGGGGCGTTTGCATTTTGATCTAATTAATTTTGTTTCTTTATGATACATCGATATGCCCTTTAATCTTTATTTTGATATTTGTGTAATCTCTTGAAAGGTTTAGTGTAATTGGCTTCAGAATGTTGTTGTGACATTAGATTTCTTAGTATTTGATATGGTGAGAGTTATTGTCTTTTTCTTATTAGAAAAAAAAAGAAAAGATATCAAATATCATAACAAAGAATAAATATCAGAATGTTGTCTACTGCATTAACCCTTTTTATTGTGTAACCTTTTTTATTCTTATTAAAAAAGAGCATTTAAAAAAAAAAGGTGAATGCGGTAGTGCATCTAATTTTGATATGTCGTTTTTGCACTTTTAACAATAGATAATGATCAGTCATTATACAAAAGTGAGAAAACAAATGGGCCACGTAATGACCATTATCAAACATCGTAGAATTGAATTTTATCCAAGCAACCAAGAGCATGTCTATAAAGAATAAAGATCATGTAGTGTACATGTAGTGGGTATCACATGTGCTTTGCACGCAAAAGGTTTGCAGTTTTTTTTTTTTTGATAAAATAAAGGTTTGCAGTTTGATCCTGGACAACATCATATTTTATAATACTTCCTTTTAACGACAAAAAAAAAACAAGAACCTATTTATCATTCATCTTCGTAAAGGTTGGAGTTCCTTGATGCTTCTTGAAATGGTTCTTCTCGACTTGTGTGTTACAGTTGTATGTTTTTTTTTGGTAAATCGTAAGTTCTACATTTGCAACAACGTTGGACCTTTTACGATCGTACGAGTGCCAAGCTATCAAAAGTTTTGTTTCGCTCTCTGTCGGATCTTTATATTCGTATGATCGTAAGTTGAGATTATAGCTTCTCTGGTACGGAAGGAGTTGCTGTTTGGTTACATGTGAGGGTTGTTTGCGTCATACTTCAAAGTTTAAAATATCGAATGCAATCATTTGGTTCCGATAGTTTAACAAACTATTGGTTTGGTGTGCTGCCAATTTTACCATCAGATTATAGCTAATACGTTGAGATTTTTACATCAGCATCGTATCCAATCATTTTCTAAAGATTCGACCACAATCGAGTTTTTCAGAATCTTGGATTTTCTTCAAACTTTCAACAGTTTTACCACCTTTCCTTAAATTTACGTCACGTCATATTAGTGGAATAGATTTTTGGTTAAAAATTTTCAAAAAAAGTGTGAGTATTTCTTTTTTCTTTTACTAAAATTGATTTTGTTTTCTTCTCCAACAACTAGCTAATTTTTTTCACGTATAATTGGAGTATGAGATTCGATCATTACTCACTAGAGTGAAGAGTCATGATTTAAAGATCGAATAGTTACTATTTTTCCAGTATCACTTATTTCATTCATAATAAAAATTCCCACCAAATACATTCTCTTCTTTTTTATCTGGCTTGGAACACAAGTAAGTAACCTTATAGAGCTAAATTTAAAATCCACCACCACGGCCTCCTCCAGCACCACCTCCAAAACCTCCACCAGCTCCAACACCATGGCCTCCTCCTCCTCCTGCACCACCACCAAAACCTCCTCCAGCTCCACCACCATGGCCTCCTCCTGCACCGCCACCAAACCCTCCACCGGCTCCACCGCCATGGCCTCCTCCTCCTCCTGCACCGCCACCAAAACCTCCTCCTCCTCCTGCACCGCCACCAAACCCTCCACCGGCTCCACCGCCATGGCCTCCTCCTCCTCCTGCACCGCCACCAAAACCTCCTCCTGCTCCACCACCATGGCCTCCTCCTCCTCCTGCACCGCCACCAAAACCTCCTCCTGCTCCACCACCATGGCCTCCTCCACCTCCTGCACCACCGCCAAAGCCCCCTCCAGCTCCACCACCAAATCCTCCACCAGCACCACCACCATGTCCTCCTCCACCTCCTGCACCACCACCAAATCCTCCACCGGCACCACCACCATGTCCTCCTCCACCTCCTGCACCACCGCCAAATCCACCACCGGCACCTCCACCTGCATCACCACCAAAGCCTCCGCCAGCACCACCTCCGTGACCTCCTCCAGCTCCACCACCAAATCCTCCACCGGCACCTCCACCTGCACCACCACCAAAGCCTCCACCAGAACCGCCACCAGCACCACCCCCAAATCCTCTTCCAGCACCGCCACCATGGCCTCCTCCAGCACCACCACCAAATCCTCCTCCAGCACCACCACCAAACCCTCCACCAGCTCCTCCTCCAACACCACCACCACCGCCTTTTCCACCACCAAATCCTCCTCCAGCACCACCACCTCCCAAAGTCTCCTTCTCAAGTCTCCTACATTCTGCAACGCCAATAATGAGCACCACAAGTATCAAACCCAAAAACCCAAATCGTTTAGAAGCTTTCCCCATTTTCTTTCCACTTATTTTTTTAAGTGTTGTTCTTTGTTCAGTGAAGTTAGTTACTTGCCTTAGTGCTTACTAAGTCTATTTATAGGAAAGAAGAAAGGAGCATTAATGATAATTGGTTGAGGCCTTCATCATACACTTGTTTGGATTTTTCGTACACTTGATCAATCGCAATCTGTGATGCTACAATTTTCTTCAGGCTAATTAATGAATGTTGAGCAAGTGCGTTATTCCAATCAGATTTTTAATCATAACAAAATATTTTTAGCGTGTCTAGGTAGCTAGAGTATGTTTTATCACCGACTTAAGTCAATATAGACCAAAGATAAAGTTTGACATGTGACTGTTTTACGAACTTTTATTACAAATCAAACTTTCAATGTAAAGAGAGTGATTCATGACTCTTGAGTCTTGACCAAAAAAAAGAGATAGTAATTCATGACTATAGTGTACCTTGATTTATATCGTTTTTCAAAATTATTCACCAATCATATTATGCAAGGATCTCTAACTTTAATTACATTTGTTAAAAGACAACATATCATCATCCGAATTTAAACGTAACGTTATAGTTCATAATATACAATTTAAGTATCGACTAAAAATGTTCATTTATGTTTTACTCGTATTAAGATAAAACTATAAGTATATTATATAACATACTATTTTAAGTACCATCAAATCTTATCAACCAAAAAAAAAGTTATTATGAACAAACACGTAAAATAAGGTTTTAAGATTATGAGAAATGCATGCAGTGGCTAAATAACGAACTAATTTTATGCATCAACGAAACTAAAAGACTGTAAGAAAAACAAAGGTATGCATGATAAAAAAAAATGTACTTATATTAAAGAGCCTATATTAAAAGGCAGTCCTAAAGATTTATAATTTGAAAAACAAATATCACAAAAAACGATTTAATTACTGTTTAGTTTTTCTTTTAATGTTATTATCCAAAGTTAATCCACGATTTTACCAACTATGTCCGAGTTGTGAAAAACGAATTAAAATAGCATATCATTGTTAAAAAGCTAAAGAGAAGAAATTCAACATGGGTTTCAAAAACAGTGGGGTAGGGCAGGTGGTCGAATTAATTGAGATTACTCTATTTTTTCAGCGTCTCAACTACTTAACCATTGCGTTTATATTCATTTGACCTTTTATCCTAATCATGCTGTTTATATTCATCCACAAATCGTTTTATCATTATGATATGCCGACAAATTTAATATTTATTTTGAATTCAGACTAAAAGCCAGGAAATGTGCAGAGTTTGACTTCGCGTAACAGATGTAGTTAGTTTTTTTTTGTTTTTAATACTGAAATAAAGAAATTTACTTTTCATTTGGGTTGGTTCCAGTTCCAAGTACTGTTGAATAATTTTAGTTTATGAGATGTCACAATACTTTTACTTATCTCATATATTAAACTGCTGTTTTTTTAAGTTCCGTAGCATTTTACAAAAGAAATGCAATGCTCTTGAGTTTGGGTAGAGATTTTAGAGAAGGTAGCCTTGGGGCTCGGCCATAAGAGATCTCTAAGGATATTTGAGTCCGCTTCCTACAAATGCATGAACAGCTCGATTGATGTGTAAACCCCCCTTTCAAGTTGGATTTTGATATTAGGTAATGTGACGACTATGCAATAAATCATATATACGCGAATGGGTGGTCATGAAACCAAAAGACACCAAAACTCTCTCTAGTTTCTATAAAAAAGAAGAGGCTCTAGCATGCATGTTGTTTGATCTCTAATCAAAATCTATGTCAGATAAATCATTTTCACTTTTAGAAATTCCATGATACTCCTAAGCTGTTATTGTTTAAGCTTTCCACGTTTTAAGAGATCGTACATAATTATACACGTATTAAACTATTTGCATTTTAAATTACTTATCTTTTTGGCACATGACGTCAAAAAAGAAAAATCGAGTCTAACTAACTCATGCTCATCGGTTAGACTAAAAACATAAAATATGTATATGGACATTATACTCTGCAAATAACCGTTCTCATCCCGCATTTTTTGGGATTACGTTTATAAATTAATCTGATGGCACAAACTACAAAGAAAGTATATGAAAATACTCAACTGCCCCGAATCCTTTCGGCTCGAAAATACTCTACCAGATTTGATAATCCCCACGATTACATAGCGTGGTTGGTTCAAGTCCTACTTAGATTTCAACAAACCATTAGGTTCATAAGTACTACGTTGTAATTATATATTCTGTACTTATCTCACTAAAAGAAAACACGTAAAACGCGATTAATTTGTGACTTTTCTGCAACTGAAATATAACTTTACTAATTTCGTCGCATATTGGTTGCATTATTGTCAAAAAAACAATAGTCGCAAAAATATCGCATAATTTTGCCACTAAATAGCGACAAATATACGACTACCGTAGATTTTGTAATTTTACTCGCAATATAGAGAAAAAATCAAAAATACACAGTCGCATATTGGTCGCATTTTTGTCCCAAAAAATGTAGTCGCTAAAGGGTCGCAAATGTTTGCTACCAATTAGTGACTAAATTTTGCATAATAGTCCAAAAAGGTGGTCGCAAAAACGTCGCATAATGTTGCCACCAAATTGAGACTAAAATACGACTTCTGTTTATTTTGTGATTTAAGTCGGAAATAATGGAAAATAACGAAAATATCTAGTCGTATATTGGTCGCAGTTGTGTCGCATTAAAAGGGTAGTTGCTAAATAGTGGCAAAATATTTATATTTATTAGTGACTAAAATACTACTTTTGTTGATTTTATTATTAAATTGTAGACAGTCGCATTATAGTTACAAAATACAAAAAATTATGGACGTATATTGGTCGCAACTTATGTGTACCTACTTTTATATGATAAATAGTCGCAAAATAGTTACATTTATTCCCACATGTTTAAATAATTGTAGTTAGGTGTACCTACTTTTATATTTTTTAGTTAAATTTATATATGCAAATTCTCTTATAAAGATCTCATATGAGATGAGATTTTAAACAAACACACACGAAATATAATGTCAAAGCTTCCTTGTAACCCGTTCCCTGATTCAGAAGCATCACTTCTAAATTTTTCTGATACAACTGACTCTCAATTATGGGCGAGGTTGGCAGAGTGGGATCAGGAGCACCAAAAAGTGGAGCGGTCTTAGGAATCCGAGGCTCCAATCACAGAAGTTGAACCAAGTTTCACCCCGGGTTCTACACAATCTCCATATGATAGTTACCAGAGCGGTGGTTATGCTGAAGAAGTTGAAAGTCCTCCGGAGGACCTAGATGTTGATGCCATTGCGAGGCAATTTGGTCTAAACGTTGAGGAACCTGCACCTTTCCCTCCTCCAAGTCAGGATTTTGAGGAACCTGAAGATGTTTACGAATGCAATGGTGATGAATATGGTTGACTTGATACCACTTTTTTGCTTTTGCCTTAGTATGACTTCTGGTGTTAGAAGCTTTCGAGGCTGTGGCGGAGGTGGGAGATCAGGGTCGTCTCTAGCCACAACCAATCATCCTTCGACATCGAGAGCATCAGTTTCTTTTGTGCTTCCCCAACAAAGATCTGAATCCCCTCTCAGTAGGACATCGCGTATCAATGTACAAGTGACGCAACCACCGCCTTTTGCACCCTCTCCGATTCATGAACCTCCTATGCCAGATGTGATGCATGAAGAACCAGAAGAGGAGGCGACTCCTGGACCTATGGGTGAGGTCGAACATATGACGTTGGATGATCTTTTGCGAACTCCGGGAAGAGAAATGTATTTGCCCATTCTGAATCCTGATTTGGTAGAAGGGACAACATGGTAAGGCTTCTAATTTTTTTTTAAAACTTAGCATCTTACTTTTTTCCTATTAATGTATTTGTAAATCTTATGTAGGTTTGGTCGAGTCGAGGGGCGGATAACCCAGAAAGTCTCAAAACTCTTGAAGCACAAATTTGATGGACCTTATTATAGCTGGTCCAAAGTTCCACCAAGACGGCAGGATAGATATTTCATTGATTTTGCAATATGAAAACTTTAATTTCATTTCTATTATTTTCAATATATTTTCAAACTTTTTAACAACTTATTAATATTTTTTCTCAGCAAGAATATACTTGGGCTCCATTGATCACCCCACTTGTGAGGCAAAAATACAATGTTATTTGTATTAACCGGATGAAGGATATGGTTAGTAAAGTTTGACATAAAGATAGGCCAAAGTGGATCGGCGAGACATTGTGGCTCCAAATGCAGGCATATTGGGCAACTGAAGGAGCACAATCAAAGAGTAGTGTGGCATCCAACTTGCGCAACTCAGAACGGGGTGGTCTTGGTGTTTATAAACATGTAGCTGGCCCAAAAAGCTACGAACAAATTCAATATGAAATGGTACATTGCCTTCATTTTTTCCTTTTACATTAATTTATACCTTGCTCTATTTGAGGGGGTTTAATGCCAAGTTTGTCTTTATTTTCTGGAGTTGATTACATTTTCGTGTTAACAGGAGCAAGAACTTGGTAGACCTGTGTCTGTTGGAGAGGTTTTTGTGAGGACACATACTAAAGCAGATGTGACTTTTGTCGACCAGAAAGCAAAGAACATCTGCGAGACGTATGATAAAAACGTAGAGGAGAAGTTAGCACAACTTGAAGATGATGACTTCGACTTGTCAGATGCTAACTCCTCACGTCCTCAACTTACAACCCAAGAGCTAGATGCTATCTTTTTAGAGGTAATTACACTTATACGTTTGTTTAATATTTTAGTTATGGATATTGATCACCAATATTTGTTTTTGCTGTATGTAGTCAACCATTCCCGACTCAAGAGGCACAATGTATGGACTCGGTAGCATGGAGAGCCGATTTGCTAGGGATAAGCGGTCTGGTGCGTCAAGTAGCTACACTTCGATGGCACAACTACATGACCAACTTGAAACTGCTCATCGCAGGATCGAAGAGCAAGCTGCGGAGAACGAGCATCATCGTGCTAAAGCCGAAGAAGCCATGAAGATAGCAGAAGAAGCGAAGGAAGTAGCTCAACAATCTCATGTAACAGTAGGTAGCTTGGAGATGCTTGTGGCGTATATGCAAGAGGATCCAGGATATGCACGGTTTGTGGAAGCCCACTCCCAGAACCCTAGCACGTCAGCCACGCCACCACAACCCCCACCGCAGAACTAAACCGATTTTCTAGAAAATAATTAGTTTTTATTTTTTAAAAAATTAAATATTTTGTTGTTAAATTTCTTGTTCAATTATACTTTTGCAGTTTAATTTACATTTTAAATATTTCTATTAATTTTGTTTTTAAATAATAATTATGTTTTATTTAATTGTATTTTTGTATTTATTAATTAAAACAACAGTAGCATATCAGTCGCTTATGAGTCACTTTTTAGTCATTTTACAGTCACAAATTTGTGGCATTTTGTGCTACTAATTAGCGACTGAAATGTAGTTTTTTCTGAGACGTAGATGAAGTCGCTATTTCGTCGCAAAATCTGCGACTGCAATGTTGTCGTCGCCAAATAGTCACACTATTTTTGTGACTGATTTGCTATGGCATTTATTAGTCGGCTATATTTTTGCAACGTCCACTTGGTAGTCGCTTTTTCGTCTTTCTTTTGAAGTCACTAAGTAGTCGCAAAATATGTGACGGTTCATTTAGTCGTAAAATAGTTGCACATTTTGCGACCCAAATGTGACTACCTCATTTAGCGAGCACGATTTGCGATTCTACTTTTTAGTCGTATTTTAGTCTCCTTTCACTTATATGCGACTAAAATGTAACTAATTGTGTAATAGTTAATTAATAGTTTTCTTGTAGGGTCTGTTGCAAGTATGGGAAGGTTAGATATAAAAATAACAAAAGTTAACATGAGTCATTTTCTAAAAGTCAACTAAAATCTATGTTAGTTTTTTTAAAAGTCCCTAAATTGGATACCCATTACAAAAAAAAAAAAAAAAAAAAAAAAAAAAAACTAAATTTAACTATATATGGATGGTAAATGCTTTAACAATTTGACATTTTCTAAGTAGACTCCCAAAACATTGGAGAAAAAGATCCAAAATGTTAGTTAAACAAACACAATTGGTGTTTATTAAAGCAAGTTACATGTGAACAAGATGAAGAAGATAAAATTCAAATCTAAAGTGAAATCATGAATCATCGAGTTTTATTGATACCAATCTTACTCTTGATTGTCATATCATCTCTAGACGTCTCATGCATTGAATCAGAGGTGATGTGTAAAGAATACCCTCCATTTGATTGTAACGACAAGACTAGTTTCAACAGAGATAACTTCAATAAAGATTTCCTCTTTGGTATTGCTTCTTCTGCTTATCAGGTACATATATATTATATACACTAACTACAATTTTTCTACAGTGTAGTCACTTTAATTGGTTTTCTTGTTGAACAAACAAATATACTTCACATGTATATATAATCTTATGACTTAACCGACCATATCTTATTATATGTGTGTTTGAAATATTTTGTAAATGCTTGGTTTATTATTGACAATACATAGAGTATTTATACATACAAGACTTCCCTATTGTGATAAGAGTAAATCTAGCATAGTATCAGAGCCAGGTTTGTTGATCTAAATAGGGTGGCATAAAAAATGTTTATTATCGATCCTAAAGTAGGATTCGGTTCAAGATGGATTGATAAGAGCCATTATCTCGAGGAGGTGTGTTAGAATCCCACATCAGTTGTATAAGGAGAGTAGCACTCATATATAAGTGATATGAGTCAATCCACTCATTGCCAATTGGTTTTGAGTTGGAAGGTCATAGATCTTAACATTTACATTGTGAGAATTGTAAAAAGATTAGCTGATTTAGCATTTTGGTTTTCAGATTGAGGGTGTCCAAGAAAGAGGCTTAAATATCTGGGATGGTTTTACTCATCGATATCCAGGTAATTAACTTGCTATTTTATAAATAGTTTCTATATACTATACTACGGGTAGCATAAACATATTTTACGATGTAATTATGTCTAACAGAAAAAGGAAAAGATAAAGCAACTGGAGATATCGGCGCTGGCTCTTATGTTCATTATAATGTTTGTTATACATTGGTTCTCCTATTTAACCTTAATATTTTGTCATTCACATAATGGTATCACATTCACCGCTCGTATGGATTTTACAGGCAGATATAGACGTAATGGAGCAAATGGGGGTTGATGCCTATAGATTCTCAATCGCATGGTCTAGAATCATACCAAGTTAGTAAAAGTACATGTTATTACCAAACAGAAATCTCACTATAAATAATATGGATGCTATATTTTTAGGAGGAAAAGCTAATCGTGGCGTAAATGAAGAAGGAATTGCTTACTACAACAATCTGATTAATGGACTTGTATTGAAAGGTATATAACTGTTAGTAATTAGTAAATGTATGTTTACGTTTATACATGCATGCAAGTTTCAAATGAGTTATGACGCCGCAATGTCCAGGTATTAAACCATTCGTCACCCTCTTCCATTGGGACCTTCCTCAAACTTTGCAAGATGAATATGAAGGTTTCTTGGACCATCAGATTATGTATTCTCATCTCCTTTTTGCTATACACTCATTAAGTATATATGACTCTTTTCCTGCCATTTGATTAGATATATATTATTCTCTTATAAACTATGTGTAGAGTAGAGAGGACTTCAAAAATTACGCGGACATTTGTTTTCAAAGATTTGGAGACAGAGTCAACAACTGGATTACGATAAATCAACCTTACACTATTCCTACACGAGGCTATGCAACTGGCACAGATGCACCTGGAAGATGTTCTGCTTGGCTTAACAAAAACTGTTATGCGGGCGATTCTGTAACTGAACCTTACATCGTTGCACATCATGCTCTTCTCGCTCATGCAACTGTCGTGTATCTTTACAGACAAAAATTTCAGGTTTGTAGATAAATGTACAAAAAGAACGTTAACTAAACATATCTCCAACTAACTATATGCTATATTATAGCGAGTACAAGAAGGAGAAATTGGAATTACAATGATAACTAGATGGTTTCTTCCATACAATAACTCCGATGCTAATTTTAAAGCAGCTGAAAGAGCCAAAGAGTTTTTCCACGGATGGTAGTCTATTAATTTGTTACTATACTAGTACCTTATAAGTTTTGTTTTGAAATCATAATCTAATAAGAGACATTGATCACACACATATATGTATATGTATACAGGTTTATGGATCCGCTAACAAAAGGACATTATCTATTAATAATGAAACAAATATTGCAAGAGCGACTTCCACTTTTTACCGCAAAAGAAGCGTTACTAGTGAAAGGATCATTTGATTTTATTGGAGTCAACTATTACATGACACAGTTCGCAAGAAGTGTTCCACCTTCTAATTCTAATAGATTCAGTGTTATGACGGATTCACAAACTGATATTTCTTGTATGTTTATTGTTATTAACTATGACTATTTGAAATGTATATTTGTGTGTGAAGACATTATAATTTTTTGTGTTTTTTTTTTTTTTTTGTTGCAGACGTTAATGAAGACGGTCCAATAAGTGCATGCGTAAGTTTCATACATAAATTACCTAAAATTTATTAAGTGTAATATAAGTTGATTAATTAGTTTTTTTTTTGTTACTATAAAAATGAAGCCATTTGGGGATGTCTACTATCGGCCAAGAGGGATATTAGATGTACTCGAGTACTTCAAGACAAACTACGGCAGTCCCAAAGTTTATATAACCGAAAACGGTAATAAGCATGGATGGATCTCTAAAGTTAGTTAAATATATTTAATGGAAGTTATTATGAAAGTATTTCAAATATGTGTAGGTTTCCGAAGTCTTGATGGAAATCATTTGGCAGAAGAAATCAAGAACGATCAACATAGAACTGACTTTATATGCAGTCATATTTGTTTTGTTCGGTCAGCCATCGAGTTAGTCTTCTCCTTAATTATTTCACCCGTGTTTTTTTTTAAATATACATATATATGAGACACAAAATGAATATCAGAATACTTTGAATTTTTAAGATATACTATGCTTTATGTTGATCAAGAATATTAATTTAATTTACATACATATATAACATTATATATATGTATTAAAGTTTCTATTTGATAAACATGATAGAAAAATATGTAATGTATTGCTAAAAATTTGAAATCACTTTCTAAAAGGTTGTTTTTCTTTCCTTTTGTTTTTACTTTGAACAGGAAAGGTTGTCAAGTGAAGGGATATTTTGTGTGGTCTCTGGGAGATAATTACGAATTCTGTGATGGCTATACAGTTCGATTTGGATTGACGTATATAGACTTTGCAAACATTACATATGATAGAGATCTGAAATCTTCGGGAAAATGATACCAAAAGTTTTTACAGTCGAAACAAAATGTTATCAAACAAGTGCCAGATCGTACGCAGTGTTTTATGGAATGACCAAGAGACAAAAAAATATGATGAACAAAGGTGCTTACAAAGATGTTTCCCCGAGAATACTTCACCAAAAAAAAAAAAGATGTTTCCCCGAGAATATGATGATGACTTAAATTTTGTTTCACTACCTCCAAAATTGTAGGGCATGATTAGGAATTTCTATATTGAAAAACTAGGGTGAATCTTTTAACATTAATTAATATATCATTTTCTTAACACATTTAAAGCTATATCTAACCTTTTCTATGTACTGCTACGTAATAATCAAATTGCATTTTTCCAAAAGAGACTTTTAGTTGAAAACATGCACTGTCCTAGCAGCTGAGGCTGTTCATGGTGTTATCAGTTATCACATTCTCCATGGTTCTAAGAAAATCACTATCAAAGTGGATATTACTAAAGAATATGGCACTGTGAGTTCAATTTGTATTCTTTACGAAAGGGCTAAGTATCTCTTAATTACTTGTACATCTTATTCATATGGATGTTTTGGAAAATAAACGTTTCGGTTGTTCGAAGCTCAAGTGCTTACGTGTTTGCTCTTGTTACATTTGCTTTAATCATAACTTAACTCGAGCATTCTTTTTTCATAAGCCTTACTCAGCTAGTAAAATAAGTTTTAAATTAGCTATATTCCTGTGTTTCATTTTACTTGCAGTTTAAGATTTTTACAAATCAATTAAGAAAAACATGAATTTGTCTATTTTATCCCTCATTAATATGTTATACATTTTTTTTATTGGTTAATACATTAAAATAATAGGGATAACATTAGAAATTTTACCAAATCAAATCATTAAGAACACAAAACAACACTTACAATGAAACAAATTTTAAACCCTAAAACTACATTTAAAATGAAGTAGAGGGAGTATACAACACAACAATTTGATTTTTTTTTATCTTTTTCATGTGAAATAGCCTTTTAAAGTGATGGCACAAAAACATGACGCAATCTTAACACGAGTTTGCAAATCATGATCAACTACGCTAAACATAATTTAATTAATTATTTATTTCCCCATTTCAGTCATTCACTACATATACGATATACAAACACTTCAACTTTTGATGCCTTTTTTGGACCATCTCCAAAGTTTGAGTTCAGCGTTCACGACTCGTCCATAAACATAGCACCATGACCGCTTGACCTTACAAACTTCTTCAGCAAGAGAACCACAATCGCAATCGTGAGTCCAACCGCTGCCCACGTGAACAGCCTGTCATCACCCTGTTTCTGAGCTGTCCTGACAACAGAGGTCCGATGCTCCCGCCGCCTCACCAAAACGTTTCCGCTATCTCCTACTGCTGCATTCGCTCCTGGAAGAACAGCCTGAGCTGACCCTTCTGCGAGTTGATCAACTACACTCTCTTCAGCCACGGTATCAGGTTCTGATATAACCGGTGTAGCATCCTGAGGCTTAGTTTGGGACTGAGCGTCTGAATCAGCAGAAGGTGTTTTGTTAGATTCCTGAGGATTGGGTTTGGGAGCAGAAGTTGTCTTGCTGAGCATATATTGATGAATCTGCATATATCAATCAAAAGGACATGATCAAATAAAGGTATGCCTGGATTGTGAATAAGCCATATTTAAACAAGTGAAAAGAGTGAACAAGTAGTCAAAATTATAAAATCAAATGAGATTCTTAACACTACTTTTCGTTAACAATAATAACATTAATACCAGCACGTCAGCAACTGTGTCTTTTCAAGTTACTAACTTTCAAACAATCGTATGTATATGTTCATTTTGCTACAAGATTAACAATAGTTATTGTAGCATCTTAGTATTATTATCTAAAATGAGAACTGAGCATAACAATTTTGCATGACAAACACATCATAAGTAAACTAAACCCATTTAATATGAGTAATCTGCAGAGTAACTTGTCACTTACGCTGACCAAGAGCTGTTCAGGTCGTTTATTATCAAAAATTCAAAGCCAGATATCCAATTTATTGATTCAATAATCATAAGCATTCTAAATATGTAGCCAGATTCATATTTCACCATCGGAATAATGAGCATACTGGATCAAAAGTTCAAACATAGCTCTACAGGAAGGGTGATCCAGTGGAGTACCTCATCAATAAGTTTTTGACGCTCAGGAGAACCATACTTGGGTGGTGTCTCGCGTGATTTAGTGGCTAAAACTCGTCTCTCCTCCTTGGGGTAATCTACTGAGCCTAGTGCTCCATTGGGGCTTGAAGGCATGAACGCAATGAGAGCCGTTAAAGCAGTCCGAACTACAAATAAGCAAGAACATATTCATGAGTAAAGTTTTGTTTACCAAGCATTACTGTTCATATCTAAAAGCTTTTAACTGTTCAATTCAGTATTAGTCATAATTTTTAAAGTCTTTCATGACATGTTAGGATATTGTTAGTTATAAAAGGGGATACAAAAGTCTGTGACTTTACCACTCCATGATGGTTGCCAATGCTCGGGATGGTAATCAGAAATGCTCAAGCAAATCTTGGTGTTGGTTTCAAAACGACCACTAGGCTGAAACAAGAGAACAAGAGATTCACTACAGATATAGTCTCCTTTAACTATCACTTGGAAGAACATGTGCATTTGTTAGTATGTGAATTAGCATGTGTGATTAATACAAGAAGAGGAGTAAGAATCCTTACGGTCAATAACATGAATGAAGGAGGTTTGAAAGGATAGTCTGAAGGCAACTGAATCCTCCCATGATAAATCCCACCTTCAAATTCAGTGTCACTAGGACCTCGTATTGCGAATTGCCACTCAAATATATTCTCCTGAAGTTTAAAACAGATATAAAGCAACCATGTAACTATTTGGACATCACAAGATTCAACGAACATCAATAACATTTACAAACAATCATTGAAAGCATGCCAAATTGGAAAAACAATTTCAATCATTGAAGGCTAATAAGGATTGTAAACGAATACACAAAAGCTACCATGAAAGCTAGAATACATCAAGGAAAATTTCACAATCTTCCACCAAATGACTCAATCACAAATTTGAATACACCATCAAATCCAGGAAGAACACAGCTCCATAGAATAGTATGAATACAAAAGACAATTTCTGGAGGCCAAATTAAATCGGCTACAAAAGGAATTTATATATTTCGAAAAAAATTGAACTCCGATTAACCTTAATTGGAATATAAACATGGATACTACAGAGAGAAAATATCCAAACATTGAGAGAGACCATAAAAGAGAGAATAACGAATCACGCATTGTTTCGAAAATTCTACCTCGAGGGGAAGAGACATGAAATCATCAGACGGATTTGCTTGCATCTCCTTGACTTCCTGCAAAATCCTCTTCACCGCCGGATTCTTCCGGTTAAACCTCTCATCCGCCATGTTATCGCCGGTGATCTGATCCTGGAAATTTCCAATCCACCGCTAAAGTCCACAAGGTTGAAATGTTGACAGAAATGAACTTAAGAACACAATTTTAGGAGTTAATAAAGTAGCAGTAGGGTAAGGTAAATAAATATTGCAGTCAAATATTCGCCACGTCATAGTCCTTTAAGATTGATTACGTGACAACCGTTGGTTGGCTATTCGTTCATAGATTCGAGTCAACGTGGCAATTTATTTGATTCTTGTATCAACCAAACTAACCCGTCCGATGATGGACGTCTATTTAAATTTTAAAATAAATTATATTTAAGTAGAAATAAGAGATTAAAATTTTATTGTTAATAATATATTTTGAAATTGTTTTGAGAAGAGAAAAAAAAACATATTCCTTTAGAGAAGAAATATATATATGCTCTTAAAAAAAAAGATATTATCTGCATCAATTTTTCACAAATCAGTATTCACCTTAAGCCGATTCATCTATATGGCTCTTACTAACCAATTGATAAACTGAGATTTCACATGCATTGTAGATTTCACTCAGATACGCCATCTGGTTTTGAAAAGCTTTCGTAATTGATCGCATGTACAGTAAAAAACTTTGGAAGATGAGTTATTCGAATTTGAGGTAGTGTGAGTTGCCGTTTCTTTTCTCAAGAATTATTTATAGAGAAATTTAATTGACACATTTTTTTAGGTTTGATAAGAATTTTATTTAGAATATCTTATAAGTTTAAGGCATATTATTAGTGGGATGATACATCAAAAATAAACAATGCCTAATATCAATTCAATTCAGATTGTGTATGATCATAATTAATATGGACATGGTAAACGTGGAAAGCAAGTCTCTTCCTCTAGATTATTAGTGGACGATTTTAGGTGGAGAAGATGTGAAAACATCCGATTACGTTTTTTTCTCTTTAGATCAGGAGGCCACCTCATTAGATCATGGGTTGTTGTCATGTTGGATGTATATATATATATATATATATATATATATATCTCCCAAATTCAAACATTCACAGAAACATCAGATGATTCTTTATTTATTATCTTGAATTTTTTTTACATATTCAAAATCATCACTCAACCGCAGTACCATCCCTCACGGCCGAGAATGTGATCGGAAATTTCGGTTGTTTGTTCGGAAAAAACAAACCAAAATTCTTCTCGAACTCAGGACTCTTCTGATTCTCATCAAACATGGCAAACAAATACGTCTCCACACCTCTTCCAGGTCTCTTTGGAGTTCCTCTGTTCTCTCTGACACGCGTCGCAAGATTCGTGTAATACGCTCGAGCGTTGTCGAAAGTGGCCGCGTTTCCTCCGTTTGAAGGCCATCCACTCTCGGAAACGACCACCGGAAGAGAGCCACCGCCTGATCGCTCGACGGCTGAGTAAACGACGTCAAGCAAAGCGTCGAAGAGGTTCTGGTAGCCGCGAGAGCCGTCCCAGACGATGACGGAAGGAGAAGTGAAGAGAGCGTAAGAGAGAGAGATGTCACGTGGATTTCCGATGTAGCTGAAGTATGGATAGATGTTGGCAAGTAACACCGAGTTTGTACTCGTCAAAAACCTGATTAGTCACAGAGGAGAAAAAAATGATCATTTGGTTTTTCTTGAATCTATTACATTATTTACATGAACTAAAACACACACACACACACACACATATATATATATATATGTAAATTATATTAAAAGTATATATTTTGGTTTATTTTGTTCTTTTTTTTAATCAATATTTGGTTCATTTTAGTTCTACTAAAATCAGTGTTGTTATAGTTTTGGTGTCTTTGACAAGAACTAGAGTTTCATCCATAATAAAGAAGCATGAACCTTGAATTTAGGTAAATAACTATGAAACTTTTTTATTTACCAAAAACATTGGGTATCATCATTTCACTAAATAACTCAATAGTTACAAATAGCATAACAAATAATGTTTTGTTATCATAGTTATTTACCTATTTTCATAAAAGTTTATGGTTATATGTCTTTCCTCTAATGTCTCTGAAGTTTGAACCTATATTTTGCGGTAAATTTTGAATTGGAAATTTCTTACAAAAAAAATTTGAATTTGGAAACACGAATTTTCTTCCCTCCTGAATTAAACTCCGTTATAATTCGATTTGTTTGGTACTATATTATAACATTAAATTTGTTTGATAAAGAGATGAGTAAATAAAATTACCCGATGATGGGATCGATATACCACCTAACGTCACCACGAAACTCGCCGGAAGAAGGAGGGAAAGAGTTTCCAATCAAGGTCATATCAACGGACGTAGAAACTTTAATCTGATCTTGAAGATTCGCACCTCTTAGAGCATCGTAAACGTTACGCATCGCAGGAAGCACGACATCGCCGCCGTTCCCCGGAGAGACTTCGTTACCGACGGCGATGTACTTGAAGTTAACGGCGGGGTAATAGTTAAGAACGTTGTTTTGGAGCCATGATCTAGCTGAAGAAGGGTTAGTGAGTGAACGGAGATCGGAGTTTGGAACGCCGACGATGACTTCGATACCGGAGTTTTTAAGAGCGTTTAAAGCGGCTTGGTTTGGGTCGTAGAGTCTGACACGTCGGATGTTGTTTTGTCTGAAAAGAGCGATTGTGTCTGATTGAGAAGGAAGGTTATTTCCCATCATTCCATAGCACACACCTACAGATTCTCCACCTGGTTTTATCCATAAACATAATTAACATTATGATTAAGTTAGTAATAATCCATAATTTAATACAATGAGTATAAATCATGTGGAAATAGAAAGAGACTTGTGGGATTCATGCTGGTTGTGAAGAGAACAAGAATGAGAATTAATGGGGTCATTGGTGACATCAAAATCGAATCGGTGAATCTCTTGAACGATTTGCGATTTAATGTATTGTAAGTATTTTATAAAATGTTAGTTGTCTAATTGGATTTGTTCTTAGCTCTTTATATACAACCATTTGGCACGTACTTAAAGTTTTTTAAAATTAAAATATGGATGCGTATAGACTTCAGTGATTATTTCTCTTGTTTATTAATTCAAATTCTATAAGTTATAAGTCGGGTCAAGTAATTGAGTACGTAAGGATCAGCTTGATTGGAAATGTAGTGTGCATTTACCAAATTATGCAAAAGAGCATATCTTATCAAAAGAATGGGGGTGAGAAATGTCTCTTTCTTACTTGAGAAAATTAGAACATTGCTTATGTTTTCTAAACATTGACAAATCAACCTAGCTATTTTTCTGTTTTTTTTTTAATTTTACGAAATTTGATTTATTTGATTGTGTCTATATATATATATATATATATATCAATATTTAGTCTTCTACAAATGACGAGAAACATACTCGATTAATAACGGACCGATCTAAGTCGTAAGACAACATCACCCACAAAATATAACATTTTGATCTTTGTTTTACGTGTGTACAACTTCTAACTTTTGGAATTTAGATAAGCTCCTAATCAAGTGTCATTGAATCAAGTATAATTCCACTTATGAGTTTGTTACTAATTATTTGACTTTGTTGTAAACCAATTTGAATGTTTAGCTAACGTGAAGAAATAAAAAAACTTCAAATTGAGGCATTGTTATCAATTAAATTCTGCCATTCTGGATATTATATTTGAAAGCAGCCCTGCGAAAGTTTCAATCATCTTATAAAGACTCCCTTTTCCAAACCTAATCATCAACTCGTGTATGATATACCATGATTCATTTGAACAAAAACTTCAATTTAAACAGTTTTGACATGTACAATATAATTCGATATGATGATGACTAAGTAAACACAGCATTATTATAATAATTTTATCTAGAAGATTAGATTTATTAACTTTTTATAATATCACACGTTATAGCAAAGTTAGAGCAGCCGGCAGCTAAACTAGAAGCTACTCTAATCTGCCAATTTCAAGTTTCCACGTATTCAAATTTCAACCCATGGATAACGACAAACTTTCAAATCGGCCCCACATAAATCAACAAGTTTATATTTAGACCCAATTAACACAAAAATGATCATAAAAGACCCTGACAATTCAAGAACTTGAGAACAGTCACAGAATTTGTACACAGAAAACTCCAAATTGAATGTTGTTAAATGAAACTCTTACAAGAGGAACACGTTACATTTGAAAAAAATGTAATCTTCTATAGTTCTATTCTCTCCAACGGTGACTACAATTCGGGTTGCAGCAAACGAAAAACAGAGTCATTCCTTCTTCTCCTCGAGCAGTGGCCTTCAAATTCAATGACACACACAAGCTATATTAAACCGAATAGCCAGATATGGAGTGTAGAAGTAGCATAACCAAAATGTAAAAAAATAAAAAGAAAGATCTCTTTTGATCTTCAAGTTCAGATCAGAGAAAAAGAAACAAAAAGTGTTTCTTTACTTCTTGAATGATGACGAAATAATGATTAAGCTTTAACATAATTATTTACCTGGAAGAAGACAGCTTCACCATGTTGACACTTGGCGCATCGCACAGCCTTAGTCCGAGGAAGGGTTGGATCAGAAGCGACGTCGGATAGGATCTGAGTTTGTTCACTAACAGAGTGATGAACCTCGTTTCTGTAAACACAGTTGTTATCTGCCGCTTCCTGCAAAGCCAAATGCTTGAAACATAATCAATTTCAAATCTTGTAACTTCATAGCAACAAGACGGTAATCCAGCTCATAGTATGTTGATAACTAATTCGGTTAGCAAATCCAGAATCAAGCTTAAGAATGCTATACATATATCCATATGGGATCTCATGGTTTTCATAAGCTAACAAAGGCTTGATGATTGTATTAGCAAACAGAACACAAACACTGGAAACAAGAACTCAGAAACGGTAAGCAGTGGCCTAACAAGAAAAGCTTGCGCACCAAATGGATATTGTTAACCTCTAATCGCTTTAGAGTTTCTAAAAGTTTTGCATATGTTCAAAAGGTCTCAAAGAAACTCTTTACTGATAAGCATTATCTTTACCAATTAGGTTCATGATCTGAAACAAGGACAATGAACTGGAGTATGGATCTAAACTCGTTCAAATTCCTACATTGATTCTTAACTTTATAATAAATCTTAAAGAGTAAACATCAGTTTTATTAAACAACAACCAAAGCTAAAATAAAATCAATAAGTAGAACAAAAGAGCTTCAACTAAAGACTATTGTCTTTATTTCCATTCACAGTTTCAGTACCACATAGTGGCATTAACACCATGGAACCCTAATTTTATATAAGAAAAGTATAAACTCAAGTTTTTACCTGGTGATCACAATTACGGCATGCGTAGAGGAGGATTGATTGTTCCTTGTCTTCCTTAGGATATAGAATGTTATTACTGCATATTCCAAAAAAAAAAAAAAAATACAAATCAAAGGTTTATCAATCGAGAAAAATTGGAACTTTAATCGAATTGACAACAATAAGCAAACAAACAAAACTAAAACTTTCGATGACTTTTCGGAAACTTATAGAACTATACGAACTAGGTTCAATACCAAATTCAAGACGAACTAAGTGATGAAAAATAAACCCCAAAATTCAATTTCAGAAGATTAGAGTATAAAAGAGCAAAGAACAAATTCGTATTTACCATTCGCGACAAAACTTCATAGTACTCATCTTCGCAAAATCTTTAGATAACGAGCTTTTGAATGCTTCTTGATTTCACACTCACTCTCTCAGCTCAGTGTCTTTGGGCGGGATCGTTCACTCGGACATGAGAAAGAGGTCAAGGTCTAGTAAAAGCTGAGCAGTGGCAATCTGATGTAATTTCATAGGCTTTCTCAGGTATTTACACAGTTGGTATTCAATAATGGGCCGGGCCGGTTTAGCCCGTATAAGATTCACTACACTTTGATGAATTCGAAAGGAATTTTTTACGTTGGTAGAGAAAAGGGAAAAGGACCACACGAAATAAATTTGACCCTTTCTTCATTGAAGAGTGTTGTACTTTTTGACATTAACAACCACATGCATATCCCCATGCACCTTATATCATTGTGTAATTATTCGTACATATTTCATTCTTGCTCCAAATAAATAAAACTATTCTAATGAAAAAATGAAATAAATATAGCATAAGGTTCATAAACAACTTCTTTTACTTCTTCTATTAGATTCCAACTATTGAATTGGTCTTGCTTTTTAACTACTACTCTTCTGACTCTACAGTATATACACCGACACATCTCTCTCTCTCTATAGCAGCAACATGTCTTATTTGTTTTATTTTCTTTATTCATTACAATTTATAAAACTCTTTTGTTACTTTTCTTTAAGATTTATGATTATAATAGGCAATAACAAACAAAAGACAAAACAACATAAAATTTTAGCCCTTTAATTTACAAAAAAATTAGCCACCCTTTCCCAATTTTGGTTTCAATTTTATCCTTATTGGGTATATGACTGTGTATATATATTTTAGTTAAAATGTTTGGTTTTTGTTCAAATTATATTGTATTAGAAAACAACAAAATAACACAATTCCAGGCTTTCACTGAGAAATAAGTGATAACTTGTCTTTGTACATGCATATCATAGATTGCAATATGCGATGTATTCCCTTATTATTCTATATATATATTTATCATAACATCACAATTTTGTGTTTGTTTTATATACATAATAACATATACATTAAATTTACGTACATATGATTAATTTTACGAGTACAAAAAATGTAATTGGGTTGTTGTAGTGCACATGCAGTAACACATACACATATATGCAATATATACGTGTTCACAGTATAGTTGATTGTTTCTATAAATATGGACACACATTACACTGGCTTCCTAAAATAGTACCAACTCCATTGAATGTTATAAAACTCAAAAGAAACTGGAGAGAGATCATATAACAACAATGAAGATGCTCTTTAACTTGTTCCTTATGCTTTTCACTGCTATGCCAATTCTCTCACTCTCCGAGAATCCAACTAACTTCAGCAAGACTAATTGCGAAGACGGAAGTAGAGAAACCGGTTCAGGTTTCGGTATAGGGTTCGGTTTAGTTCTTGATTTTGGTTTGTACCAGAATAGCTGCCCGGAAGCAGAGTCTGTCGTCTACTCATGGGTCGAAACCGCAGTGTTACAGGATCCAAGAATGGCGGCTTCTCTTCTCCGTCTTCACTTCCACGACTGTTTTGTCAATGCAAGTCTCCTCTTCTTAATTTCTATTTAACTGTTTTGGTTAATTAACTAATCCACGTATTTTACAAACCATTGAACCGGGAAACTGTTAATTAATTATGCCGGTTAAGTAGAGCAAGAGTATGAACCAGGATGTGTGTGTTTTTGACTTGCATTGCTACTATACAGGGGTGTGATGCTTCGGTGTTGTTGGATGACACAAATGGATTGGTTGGTGAAAAAACGGCACCTCCCAATCTTAATTCTCTCAGAGGATTCGAAGTGATCGATTCTATAAAATCTGATCTTGAATCTGTATGTCCAGAGACAGTTTCATGCGCAGACATTCTTGCCATGGCCGCTAGAGATTCAGTCGTTGTGGTAACAATATATCTTCAGCCTTACTAATCCATATATACACTCTTTATTAATAAACCGGATGAAAATCAATTTTAATCGTTTTGATTGGACACTTTAAAACCGGGTTTTTGAAGTCGGGTGGACCAAGTTGGGAGGTTGAAGTAGGGAGAAAAGACAGTAGAACCGCAAGCAAACAGGCAGCAACAACGAGCTTACCTTCACCAAACTCAACCGTACCAACTCTCATCTCTACCTTCCAAAAGCTCGGTCTTTCCCAAACCGATATGGTCGCTCTTTCCGGTATACATTCTCTATTACTCTTCTTTCTCTTTACGTAAACCAACCGGTTTGGAAGAAAACTAAGATAATTAATGAAACTTGAAAATGTAAACTAGGTGGACATACATTGGGAAAGGCACGTTGTACTTCATTTAATGCTCGGTTGCTGCCGCTACAAAATGGACAACCAGCTAACCATGGAGACAACCTTGAGTTCCTCGAGTCACTAAACCAGCTGTGCTCGACCGTGGGTTCTGCTGTAGGTATCACTCAGCTTGACTTGGTGACTCCATCAACATTTGACAACCAGTACTATGTTAACCTCCTCTCTGGTGAGGGATTGCTTCCATCAGACCAAGCTTTGGCGGTTCAAGACCCAGGAACGAGGGCGATTGTTGAGACCTACGCAGTGGATCAAACGGTTTTCTTTGAAGATTTTAAGAAAGCTATGGTTAAAATGGGAGGGATAATAAGTGGTAGTGATGGTGAGATTAGAAGAAATTGTAGAACGACTAACTAAAAAAATAGATATATTGATATCTACATAAAAATTAAAGAAGTCTACATAGGACTCTGGTTTTATGAAATCTATATGGAAGAAACGAATACAAATGGATGAACAATTAAGTTAGAACGGGAAACTATGTTGATGGAACTTTGAAAAATAAAAATAGCGTTTGGGTTTTAAAGATGTAGTATCAAATCGGGCTTATCGGTTAAGTGATAATATATGAATGTACACATTTTATATTTATATAAATATATATGACTCCTACCCTGGATCAAAGTTTGGGTTTACCAAGCTAGGTTACTAGTACTAACACAACATGAGAAATGACTTGCGTTAGCTATGTTACAACAGGCGTATTGTTTGGTATACTCTTGAAATGAAAAAAGAAGAAAATATCTGATTGGAGGCAATAAAAATTTATGCAAAATAAAGAAATAGATAAACTTTTCTTTAAGTATCATTCGTCTTTTGTTTTTTATGCCTCCAATTTGTTTAGTCCGCCAGTTTATGACAAAGATCTAATTCTAAGGGTATAAGTGGTAAATTCTCTATGAATTTCTCAAAAATATATTATTTTGATACTTTTAATATAATATATATTTTTTTAATTTAAAATTATGAAAAATACAAAACCAATCAAATCTTAACATGTGTGAAAGTAGGAGTTCTCATGGGTTCTCAAATGAGAACTGACGCTACATTCTCTCTAATATTTTTTTATTACTTTTTCTTTTAAATTATTGAGAGATTCATTAAGAACTTCCCACTAAACATGCTCTGAATAATTTTAAAATGTTATACAGATTACCAATGACCTCCAAATCTAAACCATTCCTATGTGGAAAAAAAGTTGATCTATTTCTTTATTTTACATAAATTTTTATAGCATATATATAGTAATTTTGACTTAATTTTAGAAATTTATAACATAAGAGGTTTCAGTTTTTTGGGATATGAATACTTGTCTCCCTACGAAAAATGCTCTCAAATATAGTTCAAAATATTGAACCACAAAACCCCAATCATCCAATATACCTTGTCTCGAAAGAAAAAAAAGTTACATATGGAGATGTAAACCACTTAATGAATGCTCTGACTTAAACCTTCTTTAAAGACGCATTGCTTTCTAATTTACTACAAACAGATGAGAGAAAAATATATTGCACCACACATAATTAACCCAAATCCAAAAATCATGCACTAGATTTTCTCTTAACCTCATTAGTGCAGAAATACATACTTAAACTCTCTTCTAATCCGAAAAAGAATATTTAAATCATATCAGAGTATTTTAAGTTAAAGCATACATTAAAAAAATTACATCTGGAGGCTATACCACATTTTTAGTCAAGCACACAAATTTATTTTCATATATTCATAGCTTGCATACTTAGAAATTTATGGAAACTAATTTGTACGATTGCCTAAAAAAGTGGTATAGCCTCCCGGACGTAATATTTCCATTGTGTGTTTTAACATAAAATAACTTGATATGATTTAAAGTAAATTATTTTAATAAACCAAATTTATCTATCAAAAGTAACTTGCTTTAAGAACCATTTTTTTTTTGTTTTTTTATGCCTCCCAAGTTTTTTTAGGCCTCCAATTGTTTTACAAAGATCCGATATTAATTAATTTTAAAATGTTTATAGATTATCAATGACTTCTAAAGGACAATCCTCCAAATCTAAACCACTCCCGGATAAAATTTTTTTTATCTATTTCTTCCTTTTATATGACTTTATATAACATAAAAATATAGTAATTGTGACTTATTTTTGAAAATTTATGACATAGGAGGTTTTGATCTTTTGGGTGATTTTATGACTTGTCCCCCTACGAATTATGAAATACTCCCAAATATAGTTCAAAATATTGAACACGTTCTAGGAGAGCTTAACACGCAAAACTCCAATCACCCAACATACCGTGTTTCGAAAACAAGAGGTACCTCTGAAGACGTAAACCGCAAAATGAATGATACTACTACAACCTTTTTTAAGGACATATTCTTTTTTTATTTACTACATGGAAGTGAAAAAAAAGTATATTGCACCACACATAATCAAACCGAATTGGAAAATCATGCGCCAGATTTTCTCTTAACCTCATATGTTCCAATGTATGTAATTGAGCTCTCTTCTAATCCGGAAAAAAAAATATTAATCATATTAGGTGATTTTAGGTTAAAGCATACACTGAAAAATTTATTTTCGGAGGCTATACCACATTTTTAGTCAAGCACACAAATTTATTTTCACAAATTCATATATTTTCATTTTATGTTTAACCTAAAATAACCTAATATGATTTAAAGTAACTGTTTTTTAATAAAAAAAATTGTCTATCAAAAGTAACTTGGTTTAAGTATCATTCTTTTTTTTATGCATCCAAGTTTTTTAGGCCTCCAATTTATGATAAATATCTGATTCTAATTAATTTTAAAATGTATATAGATTATCAATGGCCTATAAGAGCATCTTCATTTCTACTTAATATAATAATGCTATTATTAATATAATTTAAGTTTTTAATTAAATATTAAATAAAAAATGATTCAACTAGTGATAGAAAGACAAGTGGAGAGAAGTCTCTCAAACAAGAAACATATCTACTCTCTCTCCTCTTTTTTTTTTTTTTTTAATGAGGACTTTCTATGTGAGAGACTCCCAATGAAACTGCTCTAAAGAACAATCCTCCCGAGGTCAATCCTCCAAATCTAAACCACTCCCGGGTAAAAAAAAGTTTATCTATTTCTTCATTTTACATGATTTTATATAACAAAAAATATAGTAATTGTGAATTATTTTTGGGAATTTATGATATAGAAGGTTTCGTTCTTTTGGGATAATAATTATGAAACGCAAAATGTCCTAACTATAATTATGAAACGTTCCCAACTATAATTCAAAATATTGAACATGTTCTAGAAGAGCTAACCGCACAAAACCCCAAATCACCTAACATTATGTGGCTCATAAACAAGAGGTATATGTGGAGATGTTAACCGCTTAATGAATGATGCGACTCAAATCTTTATTAAGGACGCATTTCTTTTATTTTACTACATGTAGATGAAAGAAAGTATATTGCACTACACATAATCAACCCAAGTCCGGAAATTCTAAGCCAAGTTTTCTCTTAACCTCATATGTGGTGAAGTACATACTCAAGCTCTCTTATAATCTGGAAATGAATATTAGGCATATCATGTGATTTTAGGTTAAAGCATACAATGAAAAAGTTACGTCCAGGAAAATATACCACCTTCTTAACCAAATTCTCACTACTTGGTTAATTTCAAGTTCAGAGACAAAGAGTAAACATCAGTTTTATTAAAAGCTTAAATAAATCTCTACAGAAATAAGTGAACAACTAAATTATATTGGTTGCAGCCCTAACTGTCTTAATTTCTCTTTAACTGGTTTGGTTAATTATCTAATCCCTGATCTTTTACAAACCATTGAACGGGGACTTGGTACCAGTTAAGTAGGATGTGTGTGTTTGTCTTTTGACTTGCATTGCAGGGATGTGATGCTTCGGTGTTGTTGGATGACACAGAAAGATTGGTTAGGGAAAAAGCGGCGCCTCCCAATCTTAATTCTCTCAGAGGATTCGATAGTCTGATTCAGTCGTTGTGGTAACTATCTTCAGCCTTCATAATCATACTCTTAAAAACTAACCGGATGAAATCATTTATAACGAAGACCAGACTTATTGATTTCTAATATAAAATTAAATAAGTCTACATAGGACTTTGGTTTTATGATATCCATGGAAGATGCGAACACAGAAACGGACGAACAATCAAGTTAGATCGGGAAACTATGTTGATGGAACTCTGAAAAATAAAAACAGCGTTGGGTTTCGTTATGTTGATCGGTTAAGTGATGATGTATGAATGTACATACAGTATTTATAATATTTATATCATTATATATGACTCCTAACCTGGATCAAAGTTACTACTACTAACACAACATGAGAAATGACTTGCACTAGCTATGTTACAACAGGCGGTTTGTTTGGTAACTCTTGAAATGAAAAAAAGGAAGAAAATATCTGATTAGAGAAAAGATGGAATGCAGATGATCGAATCGCCTATCTATTATAACTCAAAGGGTCAACTAAAAATTCAGAGACCAAGAACACTGTCATTGCTGCTTTTCCTCTGCTTGACTAATTAGCTCCACAAGTTTCTTTCTATCTAGTTACTGAAAATTTTTTAGCTCCTCATTTCATGTACCTGCACAGTATCGATCAACACAGAGAAATAGATGCAACTTCAAACTTAAGAAACCTCATACAGGTGGAATGTGTTTCAATATGGAAAAAAATACAAGACAGAGGAGAGAAAGGGAAGATCTGAACCTCGAGCTTTATTCTTCCACATGAGTTCTTGGGGAGATTGGCGACTCTAGAAACAGAGATATGATTGTAAGAGAATAAGAAAAAAGAGGAAGAATTATTAGCAGAGGCAAGTTTTGGATCACTGAATAAGAAAACTATAGCCACCTGTTCAGTTCGTGACAGATCATTCATTGAAGCAGCTCCCACTGGTATATGTGTCCGACCATATTCCTAGACAATCCAAACAGATTATAGAACATAAGCTCTGCTTTTACCATTTCCAACCAAGCAAGTCATATCAATTTTGTTTCTTTTTGAAATGTCATTAAATGCATGTTCTTTGATTAAATTCAAAGGTAATGACAAGATATGAGAGTTTGCTATACATGATAAGATATATATATACCTGAGCATTTTGACCAATCCCTGACATAGGAAACTGCATTTTCCAAAAAGAAAAGTAAAGATATATCAACTAGAGAATATATGGATGACGTCTTCTTCTTTCTAAAAACGTTACCAAAACTACGCCTCATTAAATCTATACACTTGGTTGTCCTTAATCTACTGTATACCATCAGGCATCAGGCGAAGTTCATATCACAATTGAGAATCAACCAGTCCAATGTGAATAAGTTCACAGATTCAGATATTTACCTGGCTGTTTTGACTGACTGCCAATGACGGATACTGCATATTAAAAATGAAAAACAGACATTCACGTTAGATGTTTGTTATCTGTAAATTCAAAACGTTAGCAATTACTTATTTAATTTTACATAAGGTGGTCCATATCCATATACCACTAGATTATCAACTCAAGAATCAAACCTTGAAATGCAAAATAAGTGAACAAATTAAAGAGAGATAAACCTGAGCATTATGGCTGACCCCTGGTGTTGAATACTGCAACCCAAAATGGGAAAGAGTAAGTATTCAAGTTAGAGACCATGTAGGAAAACTATTTGAATGTAACCAGCATGAAAACGAAACCAACCAGTGAAGAATAAAAAGGTTGCTGTAATTGCTGCCCCTGATATTGCTGGTTAACCTGTTGTGGTTGTTGATGTATCGGCTGTAATTGGGTCTGGGGCTGCTGTTGTGGTTGTTGCTGTATCAGCTGTAATTGGGTCTGGGGCTGCTGTTGTGGTTGTTGCTGCATCGGTTGCAGTAGGGTCTGGGGATGCTGTATAGTTGGCTTCTGTTGATGCTGTTGCTGTCGTTCGAACACTACCATTTCCTCTGGTTTTTCCCACTGCAAAAGTCAATAATACATATATTATGCTACGTATTGAAGAACTTCGAACATAAAAATATACATATATACCAATTATTAAACATGAACCATGTTTCTCACCTTGCTTTCACCCGTTAGACCGTTGTAATAATATTTAAATCCATCAGGCGAGGTATGCTCGGTCCAGTTACATTTGACAGATACAACACTCTGACTTACTGTAGGTGCAGCTGTTTGCACATAGCTAACTGGTGTAGAACCAGTGGTGCTAACAACTTTTGGAATGGAAGATCCACCCCACTGATAAAGAAGCAGTGAGAGGAACATTAGAAAAGAGAGAGAGAATACTAAAACACATGAAGGATTGAAAACTGAGATACCTATCAGGAAATAATCTTAAGTTAAAACAACATAACAGCAGCTGAAGAACCGTCTGGGAAGACACAGCCGAGAGACTATATTCATACCTGCTGTTTACCAGGTTGGCCATTCTGTGAGACAGGTAAATTTTGGTTTGGTTGCTGCATGGATTGCACCTGCTGCTGCAGCTGAGAAATTGCTTGCTGAGACGATTGGAGGGTTGCTTGTAGACTCTGAGTTTGCTGTGACAAGAGCTTAGCTAGCTCAGAAGGAGGATGTTGCATATTTTGTAGCGGTTGCTGCTGGGCACGAGGGGGAAATTGATCAGTTGCAGAAGACACGGTTGTTGGCCGTAGATTGATGTTCAAATTAGTTTGAGGAGCAGTTGCAGGAGTGATGTTTTGCTGTGGCAGCTGAGAGGTAGGCAACTGGCTGCTATAACCATAAGGATTCTGCAAGGACGCTTGGACCCCAGGGAAATTAGATTGTGGACGAAGGGGGATATTCTGTGGACTGTGAAGAGGTTTTTGTAATGGTGATATTTTCTGGCCAGCTGCCCGGTTTTGCTATGGAATAGCAACAGTTGAAACTCTAAATTGATCAGGACAACATTTTCAGATTTGCTTAGTTGGAAAAATATAGCTAAAGTACCTGTTGCGATGTGGCAGAAGATGAACCTCCAGAGAGTGGAAGAGGATTAAGGGGAGGAACACCATAACCACCCAATGGACCGCCCTAGCATTATAGAATTAGAAAAGAAAAATTGCCTCAGTAACTGACAAACTGCAAATCAAAGCCATATCATTTGAGTGCAACACACATCATGTTTGTTGCATCATGTGAAAAGCTGGAAGGTTGGAACTTCATGCTTCTTTTCAGGAGTCCATACACTCATATGTGTGCAGTACAAGCAAACGATGTGCGATTACTTGTATGGTATGTAGTTTTAAGATGATATACATGATCAACAAGCTGTTCTCACCTTATTTGAAGGCAATGTTGCTTGACCTGGTCTAGAGGAAAAGTCACTTCCGATACCACAGATCCCAGTGTTAGTAGGTGGGCCTATGTTTGGTAAATTCGTTGGACGCCAAGGTTTTGTGTGGCTTACATCCCCAATAGGGTCACCAAGTTTAGATGTAGGCCTAACAAATAGAGACGAGGAGACCAGGTTTAGTCAAAATATATAATTACTTAATGAGCATATTTATGATCTCCTTTCACCCCAGTTACCTTGGTCCTGAAGCTTGAAAACGAGGCCCTGAACCAAGTCCAACGGGAGGTGCCACGTCCCTGGAAACAGAAACAGAAATTACTTATGGATATATAGAAGGCAATCCTTTGTATTCCAGTAATAACTGGAGAAGGAGTGAGGTTCCCAACGCTCCACCCATGCATTAGAATGAATCAAAATATAGTCTCCAAGGCAGTACCTTGATTCGCCAGGTTTAGGCCTCTTTGGATCAGCAAACCGAACAATCAATGGCTGACTGCAACCCTGGGGAAGGATAGAGGCCAGTAAACACAACAGATCCAAGGGATGACAGTGAGAAAAACTGAGAAACTTATGTGATTCACAGCTTACTCTCATGGTATAAGTTCCATTGAGACCATTGATAGCTGCCATTGCCGTCTCTTTGCTTGAATATTTAACAAACCCACATCCTAAATGAGTGAAAAACACAGTTTGAATATCTCAACACCATCGCGATCAAAAAATTTATAGAATCTAGTAGTAGTTACAAGACATACCACGACTCTGTCTATATTCATCACGCATGAGATAGACATCTTCCAGGCGACCAAATTGTAAAAAGATCTGTTAAAGCAATAACAATCAAACAGTTTGTCAAAAGGGTACAGGAAAAATTGAAACAAATGAGTTCAATTGAGAACGTAGCAGTTCACATCTTGATCAATTTTATCTATTTAAGAAAAGAAACCTGACAGTCTAACAGTTGGATCCATTTGGAAGAAGAGATTACTCAGTTAGTAGAATGTGTAAAGCGCTTGCATTATTGACACAATTTATCCAGGCACTTAGTCATAACAAAATAATCATAAAAACATTTAAAAATTATCAGATGAAGCAACAGGAGATACTATAATATCTAAAATTAGAACTCTTCCCTGTTCTGTTAATCTGCCATAAGTAACAACTTCAAAAGGTAAGATATGAGACATACCTCCTCAACTTCTTTTTCAGTGGCTTGCTTATTTAGTGAACCAACGAAAAGCTTAAACTCTAGCGTGCCTTCAGAAGAAGAGAACTAAATGAGTTGAGACTTCAGAGTGAGGTAAAAATAACAAGAGGAAAAAAAAGGATTCACATTTTTAAAATTCATATAATTTCCCACATTATCTCAGTACTTGTAAACTGAATTTATACAGCATATGGTTATAGCTACAAACACCAGACAATGAAAGCGACATGAAGATAATATTTGCGGGAGTTGATTACCTATGCGTTCTCTCTCCCCATCAGCATATCGTACTTGAACAGGGCCAGTTCCCTGGAAATCAACAAATTATAAAAGGTGAAACAACATGTATTTTCCTGTTTTTGATAAGAGAAAGCATCAGTGGTAATTACCCTAGGAAGAGTGATCTGGTTGTGCAGTGCTCTAATGGCTCTATCCGCATCTCTAGAAGTTGCATATTTTACAAAACAACAGCCTGCATTAAAGACTGATACTTAAACTTTCTGTTTCAAGATTCAACTTTTCCCCCTAAAAACATAAAAAGGTACTAGTAAAAAGTTGCATTACAAATGTATAAGCAACGCAACCACAATCTTGATGAAATAAATGGCACTACTCAAAGCACATAAGCTCAGTAGGAAAATCATGAGACATGTCCTGACAGCCTCCACTTAAATCATTGGAGTAAAGTTGTTGGAGAGAATAAATTAATATCGTTAAATGGAACATATGGCGAAAAATATTTTAAAAAGAACACAGCCGTATCTGCAGATACATATCTACAAGAGGGCCTTTTAGACAAAAGGTGGAATGTTTGTGCAAACAAGATAGTACATGCATTGGAAAAAAAATCCAGAAAAATGTACAAGTTAATACCAACACAAAACACGATGTAGAGGACCAAGGTAAAGGATTCACCATATAAGAAATCTCAATCATTGCTAAGTAACAGATAATTAAAACAAGAACCATATATCACATTTTCATCACCATCATCAAGTATTTGAATACATCAAAACTTAAGCTACAGTTATGGGCAAGATGAGCACAATCCAACGGTATTCCACTGGATATCATTGCAATTTAGAAAAGAGTTACATTGACTTCATGTAATACATAATTAGGCTTCTGCCTGATGTTGATGATCGAGGGGGAGAGTGAGTAAAAGTCAAGATGTCGCATTCACATCAGAAACTATTCTAAGAAGTTAAAACAATCAGTTTCCCCATAAATTCTCACACGATTGAAGAAAGAGCTGTATGGATTCTACAGTATTCAATATTATGTCTATGTCACCACAATCAAATGCACTTGTTATGCCACCCACAAAGGTGTAGCAGTTATAGATACAATCACTTCTTGAAAGATCAAGAATTAATAACTATGCAACACATACAATCACTTCATTCATCATCTGGTAATTCTTCACACTGACAAAATAAAGACAGAACTAAATGGAATTGTCCAAGAGGAAATTCAATTTAGAAGACAGTTGCAAGCTCAAGGCTTGGTTGGCGAAAAGGAAATATAAAAAAAAAATCTATCATCAAACATCTCTTCCACATATATATAGATCAGCAGTGCTAGGGTCACCATACAGAAACATAAGAGCTACTCAACAAAATATTCATTCATCTATGACAAGAGGTGGAATATTACATTACAAGTCGTCCAAGCAATAGAGAGGGGAGAACATACAGAAAACTGACACCTCAGGCCATTCAAAGAGAGGGAAAAGAAAAACAGTCATAGAAGTTCCTCAGACCATCCACACACAAAAAAAAAGAGAAGTAAAAAGGCATTCATTTCGGAATCAAGCATCCAAACAGGTAAAAGGATTTCCATAAACAACCAGTAGACAGCACATCCAAAAATGGATATGAAACAAAATGAAGACGCCAAACATCCAACATGATATAACTAACAAGAAACGGCCAAATCTTGACCACCAAGGGTCGCAAATCAGGCAAACCATTTTTTGAAACTTCTCATACTACCAACCTAAAAATACATTCATCCTGTCAAGGCCATACACAACATTTCCAATCCATCTAAAGGAAGAGTAAAGAAAGATGGAATTCAATAGGAGATGGAGATAGTGATGTTCTTTCAACCAATAACCATTATAAAGGAAATAACAAACATCTTTTCAATTTTCTGTACATTAACTCCAACTCTAAAACACCCTCAATAAAGTCTGCTACACTTTTCAAACACAACTAAAGTTCTAAAATAGACACAAGTAGCATAACCTATTTGCCAAAAGGTCAGTACATAAACCCTTTCTTAGCAAACTACACAGGTAGCCATCTTCTGTGACAGAATCGAACACAGATAAGACGTTCCCCAGCATAAGCAATAAGCCCGAAAATTGTTGCAAACAAATGAAGGCCAATGATGAGACTGGGTTGCTTCTCATCAGCCTTTTCAGGATCCCTGAAATTTTAAAAAAGTATAAATCACAACTATTTCCTAGTAAAATGGAGAGTAACATACCTTGCTGCTGTCCAGTTCTCTTGTCCTTGATCAAAGCAACCTCAAGAACATTTCCATGTTGTTCGAAAAAGGGACGAACCTGGATTATAAAAAACAACAGATAGAAATTAGAAAAAGGTATAATACCAACAAGAACTGTCTAGGTACCCAAAGAGTCAACGAGATTCCTGGTGTAGAATATCTCAGCAATGTGCGTATATAGATTAACTCACTTCTTCCTCTGTAGCTGTCCTTGGTACGGATCCAACAAAAAGCTTGACTATACTGCTATGATCAGAAATATCTGCAAATCAAATTACTCAGCTGAGAATGGGAAATAGTTCTGATTATCAGATACAATTGAAAATGAAAAGACCACATGAAACACCTTCAACATTCAAGTTACATGAAAACTAGATTACCTTACAATACTCTAATCACTAATCCCACAAAAGCAAGAGATTCCAATAAAGAGACATAGAAAGAAGAGTGAACCTATGCTTACCAGTTCCAGTAAAGCTTTCATGCTCTGAGAGAGAATGATGCCCTCTTTTCTGACCGGAACGAGACGGTTGAACTGGCGGTAGAGTGGGTCTAACAGAATAATCAGACTCCATTACTTTACCGATAAATCTCCCGCCATCTGGACTCTCCGAGGGCGGAAACTTCACTGGCCCGCCAAGCCGAAATCCTCCACCGCCACCGCCACCACCAGCTCCAACAATTGTTTTTTTCCCTTCTCCTCCTACGCTTCCGTTAGGACTCATCGGCCGAAAACCACCATCGAAGGCAAAACCCATAGGTGGAAGACTTCCACCATGGTGATGAAAATCTATTCTATCTGGAGGACCGTTCATCTGCCGGAAACCTCCAACGCCTTCTACAAAACCATTAAAATCCTTAGGTCCGTCACCTTCCCAGCGTCGATCACCATCTCCTCCGCCCCCAATTCCAATTCGATAACTGCTAGGACTGTTTCCACGACGACGACGGCGGCTAAAAGCCTCATCATCTTCTTCGAAGCGATTCATGGAAGGTGAATCAGAGAGACGAGGTGGTCCTCTAGGATGGGCTCGATGGTTATGGTAGGAATCGTCGTAACCGCCACTCTCATGGCGATCCGTTCGATGTCTATCCAGCTTGACGAACTGGAGAAATTCAGATCAAATTGCAATTCCAGTCGAAGAAATCAAAGGACTTTGAGCCCTAGAAATCGGAATCTGTAAAAAACAAAAGAGAAGAAGAAACGAGTATCGAAGGTGAATGAATTGTGAAGATGAGATACTCACAGTTTGCTGCAAATTTTGAGTCTGGTCCAAATTTTAACACACTGTTTTTTTTTTCAATCAAAAATTGTATAAGCGGTCTACTGGTCTAGTTACGGTCGTAGCAGCTGGACCGGTGGTGCGGTTGAAATTTGGACGGATTAATTATATTATCAAAATTTTACTACGCTATTATTTTATTTTTATTTTTTCATCTTAAAAATAAAACTGTTAATTTGCATTGTGGATGTCTGAATTACAACAAGTAAAAAAATAAAAATTGGACAAGAATTATACAACAAACATTAATTTGTTACACATAAATACATAATAGATTTTCTTGCTAGAAAGTCAGCACAATCTATTATTTTCCTTTTCATTATTTTTATGGTCAAACATTTTACTCATGTTAGTAAGATAATTATTAGTTAAGGTAATCCAATATAATTAGTTAAAATTTAAAAGTAAAAGTTTACTACATTTTTAGATATAAATTTAAATAATGATGTTTGTGTAAGATTTTTTGTATCATTGTCATGTGTTTCTACTTCAAATTTTTGGGAGTACTACACCATATAAGATACAGTCGATGCCATTTGAAATACCAGTACGATGTCTTTCGAGAATCCTCCCACACTCAATATGAAAAGTATCAAGATGATTTTGAAGAAAATGGGACAATGTCCATCTGAGTTTGAGAAAAATGGTTTATTAAATTGTTTGCTCAATCTCTTTCTTTTAGTTTTTATCAGTTTCGTATGTAAAGAATCTTTGTCTAATCTTTTAGGTATCACTCTTTTTAATTGATTTCAATGAAATATTTATACTTTTTCGGGTCTGGATATCAATTTACTGAATCTTCATATAGATAGATGTAAAGTATGCAACCATTTTTCGATATTCTATTGAAGCCAGCTGACCATAGATTCAATAGAAATAATGACACTCTAAACTACTTTACAAGAGCAAACATGTCTCACAAATCATTTTAATGATGACAATAACATGTTATCGTGTCCCATCATACATTTACCTCATGTTAGATGGTTTTTGAAACTAAACACTCAATGTCTATCAAACAAGAAAGTTCAAGTCTTTGTACCTGAAGAAGCCATCGATGCCGAATTAGAGTCGTTAAGAGCATAGTTGTGGAGTATCTAATAACAACTCAAAACAAAAAAGACAAATGTGTTGAAGGCCTAATTAATTATGATCCGCCCAAAAACAATTTGAGGCCATGGATGCTAAGAAATAAGAATTGTATGATGAGTTAAGGTTGCTCGAATGATAACCGTCAAAACGGGTATTTGCACCTTGGCTGCAACATTTAGTTTTGTTGGAGTCCTCTATTATCCATCGAAGTTGTTGATGCGATCTGGAGATTTTTTAGACAATATAGGGGTGATTAGTAAAGATTTTAAACACTTTAGATTTAATTTAAAGTTCTAAAAGCAAAAAATTTACCAATCAGAATTTTATGACTTTATTATTTTTAAAAGATTTTAAAGTATAACTGCTTTTCCTGAAGTAATAAATAAAAAAAGAAAATTTGATATTTTTTCTCTTTCTTCTTCCCCACAATAGTTGTAAAACTTTTTTTTATTGTATATGTAATTTATCACATTTATATTTTGATAATTAACAATAATCTTTTTATTTCTGTTTTTTAGATCCATTTTTCATAAAATATTTGCATCAACTGCCATTATAAGTTTTCATCAATTGCGTCGGAGTGATAGTTCTTCAATCCAAAAATAGAACAAGATCTTTATATGGATCAAACATATTTTTTATTTGTCACTATATAGCCACATGAATTCATTTATAACATAATTTACATTTGTAAAAAAATAGAGTATATAATAAAATAACAGTCACAATTTCTACAGCTTTTTGTTACCAATCATATTTTAATAATAACCAAAGTTTTTACAGTTTTGATAGTTAAAGTTTATACAACAAAAGGTTTTACAGCAAAAAAAACCTAAAGTAAAAGTCTATTTTAAAAGTCCTTACCAGTCGGCCCATAAACGAGTAAAATACTTTTAAAAGACTAATAAATAATTGGTGAAAATCCTGCAAATATATATATAATTTATAAAATTATATTAAATGATATAAGATGTAAAAAAAATTATACTTTTATCTGTTAAAAATTTCCTTTTTTTTGGGTCAATATTTTGTTTTCTTTTTGGTTAGTAAATTAGTATACAAAGATACTGTAGTCATGGGTTTAGTCCTAGAAAATGTGGGTATAAAAAAGGGTTGGACATATGTTCGTCGTTGTACGGTCGTAGTTAACGAGGTGGTGCTAACGTAAGCCTCCTCTCAACTCGAGTCTGAAGTTTTCATAACCATCGAAACGCTGCGTTTGAAGGCTCTCTTAATCGTTGATTTCCAAAATTAGCTTCACCATGTTCGTTTGGGTTTTGATAGAACATTGAAGCGTTGCTTCTGGGATCTAGACGAAGATTATCAAGCTCTTCGGCGACTACACTGGTATTTTTCAATTTCGATTCATATTATCAAATCTCCTAGCGAATGGGGCTTTTGTAAACCCTAATTCCAGTTTTGAACCTCTCTTGACAGACAGCTAGCTCCCTTTGCTTTATCCACTATTTCTAGCGTTCTTCATTAGTATTCATCTCTGCGTTCAATTCTGTTTTATGTATATGATTGCCCCAATAGTCTCACTTAATCCTCATTTCGTTTTTGTTTTACTTTGGTTCTAGGTTCCGAGCTCACTCTGCTAGGAAACCCTAGAATTTGTTGTTGTAACTTCCTGTGGAAATTTTGAAAGAGCTATATCTTAGAACCCTCCCATCAAGGACGCATCTTGATCAGCGAAGACTTGATTTTTTCAAGGATTCTTACGGTTAGCTGGCGCATTTCTTTGTATATTGTTACTTGGTCGATTTGGAGTGTTTGGTTGTGATATACGTACTTGATTTTATCAGGTCCGAAGCTTAGGCTAAAGGTTTTTAATTCTGCGTTAGAATTTGAGTCTTTTAGATAGTGTTACATTGGAGTTAAGATTAGGTGTAAGGAATAAGAAAATCAGTATGGATGGTAAAGGGAGTAAATCTGGTTCCAAGAGAGGATCTAAGATTGTTCAGTTTGGGGACGATGCTGATGATGATGAACCTATCGGATCTCTCTTAAAGGTTATGAAGAATAAAAGTTCAAAGAAGAGTACTGTTGAGACAGAGAGTATTGGTAAACAGAGGCAGAAACAGACTGTGGAGAAGAAATTGAGTGATTTGGACAAGGATTCTGAGGATATGGATGACACCTTAGCTAGTTTTAGGAAGAGATTGAAGGGCAACAAGAAAGGTGTTGGATCAGGAATCCCAAGGATTAGGAACGACAAGGATCTTTGTCCTATTGATACTGTAACAAATTCTAATTTGAACTCAACTGAGGAAGACAACACAAACAAGGTACAGAGTGTATTAGTTAGGGAACGTTTAAATAACATGTCTGTCAAGAAGATGGTTGATTCAACATTAGAATGTTACAATCACAAGGCTCTCTCAGTTTCTGGTATGAAGAATAAAAGAGTGGATTGCATCTCTGAAAACGGTGCTTCTGATTCTTTTGAAAAGCGTTCTTCAGGAACTGGAATTCTCCTGCATAAGTCTTATGGTAAGGATGAGGCAGCCTCTTTTCATGAAAAAGTGGAAATTCCCATGAGAGTATCCAGCAAGAAGGAAGCAGATGTTTTTCATCAAATTCCAGATGATGAATCCAAGGTACCACTGCCAGAGAAGGCCATGGAGCTCTCCAGGGTGTCTGTACACATACCAAATGTCCATGGCGAAGTTTACAGTTCTACTGCTAGAAAAGAAGTTGCAGGTGTTGCTCCTGATCGGCACATACACTTGGGAGAGCCAGCTTCAGAGTCGGGTTATTCCCGAGAGAAAAATTTAGCTATGTGTGATTGTGGCATCGAAGTTAATCTTGAGGATGACTCCTTTGATTCTAATACTCAGGTTGCTATCTGTCAGAAGTGCAAGTATTCTTCACACCATGATGCTTCTAATGGAGGTGGTATTCAAGTTAATACTCTCGAAGATGGAACTGCTGAAGCTTCCCCGGTTTCTGTTACTCCCTGTGAAGATGAAAATTTCCAAGGTTATGCAATTTCATTACCTAATTCTGGGAAGCCATCCACCTTGCAACTCCCAGAGCGCATTGCTAGAAAGCGTAAGCTTGTAAAGATGCTGTATGAAGGAGACATCAATTGGGAGAATGAACAAGGATTTCTTGATTGTCAAAGTGACAAGTCCTTTAAAGGAAGCGACAAGTGTGATTTTGTTCCATCTATTTCCAAAGAAATTGAAATTGGTAGAGCAGCTGCGGTGACAGCTGGACTTAAAGCCCAGTCAGTAAGTCCAATTGAGAAGATTATACTTAAAGAGGTGTTGAAGCACAAAGGTAGCCATCAGGAGTACCTAGTTTGCAGGTTAGTTTTATTTTTCGTAGCCGTTATGTATTCAAATACATGGTTTTGGTGTTTCTTATTTTGTATAGAATGTATTTTTGTTAAGATCTCGAAAGAAGGGTGTACCTTAAGATGTCAGTCCCATTTTTACCTTCTTCATTTGTTGGAAACCTGGAATACTTACTGTGCTGTATTGTTTGACAGGCCTACCAATGAAATTCAAGAATTTTCAAGTTGTTTTTGTCAATTTTATGTTAAACTTTACTTGGAACGTTTTGTTATTCTAACTTTGTAGTTTTTTGTGTTTCATTCGTTCTCTTGAAGACTTTCTTAACCCCCTTTCTTATGTCAGAACCGATATCTGTTGTGATACAGGAATTCTATCTTAGGTCTGTGGAGTAAAAATGTCAGTCGAATCTTACCTGTCACTGAGTGTGGTGTTGCCGGTGGCCCTTCTGAGAGTGAATTGCCTTCAGCTTCCCTTATCAGAGAGGTCTACAAGTTTCTTGATCAGAGAGTAAGTCTGATTTATTTGTGTTGTTCTATCCTGTCTCCTGTTAATTCTCCGTACTTGAATTTTTCTTAAATTTGTTTTAAATTTACATGCACTATTGGAAAGAGAATGAGTGATGGTTTCTTATAGTCCACATGTGATGTTTTTTTGACAGGGTTATATAAATGCTGGGATTTCGTCTGTGAGGGGGAAGGCGGGATCTTTGACCAATCCAGATTATGATCTCCTCCAGGGGAAAAAGCTTGAAGAAAGTTCTATGGCTTCTGTTGCAGATTCTGAAGATGGAGTTGCTTTTATCCTTGGTCAGGTCAAAGCCGTTGAATCGACTAGTGAGGGTAAGAAATGTGCTCTCCTAAACGATGAAAGGGAATTGGTCGGATGTGCTACCTCAGAAATGTTGGGATCTACCAGCAAAACATGTGAAGCAAGCATTATTGATGATTGCAAACATTCTGAGAGCATAAATGCTTTACAAGTGGATGGTACTGCATCTAAGGCTGAAAAGGATCCTGAAACAATTTCAGTAGCCAAACCTGCTTTGTCTAGCACACTGTCCTCTGCAAATAGTAATCAAATGAGAGGAAGAGACTTTGTCCATTGTGAGATTAAAGATGAGAAGAAAGTAATAGTTATTGGAGCTGGTCCTGCTGGATTGACAGCAGCACGTCATTTACAACGCCAAGGTTTTTCTGTCACCGTTCTTGAGGCAAGGAGTAGAGTAGGTGGTCGGGTATTTACAGACCGATCGTCTCTTTCAGTTGCTGTGGATCTTGGTGCTAGCATAATTACAGGCATTGAGGCTGATGTGCCATCTGAAAGGATGCCAGATCCTTCGGCATTGGTCTGTAACCAATTAGGTCTGGAGTTGAGCGTGTTGCATGGATTCTGTCCTCTTTATGATACTGTAACAGGGGAAAAGGTTCCTCCAGAACTAGATGATGCTCTACAAGCAGAGTTCAACAGTCTAATTGATGATGTGGATTTGCTTGTTGAGGAAATAGGTAAGGAAAGAGCAAATAAAATGTCTCTCGAGGATGGTCTAGAATATGGCCTTCAACGGCTGAGGATGCCACATGACAAGGTGAACATTGAAAGAATTGGGCTTGTCAATGCAATTGATGCTTCCTGCTCAAAATCTGGCATCAGTGGTACCTTTACTCAAGATGGAAGCTTGAAAGATGATATTTTGAATCCTCTGGAGCGAAGAGTTATGAATTGGCATTTTGCTCATACAGAATATGGTTGTGCTGCTGTCCTTAAGGAAGTTTCGCTTCCTCACTGGAATCAAGATGAGATTTATGGCGGGTTTGGAGGGCCACATGCTATGATTAAGGGTGGTTATAGCAGAGTCGTTGAGTCGCTTGCAGAAGGACTTGACATTCGCTTGAACGAAGTGGTTTCTGAGGTATCTTATGACTCTGATGTATCTGCCATGCATAACACCAAGCATAAAGTCAGAGTTAGTACATCAAATGGCTGTGAGTATCTTGGAGATGCTGTTCTGGTAACTGTTCCTCTTGGGTGCTTGAAAGCAGAAACCATTAAGTTTTCACCACCCTTGCCGGACTGGAAATATTCGTCAATCAAACAACTTGGTTTTGGAGTTCTAAATAAGATTGTGTTAGAGTTCTCAGAGATATTTTGGGATGATAGTGTGGATTATTTTGGGGCAACTGCTGAGGAAACAGATCAAAGAGGTGAGTGCTTTATGTTTTGGAATGTCAGAAAAACCGTTGGTGCTCCTGTTCTTATAGCTTTGGTTGTTGGGAAGGCTGCTTTTGACTATTCAAGCAAGAGTAAGTCTGAGCACGTGAACCATGCAATGATGGTTCTTCGTAAGCTTTTTGGTGGGGATCTGGTACCTGATCCTGTTGCTTCGGTAGTTACTGACTGGGGAACTGATCCTTATAGTTATGGTGCCTACTCATATGTTGCCATTGGTGCTTCTGGTGAAGATTATGATGTATTGGGAAGACCTGTTCAGAATTGTTTGTTTTTTGCTGGTGAGGCAACATGCAAAGAGCATCCTGACACTGTTGGTGGTGCAATGATGACTGGAGTCCGGGAAGCTGTGCGTATAATTGATATATTTAGAAGTGGAAATGATTACACAGCCGAAATCGAAACACTAGAAAAAATGCAGAGGAAATCTGTATCTGTAAGGGATGAAGTTAGAGACCTAATAAAGAGGCTTGAAGTTGTTGAGCTGTCTAATGTTCGGGCCAGGCAATCATTGCTACGGAACATGTTCTTCTCTGCTAAAACAACTGTTGGGCGTTTGCATTTAGCCAAGGAGTTGCTTAACCTACCTGGTGAAACCTTGAAATCCTTTGCAGGTACAAAAGAAGGGCTTGCAGTGCTGAACTCTTGGATCCTGGTAAGCTCAGTGAGATAGTTTCTTTACCAAAGCCCAAAATACAACTTTGCTTTGCTTAAATGTTTATTCCGAGTTTCTATTGATTTTTTTTACATATTTTTACTTATTTAAATTTTCTATTAGGATTCTATGGGGAAGAATGGAACCCAGCTTTTACGTCACTGTGTACATATTCTTGTTCGAGTTACGAGTGATCTCTTTGCCGTGAGGCTCTCAGGTATTTGTTATTTTCTTCAAGTGCACTTTCTGTCCCGAACTTCGTATGTCACATGCAATCAGTTCTGTCTTAAGACTCGATATCAGATGCAATTAGTTTTGTGATTTTAGCCCTGGTTAATTTTCTCCAAGTTGGTTACTTTCAACTTGCTGATGCATGCAGGCATTGGGAAGACTGTGAAGGAAAAGGTTTGTGCACACACGAGCCGTGATATCCGTGCCATTGCAAGTCAGCTCGTTAATGTGTGGCTGGAACTCTACCGGAAAGAAAAAGCCAATAGTGGAATGAAATCATTGAGACAAACGAATACTGCAAATATCTCTAGAATAAGAAGGAAACTGAATAGTGCGGATACAGACAGTAAAGGGAAGCTGAGCAATGGCAACGATGTGAAAACAGATGGAGAGCTTGAAGACAACCAGCTACCTATGTCAGAGGAAGAGAAGGCTGTGTTTGCTGAAGCTGAGGCTGCTCGTGCAGCAGCAGAAGCAGCGGCAAAGGCAAGTTTTTTCTTATCTTCGAGTTAGTGAGATGCATTGATGGATGCTTGCTGAATCTGAATGTCTTTGTTTGTCCTGAGGACGGGAATATGCTTTCCTATTAAGTCTACTCTTTCTTTATTTCATTATTTGTTTGTTAACAAATAAATTATATGTCGTCTTGCAGGCATTTTCTGAGGCCTATAATAGTACTTCATTGCAGCTTCCTAAGATTCCCTCGTTTCATAAATTTGCCAGGCGAGAGCAGTATGCAAAGATGGACGAATCTGATTTCAGGAAAAAGTTTCCAGGCAATGTTTTAGGAAGACAAGATTGTATGTCAGAGATAGACTCGAGGAACTGCAAAGTTCGGGACTGGTATGATTTCCCTGCCTCCTGTCTTGATCTTGACAGTTCAAGGATTCCAGTCGATAACTATTCACAGCGTAGCCATTCAAATGAACTTGTGTCTCATTCAAAGCTCAGAGAATGTTCTGGAGAAAGTGGAGCTGCGGATACCAGTTTTTTTACTGGGGCATGGGTTGATACTGGTGGTAGTAGCGATGGTTTCAAGGATTCTCAGGCTATAGATAGATGGCAATCTCAAGCTGCTGCTGCAGATCCTGAATTTTTCAATCGTACTTTGCATATCAAGGATGAAGAAGATTCGATTGCATGTTCAACAGGCCCTCCTAGTTGGAAGCATGACCAACGAACGAATGAATGTTCTGTATCACAGGTTACGGTGAATAAAGAGCCACATAAAACTCGTAGCCGGAGTGCAGATCGTTTGAAACAGGGGGTTGTCGATTTTGTTGCATCGTTGCTTATGGCCCCGTATAAAGCAAAGAAAATTGATAGAGATGTATACAAGTCAATAATGAAGAAGACAGCAACAAAGGTTTGTTACATTTTGATTTTCTCTACTCTTCAAAATTCTTAAACTAGTATATTGCGATTCTTGTTTCTATCTGAAGTCAGAAAGGAATATTCTGAAACTCTTGGGCTTTATCAGGTGATGCAACATACAACAGACGTGGAAAAAGCCATGGCTATTCCACAATTTCTCGACTCAAAGCGGAAAAACAAGGTTTGTAAAAGCTTCAGACTTTCTTCTTGCCACAGTTATTGTATCTAAGTTACCAGTTTGAGTATCCCTCACTACGGTGTAGGCGGAAATGTTGATTTTTCTTGTGAGGAATAGTTTTGGTAACACTCTCCTTATAAATATAACTAAATATTTGCATCTACTTTAGAACAGTTTCTAATTGATTGCCACTTCGTTGATTAATATATATGCAGATCCGTGACTTTGTGGACAAACAAGTTGACAAGCACATAGCAATAGCTCAAGTTCCAAAACCTTGATGGCCATTGGGATCTACAGTAATGGTAGTTGAGTTGGTATCTGTTGGAATGGCAAAGCCCCTTTGTATAAACCACAGATCATTGCTCATTTATCAGGAAACTTATCTCAAAGAAGCAGATTGTCTGACGTACAAGAGAGTTTTTCAGTGATATTTTCTCATACCAGAAGATGTGGTGTAGACAAGTGTTTGGCATTAAATAACCTGATTCAATGAAGAATTTGGTCTTGCTATATTGCAAGGTATGAGTGAAGCATCTTTTCTCTTCCTGGGGGCAATGTTCTGAGGACTTTCTGATCAAGGTGTTATATCAAGTGGATGTGTGATGTGTCTTTCATTAGTTATCCCTTCAGATGATACATCTTCTCAACTTAGGTTGATTGTTTTAGTAATTGTATAGTGCTCAAGATTTAGTGTTAACCCAGATTAGCTAGAATTCTACCTTCAGGTATCTGAATACATTTCTTGAAATTCATGTATCATTTCCGGAAACCAAGAGAAAAGTTTTTTTTGTTCACTTTATAGTGTCAATGATTATATAGCTTATGCCAATATGATCTCATGTTCTGATTTGCCTATACTAGCAACCATACTTCCTTTGGTAAGGTCTTTCCCTATCTTTCTGAAGGGAAAATCTGAGATACCACAGTTGCAGGTGTTACACTTTCACTCTTGCAGGTAAAGACGGATCGTCAAAAATTGGAGAGTAAGGATTGGTTCAGCTCCCAAGCATATTTCAGTATTGTGATGTTTTTCTGGTGTCTTAAAACTTGCAAGCAGCTTGTGGAAGAGCCAATGCAACGAGGCAGGTTCTTTGCTTTTATTTGTGTTTCTTCTGCATTCTTTTAAGCCCTGGCGGCTTTGTTAGGAATGTAACTGAAAGTTTGATGCTGGCTTTTATAGGTGAGGAAACTTAAGACTTGGCTGTATTCACGTTGACCCGTGTAGGAGAGAGCTAGAATATCTTAAAACGAAGGTGTTTTACATAACCGTTGCTCAAGAATCACTCTGGTTGTTGATGGCCTCATATCATCAGTTCAGTTGCTACTGAATTTGATCGTCGGGTTTGGTATTTGCAATGTAGTCTCAGAATGTTTTTCATGGTTTTCACTGGAGAATCATGACATTGTTTATTCGATTTATTAGCCTAAATTTCAGCTGTAGGCGATTTGTAATCTGTTATTATGTTATCTATTTATATCTTTTGAATTTTTACAGCCAATGTCTCGTGTTTCTTTTGTCGTAAACAGTAATCATGACAAATTACTGTGAAACAACTGTTTTGGCATAAATTTGAGAAATTGTGGGTTGAGAACAATAAAAGATAGGCACTGAACAAAGTTTGAAGATAAATTTAACAGAGAAGAGCATCAAGGTTCCGCTTGCCCTCTGGACCTTGTGAGTACCATGAAGAAACATATTGACCATACACAACTTCCTTGTAAAACGGTGGTGAGAGTTGAGAAACTGGTGCTATCCTTGCACTCTTGGAAGGATCATGAAAGGTGGCTACTGATAACCGCGCCCGATTCGCATTAGTTACAGCTCTATGTTCAGCACTTTTGTATATCCCATTTGTTATGATCTACACAAAGGATTAAAGAAACATGTCAGAGCTTATCTACCTAGCTTTACCTAAAACCTCAACTAAGAGAATAGAAACCTCGGTTTGATCGGCTATTAGAACAAGAATGGCATCAGAGATAGGAGGCACAGTAAGCCATTGAGCATCTTTGTAAAGCTGAAGACCTTCAACATCATCTTGAATCAAGAGAGTAATAGCACCCATATCGGAATGTGACTGAAGACCAAGCGTGAGCTCAGGCTGAGGACAAGGAGGGTAATAACTCACAGTAATGTTCTGATAGATTTCACCAACAGCTTCTTCTATAGATGAACAAGGAAGACTCAAGCTCTCTGAGATCAACCCTAATAGCATCTGAGCCAGTTTCTTCATCTCATCACCATATTCTCCAACAACTTGTCTGCCAAATGCCAAATTTAGATAAAGCTGAAACCTTTAATGATAATTTAGAGAATCAAAAGCACAAACCTGTAATCAGGAGGATGAATCGGCCAACGAGAAGGATTACGGCGAGAGATAGGGAAAGTGTGGTGATCAAAGTAATCTCTCCAATCCAAAACGACGTCGTCCTTAGCTCCGAGCAACATACGACTACCGTAACCTTCAGATGCGGCTGAGGTGGAATCGCATGCGTAACGGAGCTTTTCTTCCATGGGAGAGTCTTGGAAGAAAGAGCGGCCTAAAGCTCTAATCCGATCCAAGAGATTGATGGGAACTCTATGGTTGATTACGTGGAAAGCTCCCCAGTTACGACAAGCGTCACCGATGGCTTCTCTCGCCGAATCGGAGCTTGAGAGATCGACGGTTGGGATTTGAGCAGCATCACCGGCGTTATGGAGATTAGGTCGAGCATCTGGTGGTTGAATGTACTGAGAAGGAACCTCCGATAAGCCGCCTTTAGCAATCAACTCCACCCTTGACGCTGTTTCCATCGTCGATGATCTGATCTGAAAATTGACCGGAGAGTTCTATCAGAATTATATAATTTATAAATGTTTTTTTTAATTAAAAAATAAGTGCTGATGTGGCACTTTAAATACATATATGATGATAATTAGACCATCTTCAATGGTAAGAACCCCATGAAGGGTTCTTACCATTATTTGTAATATAAATATTGTAAAAGTGAAAGTTAAGAACCTTAGTTAAAAACTTTATAAATTTTTCTTTTAATGGTAGAATCTCACTTGGGGTTCTTAAAAAAAAACATTTTGGTGTTTACAACTTGTTCAACAAGAAAACAAAACAGGTGGTGTTCTATGCTAATATCAAAAAGTTTTGAAGAGCCTGGATGCCAATATCAAACCTGGAGTGAAATAAGCACCAACCATGAAGACATAAACACCTCAACCAAGAATATGAATGCTATGGAAGTCAAAAAAACAAAACCTACAAAACCAAAATCAAACTCATGTGAGAAACCAATATCAAGTTGTTGATTCGATGAAGAGGGGCCAATTCAAATGCTTACCAAATACGTTGATTCCAAGTTGTGCATATATCGGAGAGAAGAATCCCATCAACAAAGTGAATAAACCACCATGTTATGTAGGAAGTAGAATAACACTGCACAAAAAAATGAAGACATAAAACTATCAACACAAAGTTTTGAATCTGTGTCAACTTCATCAAATGCCAAAAATCTCAACTCTTATTTACCAGCCTGTCATGAACTTCTTTGACGCCTAGCCCCTAATGAACAAGCTTAAAGTCTGCAGAAAACGTAGGCATAGCATCAAAAATGAATGAGCATAACACAAAGAATCGACGGATCCAAACAAAACCAGTTAGAAATGCAAATTCATACTCTACTTAATGAAAAAAGGTCAAATTTGTATAGTTTAAGAGCAACCAATATCAGTGTTTGGCTAAGTTAACACACTATCCAACCAATCTAAGGAAGTGTTCTTATGCTAGATGAAATCTAGGGCAAACCAATTTCCCAGATTTTGAACTCAAGGGAAACAGAATCGGCCAAATCAGTAAACACTAGATATCAAAAAGGTACTCAGAGCTAGAAATCAATCCAATTCTACTGTTAATTTCGTATGAATCTTGAAATGAGAAAACAAAGAAGTTAGTAGGTGGATCAAAGTTCTAGATCAGGAGACCTCGTGGTTGGATTGATGCGAAGAAGAGGAAGAAGATGATGATGAATAAGGCTTCGAAGTAGGACCGTCGTGTATTTCGCCGGAATCAGTGACGGGAATCAGAAGCTCTCGATCTCTTTCTAGATTGGCCATCACAATCGCTGACTTCTGGTCTCCCATGGCCAGTTATCTTGGAGAAACCCAGACGATAAGAAAATCTAGTCGGAGAAGGAACAAATGTCGGTGAACTGTCTACGGCGGAGAAGAAAAATCCCCCTAAAAGATTGAGACTTTTGCCGGCGACTGTTCTTCAGTGCACAAAAAAAATGGCTAGATTAGAAATTGAGAGAGATGAAATGAAACAATGAAATGAGAATTGAGAGAGACGAAGAAAAAAAAATGACGCGGTTCTATTTTTTTTCCTCATCCAATCACAAAGTGACATGCAAGGGGTTCTTAACATTGCTTAAAACTCTTCATTAAGAACCGATCCTTAGATTATTTATTACTTTTGATTTAATTTAATGGTTTAAATCCCTAAGAACTTCTTAAGAACCCTCCATTGGAGGTGCTCTTAGTGTTTCGTTTTCTTGGGTGAGAAGAAGCCATAACAAAGGGTCTAGGGTTTTAAAATCTTAATTATGGCAGACGCTGAAAGTTCGGGAGCTGGCGACGATAGAATCAGTGAGTTGTCCAATGATTTACTGATACAAATATTATGGTTTGTGCCGACAAGAGATGCAGTGGCCACCATGTTTTTATCTAAACGATGGCGATTTGTCTGGACGAAGTTGTCTATACTTAAGTACAAAGATTCAGAAAACAATGGTGAGGTAAAAAGCAAGAGTGTTTGGTGGTTTCTTGACGAGTCAATGCGATTTCAAGATGCACCTTTAATAGAAGCGTTGAGTATTGAACTCGGTCCACAATGTCCCATTGATGCTGATGTTGCAAAATGGGTTGCAAAAGCAATTGATCGCTGCGTGCGTACTCTAAAGTTCATGCTAAACTGGAACAACGAGCCGATCATAATGCCGAAGAGCCTTTACACAAGCAAAACACTTAGGAAATTGGTCCTCCGCGGCAAGATTCTTGTGGATGTTCCTTGCGGGGTTTATCTCCCATCACTTTACCAACTTAATCTTAGCTCCGTTGTTTACAAAGACCAAGATTCTCATGACAGGCTTTTATTAAGTTGCCCTGTTCTCAAGGATCTGTATGTGTGTCGAGCTGATGATGTGGACGATAATGTAAGACAGTTCACTGTGAAAGTGCCATCTTTACTGAGCTTAGTGTATTTGGGTACCTTCTTTCGAAAGGACGATGATGGCTCTTTGGTTATAGACACCCCGGATTTAACACGCCTCGAAATCATGGACGGTTTTGGACACTCTTACTCTATTAAGCATATGCCTCGTCTTATAAGGGCATCCATTTCGTTTTCGTTTGCGTTTTTTAACCCTGCTGTCAATTTTCTGAGATGTCTTTCTTCGATCGTGTATCTTGAGCTATATCTATCTGATGATACAATGGTTCCATGGTGTAACACCGTTTACGCTCTACTTATAGAGTGTAGCATACATCATTTTGACCCTGACTTTTGCGAATCACTTGTGGTTTTGCTCTCTATCCTAAACTAGAGGTTTTTATGGTCGAATCCGAATATGAGATTGATTTGTCTGAGAATATTTTATGGAACCAACCGAGCTCTGTTCCCAAATGCTTGTCGTCGCATCTCAAGATCTTTGAGTGGAAAGGATATGCAGGAGACGCAAATGAGAAAGAACTCATAAGATACATTCTAGAAAACTCCAAGTGTTTAAAGAGGGCGGAAATTTCACTGGATCCAATCTGCGATATTGAAGAGAAACAGAAGATGATTGAAGAGTTACAATATATGCCAAGTGCTTCAACGTCTCTTATGTGTCTCTTCTTTTCTTAAGTGTTGTTGCTGTTGAGACTTTCGCATAATAATGAGCAATACTTAGCCTATTTTCAAGTTTCTCAAACTTTTGTTCTTCTAATCCGATTTTTCTGAAACTTCAAAAAATATTTGCCAGTTAACAAAGCAGAGAGATTCATTCTCTCTTTAAGTAGTGAGTTCCATATTATTGCACTTATACAATGTCTCAAGACGTGACCCTTGCGCAAACCTCCACCATGAATTATGACCAAGTCAATGTCACAAGTCAAGTCTGTTGTTACTGAGATACATCACATCTGGCCTACTTTCACTAACGACCAATGGATAGAGGTGGAGGTTGCTCTTAAAGATCACATCCTTTCTGACTACGCCAAGAAGAATAATGTGAACACGTCGGCTCTGACACAGTCAGAGATCAGAGATATTATACTTGGAGCTGAGATTACACCACCGTCTTAACAAAGGCAGGAAAGAGCTGAGATTGAGAAACAGGCCAAGGAAGTGAGACACTTGAGTGCAGTCACAACACGGACAGTACCATGACTTCTTGCCGTCGTCTCTTCCTGAGCATGACTTCTTGAAAGATCTTGAGCCTTTGGGATGGATGCACACACAACCTAATGAGCTTCCTCAATTGTTGCCACAAGATGTTATTTCACATGCCCATATTCTGGAGAATAACAAGCAATGGGACAGAGAAAAATGCATCATCTTGACTTGTAGTTTCACGCCAGGCTCATGTTCTTTGTCCTCGCATAAGTTGACAGAAGCTGGATATGAATGGGGACGAGTTAACAAGGACGAAAGCAGCAATCCCCAAGGCTATCTTCCAACACACTACGACAAGGTTCAAATGCTATTGAGTGACCAGTTCCTTGGGTTTTACATGGTTCCTGAAAATGGACCATGGAACTATAACTTCATGGGAGTGAAACACACATTGAAATTGAAATATAGCGTGAAACTCGGAAACCCCAAGGAGTATTATGACTGTGAGCATCGACCCACTCATTTTCTGGAGTTCAGCAATATGGGAGTGGATGGTGACTTGAGCGAGAGAGATCGTGAGGACTACTATGCTTGATATTAACTCTTTTTACTACCTTTTTGTTTTGTGTTTTTACCTTGTAAGAATCTTATGTACTAAATTGGTAATTAAGAAGTGGATTTATTAGTCTATAAAGTAAACCAATCTTTTGGTTCATTTCACTTTCTTCATCTTAATATCCTTGATTATAAAATCGTAATATGTCTTGAATGTATCTGTTGAGTGTGTGTGTGTGTGTGTGTATTTGTTTATCCCTCTGTGATATTATCACGATCTGAAGCTTTGTAAAATTCCATTTGAAACAGTTTCTTGTGACTTTTTTTTTTTTTGCAGGCATTGGATTTCTGTTTGTATGATTGAAGTTGGTGACGGTTTTCACGTTGATCTGTGTAGAACCCTCTAATAATCTAAGTTGTTATAAAGTTTTGGAGTTTTTTCTGCATTGTGTTATATACTTATGAGACAGAACTTGCTCTTTTAGTGTTTCTAGATTCTTATCTGTGCAGTCTCATGTTAATGACAGGGAATGAAGAGCTTTTCACCAACAGCTGCAAATCTTGTGGCTGCCATGTCGAAGATAGACAACAGCTACTATCCTGAGGTACTTGAGTTTCTCACTTGTTTGCTTAGTCTTTCTCCTTTTTCCAATTCTCTTGTGGATTCATCATTAATTTCTCATAGTGGATTATTTAGATCTTTGTACAGTTGCTTAGTTTCTATTGTTGTTTTTAGATTAAAGTGGCTTCTGGTTTATGATCATAAATACTTGCAGGTAAGGTCGACTGATAAGCTCTGCTTAGCTCTAGGATTTCTATTGAGAAGAGTTTTATTTGACATTTAGTCTTTAGGAAGTAAAGAGAATCTTTTAAATGTACTAAGAGACCTTAGAAATTTACTGTTTTTTACAGTCCCTTTTGGCTCAAGCAGATCTTTTAAATGCAATGTAAGAGGGTATTTGTTCACTTTCTTCATCTTAATGTCCGGTGATTATGATTATTACCACGAAGCTGACTGTTTTTTTAATTGAGAAGTCAATAAGACTTGAGAGGCAAGGAACACCTACAATTTTTAATCACCTAATTAAAGAAACCGCAACAATGTGGATGTATTTAAGACACCATGTTATACAAACCGTTTTACATTATTTAAACAATAGAAACATACACATTGGCCATTGATCTCTTACAAGATGGTATGTGTCCATTTGCAGAAATCAGAACAGTTTGACATATATTCAAAATATATTGGATTTGAAGCAACAATCTTAAGAAATTTAACCACTCTTAATAACTAACAGGAGTTCTCCACTTTGGTGTCTTGAGAGAATTGAACATCAGATCCACTTGGAAACATAAGGATAAACCTTCGAAGTACTGTTGTCTCTGTCTTCATTGACCACCTTCACACCATAAGTATAATATGTAAGTTAAAAAAAAGTTTTGACTGCAGTTAAAATGAAATTTAATCATGAGTAAAAATGAACCTGTATCTAAACAAATGATGGATAAAAATTGCCATCTGAAGCTCAGCAAACTCAGCTCCTAGACATAGTCTAGAACCAGCTCCAAAAAGAATGTAAGTTTTGGAGAGGATTGACCCCAACTTTTCTCTCTGAAAATTTTGATTATTATATTCTTGAAGAAAATTCTATAAATTTGATTAGTAGAATAGGAGTAAAAAAAAGTTGAAATTAAATATCACCTTCCAACGCCATGGATTAAATGCTAAAGGGTCATCATACATTTCTGGATTGAAATGAACACTAGGATATCCCATGAAGATCCAACCAGCTGGAATTGTGTAATCACCAACTTGAAATTCATGTTCATTTATTCTAAACACTGTCGGCACGGTGCTTGTGATCCTAAGTGACTCATTTATCACCTGAATTTAAAACATCATATTTGTTTGAACTATTACATATATATATATATATCAAAACTAATTGATAATGTGTGGAATGATTTTGACGCATACTCACCATCATAGTGAAAGTCATTGATCTGTAGTCTTCCCATGTTAAGCTGGCCTCCTTGTCAGTCTTACCTCGAACAATTCTATCATGCTCTCTTTGCAACTCTTGCATGACTTTAGGGTGGTCGCTTATGAGCTTTACTGTAGCCGATAGGATCCCTGGTGTTGTTTCGTTAGCAATCAAAAAGAATGTATATATGTACTCTACGCTCATCGATTCAGCTCTTCCTTCCATTTCTCCAAAGATGATCTTGAAAAACTCTCCAAACTCTGCTTCTGATCCTCTCTTCTTCAATACCGTCTCTTTTATTAACTTCATCATCCGCTTTCTTGCCTGTCACGTAACACATCATAGGATCAAATCTTTTCCAACCAAATCATATGCACATATGTAGTGGTATAAACTATAGAGTTTAAATGAATTGAAAAACAAGTACCTTCACCATTTGATAGACACCAGTCCCAGGAATGTTCCAAGAGAATTGAAACCAGCCCCTTGGAAAATATCTCCAACAAAGTGTGAGTTCTTTTGCTGCCTCTGGATCCATTTCTCCCATTAATTTCTTTGCAAGACATTCAATTAAAATCTGTAAATTTTGATGAGATTATCCATTAAGAAATTGAGTAGATCAATGCAATAATTAATATATAGTGCCAACAGTAATAGATTGCGCGAAATGGATGATTTTTTAAAAAACCTTGCTTGATGTTTCTCTGACGTCAAGACAACCATTTCTAGCTCCTTCTTCCATGTATGTGCGAGCCAAGAGATCAACGTCTTGCACCATCCTCAATTTTAAACCTTGAGGACCTAACAATTGGAATGTCAAGTTCCTTGCATGTTTATGTGACTCCTTGCTTTGGATAAACAATTTGTTTTTCCCAAATAGCCGTGCAATGCTCTTCGTGATACCAGGGACATGACTTGCCTTTGCTATCTCCATATTCAATTCAACATCCATCGAGATTATAGCTTTGCCTCCAAATAAGCTTGTCCGAAAAACTGGTCCATATCTATAAAAAAAATGGAAAGGAAACTACAACGTAAGTTAAGTAAGGATTAAGAAAAGTAAAAAAAAAAAGTATATCTTTTAAACATACATGCAATTATGCAAATGTATGGTAGAGAAATTAGCAAAATTAAGAACCTGTGGACTCTCTCTTTGACGAATGTTGGAAACTGAAGAACGTCATGAGGCTTCATGAACTCAAGAGTTTTTCCAACGATTGGAAAACCCATTGACCCTGGAGGTAGTTTTCCATTAGTTTTCGGATTTCTCCACTGATAGATCCAAAGACCTATGAGTGAAACTATCACAATTAATAATTCATAAACCTGTAACATGTTAACCTTTTTTCTTTCAACTATTTTGAAGATTTGTGTTTGAGGGTTTAAGGTTGCATGCATCTACGAGGGAGTGACTCTATTTATAGTAGTGCGTGGTCAATCGATTCACAAAAAATGGATTTTATTCAAGTTGGATAATTTTCAATAAAATTAACTAGTAATGATCAGTCGGTTGATAGATAGATTGGTTGGTAGAGATGTTAATTGGGCATATGTCCGCGGGCTAGATCCGTGTAGATCCGTCATGGGGCGGGTTTGGACACTATTATTTATGCCCATTTAGAAGTGGGTCTCGTGGGTTGATCTGTTGTGGTTTGCGGGTTTGGCGGAGTTACCCATAACAAACATATCTTTTAATTTAATCGAGGCCATCAAAATTATTGTTGTGTATTATAAAACTGTTCAATTAATTAAACCAAAACTTGAATTGAACAATAAGTAGTGATTGATCATGACATGTAACAAGCTATTTTAATCAAAATTGTAGTGACTTGGTTTGATTTTTCGAATCTTCTTCCTTTCATCTCGTTCTTTGACTTTTCTACGTTTTTCATAGCAAAATAAGACCATAAATTCATTGCCCGCGGGCCTGTCCGCTAGCCCGTTGGTTTAGGCGGAACGGGTCTGGACATATTTTTGAGAACCGCGGTTTTAACGAGCATGTCCGCCGCGAACACAAAATGAAAAATGCCCATCGCGGAGCGGACCAAACGGGTGCGGGCATGCCCAATTGATACTTCTATTGGTTGGTATGGTCAGTTACTCACTTGTAATCATTTACTACATGGTCCATCCTAATTTTATATTATTTTGGCTTTAAAGCACTGTAACCTACTAACCTGACTACCTCAGCTGAACTTGTAAGATCCTTCATGCAATTAAATATGGAATTCTTTATATAAAAAAGATTGCTAGTTTTACTAAAGTTTTGTTTTTCTTTCTTTAATGTCAAATGTTAATTAGATAACTTAGAAAGCAGAATGACCAAAAACTACATAAACAAACGGAAGGCACAAGAACAAAGCGGACGGACCAAAGGATACAGAAATGCGAAAACCCCAAACCAACGAAAGCATAGCCCGCTCGCCACAGACAAAGACCTGACGCCCTCGAGCTACCGCGACCAAGGCAGAGACCACCGCCAAAGCCACTGAAGCTTGATAACCATCACCCCGGACCAAACCAAAGAGCAGTCAAAAGCCAAACCTATTCAGATACCCGAGCCTTAACTGAATAAGATCCTCCCCCAAGAAGACACAAACCACAGCTACCGCAGCCCCCATAGAGTAACTAACATACCACCGGAAGGTAGACCCCAGTTGCTCAAGAACCAACCCGGAAGCTTTGAAGACCAAACCACCTCACTGTGCGGAGCCCTAGCTGAAGAGAGAACCTACCAATTGAGCCTCTAGACAGCCCCCGTAGAACTAAGCTACCATACCACCGGAAGCTACACCCCATAAGCCCAGAACCAACGCACGAAGAACCCTTGACCAAGCTCAGAACTAAGAAGCCAACTCGCACAAAAAGACAAGGAAGCCCATGGCAGTTAGCGAACCAAGAAGGCTAGAGAGCTGCGCCTCACGAGTATTCAGCTCCATAAACACCCCAGCCCAACCCGAACCAATGATCAACCGCACCAACTCCTCGGAACCGAAAACCAAAGACCACCAGAGAGAAAGGAAGAAAACCAAACAGAAACTTCCAAACCCGAAGTCTCACCCTCACTGAAACTACTCCGAAGAATCGACAAACCAAGCCAAAAGGCACGACAACTCAAACTGGAGAGAAACTAACCGGAGATAGAGATACAATCCTATGGAGGACCAGCGTTGTCCTCTCACACCAACGCCACCACGGAGACCGAACCCCAAACCTGAACCGGAAGAAAATGACTCCGCCTGAGTTGAAACATCACCGGAGAAGAAGCCAAGCAGAGGACAGAGGAAGCAGCCGAACACCATCTCTGAAGAGCCAAGGACCCGACCAGCATCTCTCGAGACCACCGGTGAAGTCCTCATTCACCGAGAAGAGCGAGAAGCACCACCGAAGACCGAAACCCCAGAGATCTGCAACCTGCAATCCCTAACCTCGCCGGGAAGAAGAGAAAATAAAACGAAGTGCCGCTCACCAGGATGATGGAGGGTAGGAGGCTTACCGCCGAAGAGAAGCTCCGTCGAGCCACCGTGACAGAGCCACCGCCAAACCCTAGCAACCAAACCGAGAACGACGTAGCTCCGGAGCAGAGAACGAGACGCAACAGCCGAGAACCGGACAAGAAGAATGAGGAGAGACGACCAAGACCCGAACTCGCCGATGAGCAATGATCCGCCGAAGTCTCAAATCTCCACCGCCTGAGCCCAGACCCGACGGAAAACACCACGCCCGAGATGACAAAGAGGAAACTAAGTAGAAGGGGGGAGGGGGGAGGGGGGGAGGTCGAAGGCGACGGAGACGCCGCACTCCGACCTTCGACGTGGCAAAGCTGGCTTGCCTCGATAAAAGTGTCTGAGAGATTTTCCGCCCCCGCGCATAGAGGCCGCACGAAGAGGCCACGCGATCTGCCGAACTTCTAGTTTTACTAAGTTTATACCGTGCAAATGCTTAGAATTTTGTATTTTTTTTGTTATAACTATTTAAATTGATTTCATTAATTAACACGTTAAAAAGGAATTATGGATAATTAATTATTACGTTATAAAATACGTACATGAAAAAAAAATTAACTATATTTTATATTTAACTAATATGTTGCTTATATGTTATTTTTATTATTATTTGTCAATTCATTTTTTCATATTTTAAAATATAACTTAACAATTTATTATGTAAACGAAAAATCGTGTTGATAAAAATAGTTTAAAAAATCAATCAAATTTAAAATCTTTATTTTGTTTTCAGGTGTATATCGTTTGAGTTTTAAAATTAAATACTAATTTTATTGATTTTAATATTTTATGATTCTTAAATTAATTAAGTTCAAAATAATGAATAGGTGTTAAATAAAGGAGTACTCTTTTATTATTTATACATTAAATATTTTAATTACCAGAGGATGATGAGTTATCCATGAAAACACTTCATTTCATCTATTCTATATGGGATTATTTAAGAAAATACACATTGTAAAAGAGTTCTAAATTTTATTTTGTCAACTCATGCATTCGTTCTTGAATTCATCAATGTGTAATGCCGTAATGGGTTTACAATTAAATGCATAAATATGGTTGAATGATACATTCATTTAAAATTTCACCATTTAACATGGAAAACGTTGGAAAAATGAACTAAATACAAAGAAAATTGTTAAATTTATTCATCAAATAAGATTCAACTCAAATTTTGTTCCACTCGAAAAAATTTAACCCTTTAAATTTGGACAGTGCGACAATAAAAAACACGTAAAAACCCCCCAAGTTATTGTAAAATATATTTATAATTGTCATTTGTCAAAAGATGTATGATAGCTTCGGCAGAACGATAAGTTTAGAGCATGTTTATTGGTGATATTTTTGTGGATATCACAAAAATTTTTTTTTTTTTTTTTGGATGAACCGGCGCTCGACACGTGGCGAACCCGGGTATCGGAGTATCGCTGCAGTGATATTCCGATACCCAGTTCGCCATGTGTCACGCAACGATTCGTCCAAAAAAAAAAAAAAAATTTGTGATACCCACAAAGGTATCACCAATAAACATGCTCTTATAGAGTGGACTAATAATTTATAATATTTTTTATAATTGTTAAACTTTATGCTAGATTCGGTAGAATTTTAATTTTATCTCGAAAGGAAGGTGGGATCCACTTGGGTTAGTTACACTTGGATCCTACACTAGATTATGGAGTATCCGTGGCTCATGCGCCATGGTTAAGTATATTGGATTGCAACCACTTTGTAAATGGAGGTGTGTATACACTAAAAATATAAACTCTCCCTGTGGGAACTTAATATTTGGTCATTTCTATTTAAGCTCGAGTGAAAACTATTTACCAAATGATATATAGTAAAACTTCTATAAATTAATAAACACTATAAAATAATAAAATTTTTGATTTCAAGTTGAATCAGTATAAAAATTAGAAAAATTAATAAGATACTAAGAAAATATTTTTTTTGAAATTCTTATATGAATATATAGTCTCAATAATATTATAAATTAATAATTATATGAATATACATAATATAGCTAAGATAAATATATATATTTTCTTATAATTGAAATTTCTTATATCGGTTAGACCATCCTCATCCCTCATCTTTTGATGGGTGTCTTCCTTGTTAATTAATGTTAAAATTAAAGACACTGTCTTTTTTGAGGTATTTAAGTGTCTTTAAGTGTCTTTAGGAAGACACAAATCTTACATTAAAGACATTCTCTCCCTTTTTTCATTTTTTTATTAACTTTATATCTAAAGACTCCCACCAAAAAATAAAGGATGGAGATGCTCTTAGCATAGTTTCTTTTCTGGGGATGTGAGCCTAGTTGAAGTGGGTCTATAATTTGAGTAGAGTACTCTTATGGCCCACTTTTTATAGTTTCGAAAAGCTTAGCCCATAATATTTAGGAAAATTGCAACAAATTACCTTCAAATATCATATTTCAACGAAACAGATAATTTTAATTTTTTTTAGAAAAACACTAGACGCTATCTTTGAAGGTAAACAAAGCATAACTATTTTATCATTTAGTTTAAGGATTTAATTTTATAATTTTAGTAATAATAATTCAAAAATCGGAAAAAACGATGGTATGATAGATAGTATCATAGCATATGTGGCATCGTGTCAATTTATTTTAAGATGTTTAGAACATGAAAATAAAATTTTCAATCAAGTTCATCACTAAATCACACCATGAACACTGTTATCTGCTTCCATCTTAGTAAATTTTAAACCTAAATTAAAAATAATCCTAATAAACATAAAAAATCAAAATCATTTATTGTTAGTTTGAAGGTGTCTAAAATAACTATCATAAAAGCGAGTGGTTGAAACTTCATTACCAGTCTAGATTAAGTGGAAGACTTATTAATTTATGGACCATCCTGTATTTCTGACATTCGATCTTCGCAAGTATATTTGTCTGAGCTCAGAAATGAAGATTCAATGGTTCGAGGCCGTTTAAATAGCGTAAACAGTTTAACTATTTAAAATGTGCTTAAGCAATCTAATCATAAGTTAACTCAATCCATATTTTTATCGGAAAATGTACACAACGGTCATTTGTAATTTGTAATAGTTTATGATTTATTGCACCAATAAGAAGTGGGTGTCACATTGGCTTTTTTTAACATGCGCAACAAAGCATTCACATTTTTTTATTTGGACAAAAAAACATCTTTATAATGTTCCATACGTTATGGAAACTGTGGCCAATGCTGATATATTAAATTCGATCTGGCATCGGAAAGATCATATGAAGCTATTATTGGAGTAGGAAGATGACAAAAGAATGCTAGAAAACCTCGTAAAAGTAAATGTTACGTAGCTTTAGTCATCAAAGCTTGGAAATACATATATATATATATATATATATAAGAAAAAAAGAGTCGGTTGCTTTTTAATTCTGTAACTAAATTTAGCGACGAGCGTTTACTCATGGATCAAAATTTGTCGCTGGTTGACGTTATTTTCTGTCGTGAAAGAAGTGACTAGTTTTCTTTAGTCTAGAAGTGATGGTTTTTACAGATGCCATCATTGATAAATGATGAGTTATGAGTCGTATACCTAATGCCTCATATAGTTTTGTTCCATCCCCTATATATTATTTGACAACACACTTATAAAATTAATATGACTTGGTATATTATCAAGTTGTCACTACTTATGTGTCATCATCACAATCATTCTTAAATTAAGTTATTAACTAGACAAAATTTATTAGATTAATTACACTAATTGTCATTGTCACATATATCATTTTGATTTAATTTAAATACCATGTTTTTTTATCAACACTTTTAAACAATTCGATTTCCTTTAAATAATAGTTTAAATAAATAAAATAATAGTTTATAATTACATAAATAAGATAGTTAATTTTACTATTCATAATATATATTCCCACTTTTAAATATATTAAAATAAAGATTAAATTACTATTAAATTTGAATAAAATTTTGATCTTTCTATTCAAATTTCGATCTTTCTTTCCTTAAATGAGATGTATTGGACTGAATATTTGGAGAGGTTTGAGTTTCAAAAACAAATCATATGTTATTGAAACATGAATTTTAAAATCCAGTGTTATTGGATTAATGATTTTAAATTATACATTCAAATCCACTGTTATTAGAAACATTATTAGAATTTAATTTAAAAGTTTCAAGTGAGATTTGAGGAGATTTCTTACTTAAAAATATAAAGACTAAAATCTCATGGTTTTAGGTGAGATTTCAGAAAATTTAATAACAAAATTCCTAATTCACCAAATCATCCCAAAACTTAAATCTCTCCAAATAATCAGTCCAATATACACCCCTAAGAGTGATTATAGGAATATCTAATACCAAAATAAGTTTTTTAATATATTATAAGAAAAATAAAACATTAACGCATAATTTCTTAATTTCCTAACAACTTATAAGTTATAGCGCAAACGTCAAGGAGAGTAAAAATAGTATTTAACTATGAAACTCTATGAGAAAGTAATTTAGTGAGTTATATAAGTGAGAAATAAGAAAAAATCCATAACGGTATTTGAAATCTCACCACCTTTTTGTCCCCTCACTTCGTTGTCTCACTTAATCTTGAGGTCTTTTTCTCTCTATCTCCTTTTAGAAACTCTCTAAGATTCTCATATTATTTTTACAGTCTGGATTATTTTTGTTTTCAATTTGTTTATTTCTTCTTCAAGAACGCGTATCAAATTTCGATCTCTCTTTCTATTCTACGCAATATATAATAAAAGCCCTTCTCTTATAGATCTCGTGAAAGTTTTCTACTTTTTCCTATAAAGTCTCAACTTTTCGTAGGAAAATTATGAAGAAAGAAGAGGAGGAAGAGGAAACAATGGATGAGAAATCGAAAAAGAAGAATGATGGGGGAAATTAGAAAGTGTCGTTTCACAAACTGTTTTCGTTTGCTGATAAAGCCGACGTCGTTTTGATGGCTGTCGGGACTATCGCCGCCGTTGGTAATGGCCTTACTCAGCCGTTCATGACTCTGATCTTTGGCGAGCTCCTCAATGCATTTGGCACTGCCGATCCAGATCATATGGTTAAAGAAGTTTGGAAGGTTAGGGGTTTTTTTTATATATTTTTTGTAATAATTTTTAGAGTATCTTTTAATTAATTTTGCTTTAAATCGCATTGATTGATTTACCTATACTTTATTTCTTTATGAGTTACATGTGATTTGCATTATAAATAAATACACATTAATGGAGTTTACAGTTTTCTTTGATTTGAATATATAGACAAAGATAGTAGCGTTTATTTAGCCTTTATTTTAAAGTTGAAGATTGAAAGCAACTTTAGTTTTTCGAATTTTGGCGTGAAAAATAATTGAGTTAAGTAGCTAATTTATCAAACTTGCTGACTTTTACGTTTACAGGTTGATGTAAAGTTTATTTACCTTGCGGTATACGCTTGTGTCGTCGCCTTCCTCCATAAGCTTAATAGTCTCTGTTTTTGGTGCCCTAACTTGTATTCCATGTTTACACTTTCTTCTTAAAAATTACTTCAATAGAGGTCTCATGTTGGATGGTAACTGGAGAACGTCAATCTGCCACAATTCGTGGTTTATACCTAAAAACGATATTAAGACAAGACATTGGCTACTTCGATACGGAGACGAACACTGGATGAAAAAAATGATTTCTTGCGACATAAGATACTGAAAAAAACTGTTTGTTTTGATGCTTACAGGTTGGAAAATTCATACAACTAGTAATGACTTTCTTAGGAGGATTCGGGATTGCTTTTTATAAAGGTCCGCTTTTAGCGTCTGTTCTTCTCAGTTGCATTCCTATGATTGTGATCGCTGGTGGAGCCATGTCAATGATCATGTCTAAAATGGCTGGTCGTGGTCAAGTCGCTTACGCTGAGGCTGGAAACGTAGTTGAACAAACCGTTGGAGCCATTAGGACTGTGAGTTTTCTCTTCTTCATTTTTTTTTCCATCATTACTAAAAATCAATCTCTGCGTTTTTCATTACCGCGATTTTGTTTTCTCAGGTAGTAGCGTTTACGGGAGAGAAACAAGCAACGGAAAAATACGAGAGGAAGCTCGAGATTGCTTACAAGACTATGGTCCAACAGGGTTTGATCTCTGGTCTAGGTCTTGGTACAATGCTAGCTGTGACCTTCTGCAGCTACGGTTTAGCGGTTTGGTATGGGGCAAAGCTGATAATGGAGAAAGGTTACAATGGTGGACAAGTCATGAATGTTATTTTCGCGGTCATGACAGGAGGAATGTGAGTTAGTTAAAAATCCAAATCCCTCAAAATTGACTCATTGCATATGATCTTACGTGTTCATCAAGCTACCTCTTGCTGCTAGGTCGTTAGGGCAAACATCGCCGAGTTTGAATTCTTTCGCTGCAGGACGAGCTGCAGCATTAAAAATGTTTGAAACGATCAAGAGGACTCCAAAGATTGATGCTTACGACATGAGCGGTTCGATTCTTGAGGAGATTAAAGGAGACATTGAGCTTAAAGACGTTTACTTTAGGTATCCTGCTAGGCCTGATGTTCAGATCTTTGCCAGATTCTCGCTCTTTGTACCAAACGGCACAACGGTGGCTCTGGTGGGACAGAGCGGAAGCGGGAAATCAACGGTTATTAGTTTAATCGAGAGGTTCTATGATCCGGAATCAGGACAAGTATTGATAGACAACATTGATTTGAAGGAACTTCGGCTGAAATGGATAAGAAGCAAAATCGGTTTGGTTAGCCAAGAACCAGTTCTGTTTGCTACCACTATAAAGGAGAACATAACTTATGGGAAAGAAGACGCGACTGATCAGGAGATTCGAACTGCGATTGAGCTCGCTAATGCGGCTAAATTTATCGACGAATTCCCACAGGTGCTTTTAAATTTCAATACAAAAACTTATATTAGGAGCTTGTTTTAATCGAAATTCTCTATGTAATTAGGGTTTGGATACAATGGTAGGAGAGCACGGGACGCAAATGTCAGGAGGGCAGAAACAGAGGCTAGCAATCGCAAGGGCGATTTTGAAAAACCCTAAAATCTTGCTTTTAGACGAAGCTACAAGTGCATTAGACGCAGAATCGGAACGCATTGTTCAAGACGCGCTTGTAAACTTAATGTCAAATCGGACTACCGTCGTGGTCGCTCACAGGTTGACCACAATCAAAACCGCCGACACAATCGCGGTTGTCCACCAAGGGAAAATCATCGAGAAAGGTATATAAGTAATCTTCTATATTGAAAACAATACCGTGCACTATAAGTAATCGATTGTGAATATTTGTACAGGGACTCACGATGAGATGATTGAAGATCCGGAGGGGGCTTGTTCACAGCTTGTTCGTCTTCAAGAAGGATCAAATGTTGAAGCTAACGAATCAGAGAGACTTGAAACGAGCTTAAATGTTGAGAGATCAGGAAGTCATAGGTTATCATCGGCAATGAGAAGATCGGTTAGCTGGAATTCATCGAGTAGTCACCATTCGTTCTCTCTAACTTCCAATTTATTCATACCGGGAGCAGTTAGCGTTAACCAGACCGAGGAGATCGAAGACGAGGAAAAAACCGTGAGGCACAAGAAAGTGTCGTTAAAACGCCTTGCTCGTCTCAACAAACCGGAAATTCCGGTTTTATTGCTTGGTTCAATTGCTGCAATGTTTCATGGAACATTGTTTCCTATCTTCGGTTTGCTGCTTTCGAGCTCGATAAATATGTTCTACAAACCACCAAATTTAATGAAGAAAGACTCACGTTTCTGGGCGTTGATTTACGTCGCTCTCGGTTTAGCCAATTTCATCATGATACCGATTCAAAACTATTTCTTTGGTGTCGCCGGTGGGAAATTGATTAAACGCATTAGATCAATGCAGAGCCGGTCCTGAGAAATTTGGGACCTCAAACGAAAAAAATAATTTTTTAATTATTTAATAAAGAAAAAAAAATTTAGTCTCTACAAAACTAATTTTTTTTTAAAACTACAATAATATCTTTTTCTTAAATAACAACAATTTAAAGCTTCTGAAAATGCCTCTTGTATTTTTCTATGTGAAATCATCCATCAAACTTGTATAATTGAGGTTTCTAACCATGGCATTTTCTCACGATAAAATTCAAGTAGCTTTTTATCTTAGAATAAATAAACGATTCAGATTTTTTTGAAAAAAATTTATCTTTCTTATTTTCTTCAATGGAGGAAAACAAAAGGTTTAAAACCAAAAAATGAGAAAAAATGAGAAGTCACATAAATAAAGAAGTTAACTTAATTTTTTTTAATTAAATAATAATAATTTGAGATCCACACAATATTTTATCAAATATTTCTACGAAAATTAATACATTATTCATCATTTCCATATATATCTTTTTTTACCATTTGACGTCAATTAAAATATATGTACATATATATCTATATAAATAATTTTGTTGTGAGGGTCCCTAAAAAGTAGGAACCCATTCAAATGTTTCATGGAATTGTGTTCAGCGCCGGCTCTGGATCAATGTCATTTGATAAAGTTGTTCACCAAGAAATCAGTTGGTTCGATGACACATCAAATTCCAGGTAATGTAATCTCTTTGTATCCAATCGTATTTTGTATGTTTCTTAGCTTCGTTTTCTGATATTTATTTGCGTTTTGTTTCAGCGACGCGATTGGAGCGAGGTTGTCTACGGATGCTTCAACAGTGAGGAGTTTGGTAGGCGATGCATTGGCGTTAATCGTCCAGAACATATCAACTGTAACCACTGGGTTAATAATAGCCTTTACAGCAAATTGGATGCTAGCTCTCATAGTTCTTGGTCTCTCACCGTTTACTGTAGCCCAAGGATATCTTCAAACCAAGTTCTTGACTGGTTTTAGCGCAGATGCTAAGGTTTAAAAATTGGCCAACAGTTTTTTGGTTCCATCCCTGTTTAGTTTTAGGTTACTGATCATGTTTATTCCGGTTTAGGTGATGTATGAAGAAGCGAGTCAAGTGGCGAATGATGCAGTGAGTAGCATAAGGACAGTTGCATCTTTCTGTGCAGAGGGAAAAGTGATGGATTTATACCAACAGAAATGCAATGGACCGAAGAAGAGAGGTGTTCGATTAGGTCTTTGGAGCGGTGCGGGTTTCGGTTCTTCTTTCTTTTTTCTCTATTGCATCAGTGCTATATGTTTCTTTAGCGGTGCGTGGTTGGTTGAATTAGGTAAGGCTACAGTTGGTGAAGTCTTCAAGGTAAGAAGAGAACAAAAAAATCCCGGTTTAATTAAGATCCGGTTTGGTTTAGTGATCTTGATAAGTTTTTTTTTCTTCTACTTGATATTTTACAGGTTTTCTTTGCATTGACGATTATGGCTATCGGAGTTTCTCAAACTAGTGCTATGGCACCTGATTCAAGCAAAGCTAAAGACTCAGTAGCGTCGGTTTTCGATATACTCGATAGTAAACCGAAGATCGATTCGAGCTCTGATGAAGGTACAACGTTACAAAACGTTCATGGAGATATCGAATTCCGACATGTTAGTTTCCGGTATCCGATGCGACCGGACGTTCAGATTTTCCGTGATTTGTGTTTGACTATTCCTTCCGGGAAGGTAAAAAAAAAACAGAGCATTTTCTTTCACCGGTTTAAATCGGATTCACCGGTTAAAGATTGTTTTTTTTTTCAGACCGTTGCACTTGTTGGAGAGAGCGGGAGCGGGAAATCAACGGTAATAAGTATGATTGAAAGGTTTTATAATCCGGATTCAGGCAAGATTTTAATCGATGAGGTGGAAATTCAGACATTTAAACTGAGTTGGTTAAGACAACAAATGGGTTTGGTTAGTCAAGAACCGGTTTTATTCAACGAGACGATTAGATCAAACATAGGTTATGGTAAAACCGGTGGAGCTACAGAGGAAGAGATTATAGAAGCCGCAAACGCACATAACTTCATTAGCTCACTGCCTCAAGGTTACGAAACGTCGGTTGGAGAACGTGGCGTTCAGCTATCGGGTGGTCAGAAACAGAGGATTGCGATTGCGCGAGCGATCTTGAAAGATCCAAAGATTTTGTTACTTGATGAAGCAACAAGTGCGTTGGACGCAGAATCTGAACGTGTGGTTCAGGATGCGCTTGATCGAGTAATGGTGAATCGAACGACTGTAGTTTTGGCTCATCGGCTCACGACGATTAAGAACGCAGACGTAATCGCTGTTGTGAAAAACGGCGTTATTGCAGAGAAGGGAAGACATGAGACACTGATGAAAATTTCAGGTGGTTCTTATGCTTCTCTTGTTACTCTGCACATGAGTGCTAATTGAGGTGTTGATGTCGTTGTTATTAAATGATTATAATCAAAATATTTGAATCATTTTAAAATTTTATGCTGCATCTAATTTCATGACCCAATTTTCATGAATTGATATCCCATAGTGTTTTTAAATTATGTTTGCTTTTGCATTTTTTTTACTTGATTATTCGAGTTAAGAGGATGATCATTTTTGTGTTCATTTACTTTAATACATTTTATGAAATATTCCTTATTTGTTAATGCAATATAGTTTGAACCTAATTTACTCACATGGTAGTTGACCAACAAAAAGAAACACAATGTTTGCTTTTGCATTTCGCTATTACGTTGTTCTTGTTTGTTGTTAGAAGCTAGTTTTAATTAACCCCATTTATTAACATGCAAGTATATGGTTATTGGATTGCGGTAGTATATAGGGTGTCCAACTACTAAAAACCAGCTTAATACACAGTGGATTTGTGAGATTTTGAACTAAGATTTAGATAAAACTACCGAATGGGTAGCCATTTACGATGGTGATGTTTAAGATGATAGTGATGAGCCAAACATATAACCATATAAACCATACACTAAACCAACAGATTGGTCTTATGGGCACCAGAGAGAGAGCAGAGAAAAAACAACTAAGCCCCTTCAGAAATATCTTGCAAGATATTTTAACCTTGATCCATAGGCAAGTTCCCAACTATTAGAAGACTACAATTTTTTATTTAATTAAATTGTTGGGGATTTTTTTGGACGAACACGACTAATTCTATAGATATACAAGTTGATGAGAGACATACGTACCATGTTTTTTTTTTTTGATAAATATAAATTTTTGGTATACAGAAACACATATTCTTTGTCTGTGAAAATTTTATCCAAACATGATCCGTTTGTGACAAAACACATTGCAATGCATACCATGTTAAACATCCGGATTTGAAGAAGCGAGATCCAAACACGTCCAGAACCCCGAAAAAGTAGTATTTTAAGTTCTGAGCAAGAATCAAATCTAAAACTTGCAATGTTGCTGTTGAGACTTTCGCACCATAATGAGCAAAAACTTTGCCTATTTGTCAGAAGATGATGTTTCTAAATCCTAAATTTTTCAAGTTTCTCAAACTTTTGTTCTTCTAATCCGATTTTTCTGAAACTTCAAAAAATATTTGCCAGTTAACAAAGCAGAGAGATTCATTCTCTCTTTAAGTAGTGAGTTCCATATTATTGCACTTATACAATGTCTCAAGACGTGACCCTTGCGCAAACCTCCACCCTGAATCATGACCAAGTCAATGTCACGAGCGTCCACACCAGTCTATTGATACTCTCCGGCAAGATTCTTGTGGATGTTCCTTGGGAGGTATATCTCCCATCACTTTACCAACTTGATCTTAACTCTGTTATTTACAAAGACCAAGATTCTCATGTCAGGCTTTTATCAAATTGCCCTGTTATAGATACCCCGGGTTTAACACGCCTCGATATCATTGACGGTTTGGGACACACTTGCTCTATTAAGCATATGCCTCGTCTTATAAGGGCATTCTTTTTTGGTGCGTTTTACCCTGCTGACAATTTTCTGAGATGTCTTTCTTCGATCAAGTATCTTGAGCTATCTCTAAGGCGTGATACAATGGTTCGATGGTGTAACGCCGTTTACTCTCTACTTGTAGAGTGTAGCATTAGCATATGTCTATGTGACCCGGACTTGTGTTAATCACTTGTGGTTTTGCTCTCTAATTGTCCTAAACTAGAGGTTTTTATGGTCGAATCCAATTTTCAGATTGATCGGTCTGAGAATGTTTTATGGAACCAACCGAGTTCTGTTCCCAAATGCTTGTCGTCTCATCTCAAGGTTTTTAAGTGGAAAGGATATGCAGGAAAAGAAAATGAGAAAGAACTTATAAGATACATTCTAGGAAACTCCAAGTGTTTAAAGAGGGCAGAAATTTCGATGTATTCAACCTGCAATATTGAAGATAAACAGAAGATGATTGAGGAGTTAGAATCTATGCCTAGAGCTTCAACGTCTCTTATGTGTCTCTTCTTTTCTTAGATGTTGCTGTTGAGACTTTGCCTATTTTTCAGAAGATGATGTTTCTAAATCCTAAATTTTTTAAAGTTTCTCAAACTTTTGTTCTTTCTAATCAAAATTTCTGAAACTTTCACAAGTACTCGAAAACAATTTTCCAGTGAACAAAGCAGAGAGATTCATTCTCTGTTTAAGTAGTGAGTTTCATATCAAATTGTCGTTTGTTAATTGATGGGTCTCGTTTTCGTTTAGTCAAGATTTTTAGCAATAAGGCTCATCATATATAACAGATAAACGAAATTAACAAGAATTAAAGAAATGACAAACATACAACCAAGCCAAATAATGGAAAGAAAAAAGCACAAAACTCGTAGCGAAAACTGACAAAAGATACACTAAAGTTCGGACAAGATAGCAGGAATGTAATGGGAGAGCTCTGCGGTGAGAGACTGAAAGCCGTTGACAAGCTGAGTATGGAACTCCTGATCTTCTTCTCCGATTAATCTAAAGTGAACCCTAATGGCTCGCTTGCAAACCGCCATGAATTCAAGCAGTGCCGCTATTAGTTGCTGCAGTTCCTGTGAACGCAATCTCGTTGCAGGCTCACCTGATAAGAACGCTGTGCATACGCTCAACACTCCACTATTCACCTGCATAATTTCCATGGAAAGGTATATGATGAGCGTTTCTACGTTTTATAACATAATCTATAACAGGTATTATGAAAAACCCACCTGCACTGCAACACTTCCTTGGAGAATCCTCTGTAGACTCTGAAGACGTGGTAGGTGATCCCCGTCCGAGCTACGAGGCTCCTCTAGCTCATTTCTTAGAGCGGTTGTCCGGGTTTCAATCATTCCAATCGCATTCTCCACTGGGGAGAATTCAAGGGATTCAGATTTGGTAACCAACAGCCTATTCACAAGGGCAGGGAATGAACCCTCTGTTTGCAGCACTGTTCGTCTCTTCCATTGATCTTCTAATCCACCTTGTGTCTTACCATTTTTTGTAAATGGTGTATCAAACAAGAAACGATCAAACACTCGTGCTCTAACACTTCCAGTGGAAAGAGAAAATATTCTCTCTCTTCTGCTCCCAAGATCCTCATCTTCGATCACTGCATCAACAGCCGTAATTTGCAGGTAGCACACTCCTGCCTGTAGTTCTTCTGCCTTCACTTGTCTCGAATCTGGAATGATGTGCAGAATATGGTTGCTGTCCATTCTTGATTCATATATATGGCTCAGCTTTTCCATTATATCCCCTAGCCGCACATCTCGTGGTTCTCGGTATACATATTCTTTCCTGTCCAACTTCCCAAACTTTTCCCCGTAAAATCCCACTCGGTATTATGTAGCATCAATAAATGGGATTGCGTTTGATTCTTGGTCAAGAATGGATTCGTATATATTAGTAAGTAATGTGTGACACTTAGCTAGCTGCCCATAAGCTTTCCTGCTCTTGTAAACTGGAATAACAAGTTCCAAAATGCTTGCACAAAAATGGTAGAGCTCAGCTTGAGAGAAAAGCTTATTCGCAAGCTGTAGATACTTGACGGCAGAGTCAACTGTTAGCTTTGAAGCACCATAACCCTCGACTTCAGCTGCAGATGCCTCTGTTGTAAACTCGCCAGTTACCATCGGGCAAATTTTACGCAAGGCAGACACATGATCCTTGCTCCACACACCATCATTTCTAGCCACCAAGGCCTACAAGGGGAAAACCAAAACATGCACATATGTTCTGGAAGTAGTATCTAGTGGACATAAACACATAAATGAAGACTGTAGAGCTTAAAAGCCAACCAGACTGCAGAGATGATCCAGTGCGCATCTAAAACACATACCAGATTAGAAATTAATACCTGCATTATCACACCTGCAACCACCACAGCACATTGTGCAGCTTCAGCCCAGGACTGCATTTCCTGGTGGGCATCACATAGATGCAGCAACCACATTATGTGAAGATCTGGAACAGGAGCAAATGCCATTCCAAGTTTGTAGAAGCTCTCTGCTGCAGCGTATCGATCCATAGCCATCACAGATCCCTGTAATAACAGAATTTTTATGTTGTAAAAATACAGAATGACTTGCAAGCTGGTTGAATCTATTAGTTTTTTCCTCATCACGATAGAAACAAGAAAGAAGACACATGTCAGGGAATGGTGCAAAAATGACAGTAATGCCACAAAACAGGATTGAAAAGCCTGTGTAAGTGTGACAAGCACTTCTGTGATACTTATTTCAGATCAGTGATATAAGAAGGCAAGGACCATTTTTGCAATCAAGTCCTCTAATATAGGTGACAAGACGAGCAGTAGACATTTCTTCCATTATTGACACCAGAAGCATATCTAGAAGAAATGCCAAGTTAATTATGAACCATACCAAAAGGGCATGCCCGAGGCTGGCATCAAGAGCAAGAACAAGGCTGTCAGAAAGATGTTTCACTTCAGCCCAAGACCAGCGGTTCTCCGTAAATTTCTTGGGAACTATCAACAGAGTATCATCAGGAAGACCACACTCTCTCAACAAATTGACACTTTTAGCTTCATCAGCCAATTCGCTTAATGACTGTTGAAGCCGCCTTGCCTCTCCACTCTCTTCCAATGTATTGTCTGTTTTCATATGAGTCACTTGAACATCCGACATGAGTTCTGACAGTGTAATGGTCAGCAAAGCCCTCAGCCTAGCAGTCTGCATAAAATATAGCGAGCTCTGCAAAACAAAGCAATTGAACTCATGCCTGATAGCAAGAAACAGAGATATCTCTATATGAATCTAGATATCTCACCTTAACTAGTATTTGAAGACCAATAACAGCCCTTTTCCTGACACTGTCATTGCGGTAAACCGCAAGCCGGAGAAGATGGAAGGCTATCTGTTTTAAGAAGCGATCATTTTCCCTGGCCATCAGTGTAGCCCCATGAAGATCAAAGATTTTGTTGAAAATTGGAAAGAAGGCTTTCCAGAAGGCTAATGACTGGTTTCGAGAGAAGAAACTCGTCAATATTGTAGTAATGCAGTCTAATTTGCCATAGTCCGTTGCAATATTTTGAGAGGCTACCATTGATGAAAATTTTTCAGTGATCTCCAAAACCTGAAGGCTGACAGTGGCACTGACATTCTCTTCCCAAAGTTCCTGGTCAGTGTAGTAGAATAGCTCATTGACGACTATGCCAGCAAAAATGATGAGTAATATTAAGGAGAAAACATGAAGACATCATAAAACTATACCAGTTTTTGCCTCAAAATAGGGTGCAGCGAATCTCTTAGTGCCTGGGCTGAAGCTCCAATCCGCGAAGATTGTACTTGAGCTAAAGCTTCTCTAAGAGAATAAGGTTGGCTAGGGGAGGCCAACTGAGAATTAACTCTCTGCCACAGGTACCCATTATCAGGTGTTCCCTCTAGCTGCATTAAAAATTCAGAAGAAACTTGAATGTTCCCTATGTTTAACTTATAATAAGTAAAAAGCGTAGGACATTCTAACTTAGTTTTGAGAAGTCCACTAAAAGAACGCAACAATGTTACGGAACTCTAAGTTTACTGGTAGTTTTTACCAAAAAGTAGTAGAGAGGAACGAACTCACAGGTTAAATTTAGCAACTCACCCTGACTTCGTGGCGGGAAGCCTCTGACAGATAATTATTGATAGCAGGAGAAAGTCGCTCGGAGTACTTTGGCGATCCAGCTCCTTCATTAACAGGACCACGGGAATTGTTGCCTCCCAGGATGCTATCAGCCGCCTTCTTGTGCTGAAATATTTTAAAATTTAAGATTATTGAATAGGCATAGGAGTCAAACATTACTTAAATTACAACTACAAATATTTGTGGGTATCATACCACATCCACACAAGTAGATAAAATCAAATTTTCTCCAACAAAAGAGAAAAATGCAGAGCATGATTGATAACTTATTAGACACCACAGACCACCAGTATTTATATTTCTATAGATAACAATTTTGTTTAGCTTCCTTTACCACAATTAAATAAAAGAGTTGAGCCTTTTCCCAAATTTTAAGAAATGGTTGTGGAAAGGAACCTCAAATAGTATGAGGCATTCTTCCATGAGTTTGAAATACAATCTAGTACGAGCGATGCTCTGCTGCCATGCCTTGACAAGAGATGTGTCATCCAGATTACGAACAATTTGCAACACACCAATCAAAACCTCACGCTTTTCAGTAGCATTTAGGTTATAAAAAACAGGCATTTCATCTAAAATCTGCAAAGGGAAGAAAACAAAACGTCAAATGTCAGTCAAATATACCAACTGACCTTAGCTATGATTGTATAAACATAGCAATCAATCAAAAGGTTGTTATTGTCACACCATTTAATTTCTTATAGCATAATTCTTATTTTCCTGTAATAAAGGACGCTTATGACATGATACTTGAGGGGATTGAAACTGAGTACAAGCTCCTGGGCTACTTTTGTAGCCTTGGAAATAACCATTGACCACAAAACCTTTTAAAGCAAAAGTGGATTAAAGGACTACCTAAATGAAATAGTTTATGCATTAAAAAATTTCAAGCCACTGCGACATACCTGCCCGACAAAAGGAAAATATAGTTGTGCAATGTACAGCTTATCTTCGGCTTTCTGGTACCGAGCATCAAATTCATGCTTGCATAATAGGATCACTAAAATTCTTGATCCCTGCAAGGATATATATATATAAAAAAGGAATATGATTAACAATGTAAAATTCTTACATGATATGTATCTTATACGTACAAACACGTAAAACCAAAAATACCTTTGCCCGCAGAGGCAGCTCATCATGATCCAGGGAGAGAAATAGCTCCTGTATTAATATGGAAGATAAATAGTTCCTAGAACATACAAATAAAGTAAGCTGAGAAAATTTATTTTGTCCCCTGAAGAGTAAGTAAAGATGCGCACAAACATAAAAGAAAATGGAAGACTAGTTCAATTTAGGCTTCTCTTTTATACTTCTTTTCAAGAGTTATTGTGCTTGCTGCAGAAGTGGCCTCTTTATGTTCTACTTTTATAACTTTTATGTGCTCAACTGTGCTATTAATTAAAAATTAATCAAGCATAAAAGTGCAAATGTTTGACAATGCAAAACTGAATAATTGATAATTAAGTAACTAGGGTAGAGTACCTGTCTGATGGGTCTCTGCCAGGCATTTCTACAAAAAGATCATGATCGGAGATAATTTGCAAAAACGTGAGCTTGCATTCGTGTAGGACAGATTGGCAAACACCAGAAAACTTGTCCATGTATAATGATACCTGTCGAGTTCGAGAAGGTCACATAAATTTCAAAAGTATTTTGAAAAGATAGATTATTGCCATGTTCTAACTACTGACTACTGATAACAAAGATGTGTCCCAAAAAACAGTTGAAAGATAAGCTGCATCACTTTTTTGGTTTGTAGATTTTTTCATGAATTAACATACAATTTCCAGACCTCAAAACCATACACATGCACATGATCAATCAATTAACTAGTAGTAACCGCAACCAGTAAAAACATTTATCAGATAAAAAAGAACAATGCATGAAACCATACTCATGCTTGAACTCAATCAATTAAAATCATCAGGAGACTTCCAGAGAAACTCAGATGCAGTTTAGTAGTGCAACCGTTGCTGCCACGTATGATAGTCTGAAAGATACAGAAGAAAAACATACCAATTCATAGACCTGGCAGGGCTCAATGATGTATAATAGATCATAACAGAAGAAGGCCAAACTGCTGTTCAGACGTTTCGCCAAGCTTAAACCCTTTTTACAACGTTCATGTACTTCAGTTAAGAGACAATCAAACAATTGCATGATATTTCGAAAAACACTTTCTTTGAGCTGCATAGGTGGAACATCCTCGCCTATGATAGAGAAGAAAAAATGAGCATGTTACTCCGTAACCTTATAATACCTGAATAACACTGAAACTAGTTACTGCCACAAAGGGAGGCCATTAGATGGACTGTGATTGATATAGACAGACACCCATATTACAGGTCATCAGGTTCTTCATAAAATTTAATCATGCAGTTCTTTCATTGTAATGGGTAGAGATCAATTTCTAAAACAGCATGTCAACCTAACAAAGAAACTTTTATGGGAAAATGGAAACTGTATACTCCAACAATACCTGAAGGTAGATTGTGATCATAAAGACGTGCCTGCTCCAATGCCATTGATTTAACAATCAACTCGAGGAAAAACCACGCCATTGATAAGACATCGTCATATACAGGTCCAACCCGGTAACCTTTAGCCTGTAAAGCCAGTCATAGTGTTCATCAACCAAAAAAGAAATAAATTAAGAAAATTCACAGCAGATGTGAACAAAACAAAAAGAAAAGAAGATTTACAGCAGATAGCTGCACGAATAGGTAACACGGAGATATGCTCAACTTTGGGGTGAGTGGTAATTCTAATGAAATGTTTAGCATATTAGAACAATGATAAGGTAGATATTTTTATCAAGACAGCATAAGCACTTTGCCACTTTCTACCTTGCTTCTAGCTAAACTTCCCCATACAGTTGCTAATCCAGGATATACGGGTGGTTGATTGCCTCCAAAATCATCAAAAGAGTAATCAACATAGGTGACCAGAAACCGATTTCGGTCAGCATCATCAAACGACACCTGCTGAACCCTATAAAACCAAATTGAAAGATCTAGTAAGAACGAGGGTTAACGTGCTTGTTGTACATTTACTGTGTCCAGTCATACACATTATTTGCAACTCTAGTGATAATAGACCATCCAAAGTTAAAGACCAATGACATCGTGACATAACATTTTTTCGTCATTTAGCTAAACCTTAACCCTTATTATATAAATGTTCTAATAATAGTTTTTCCTGATCCTTTGGGTTTAATTTTTATTTGCAACAGAGGATTATATGATCTTGCCGGACAAGTCTTTTCACAAATTTATTCATTGTATTAAAGTAGATTAAACCGAGTTGAGCTAAACACAGGAAATTGCATACCGAGTTAAAATATCCACCATCGCTCTGAATGCTGCAACCTGAAGCAAGTAGAACAATACTTGATTGGTAAATGATGTAAGAAACAGTCACATGGACAGAAGTAAGATTTAAAAATGCTTATATCAAAAGTTTATGCTAAAAGAACCAGAAGATTTCAGTTGACAAACCTGCATAGTTTCTCCACCATTGCCAATAAGATGAAGGAGCATGTTAAGAATTGGGTAAAGAAACTGAAGCAAGGCAGTAGAATCAACGTGCTTCAAACTGTTTATTGCCTTGAGAGAGAGATAAAGAATATTTTAATAATACCAGTGGAGAAAATAAATCAAATGAGACAGAGTTAATGTGAATACCTGCAACAGTTCTGAACCCCAGGGAGGGCTTGTCCGGAGGGTATGTCTATCATACTCAAGACAGAAATCCCTGACACGTTCATTGGTGGGATACAGCGATGAACAAAGTCTCAGACGCAACTTAAAAATATTCTTGCCATCTTCCAAATAATCCAACCTCTCCTGTAATTGTCAGAGTATTATTGTATAATTATGTTCGAAGTAGTGTTGTGCTGATCAACATAAAAGAATGTTATAACACAATTCCTAGCTTGTGTAAAAATAATAAAATTATCTCACTAGTTATACTAAAGTTGAGAACTAGAATTGATTAATAGGTTCGCCTAGCACTATTACTAGACTATACCAAGTTACACACAATTCTCCGGGCATTATGCAGAATTTAATATTCAGTTCCACCAATAGATGCCCCAGTCAGCTGATCTACAACCAGCCTAGTATTATTTGTTGATCTCTTGAAGGATATGCACAATTGTTTTTGTCTGGGGATGGGGAAAGTTTGGAGTAGCCTACGAATGTTTACGAAAATCCCCCAGTTAAAATTCTTCTTGTATTATGAGAAGCTACAGCCTAGATTAATACAACGCCAAAACCTGTTAATCAGTTCTACTTTTTAATGTGGTGACAGAGTAAACCTTTGTTGATATCTTAAAGATTAGTTATGCTTGCAGGTGACTAAGCTCTCAATTAGTCATCAGATATAGAACCTTCTTAACAGTCTAGCCTATTGTTCTTTATCTTTCTTGTGTGTATGGACAATTTTCGTAGAGTCCCTTTCCCAACTTTTGAGTCTCAAACATTCATGTGGATTTGAACCATTATGACTAGCTAAGCATGCAAAAAAAAAAAAAAAAACATTATTACTGATGATTGCATATTATGACAACATACCTTGGTCGTTTCCTGAAGATAGTGGGGAACCAGTTCTCTCATTACTGGTAGAGAAATATCAGACCGTGAGCTGTAATCAACGAAATTGTCAGAAACAAGGAAAAAATGACTAAACCAAGGCATACACTTCTCCCAGCATATTATTACTGAAAGCGCAATCTAGTTGTTCAGATAACTTTGACATCAATGATATACTGCATGTTCAAATTTCATTTTGGTTTGTATACTAACACTTTCTCCCATACAGATGAAAAACGGATCTATTAACAGTGAGTGATAAGGAAATCTAAAAGAGAAGCCTTCTTTCAGCAGTACATAAAAAGTCCAGTGATCAAATGCTAGGGTAATATCATATACTTACTGGATATAGGTAGATAATGGAAGTGATGCATATCCAACAACTACCTGAAAAGAAAAGATAATTAGTAACTGGAGGCCAGATTCATCAAAGAGAAACAAGCACAGAACTCAATGAAAATCTTACTGGTCTTGGAGCTTCAAGCTTTGTCTGGAGATCAACATGAAAGAAAGTGAATAACAGATGATGTGATGGCGTCCATGTGGCAGGAAGAGACACCTTAATTTCATCATGGTAACTAGCAGCTCTAGCACCAACAGCAACCTGTGTATGAGCCCATTTCTGGAGTGAAGCACCAGGCTCTCTTGGATAGATTGCCTAGCCAAATCAACAATAAGAAACAAATAAAGATTCAAGAAAAAGGCCAGATCGTTTCCAGGACTGGTGATGATCAAAATAACTACCTCGAGTGGCTGTTTTCGGACATCTGCATCATCCTTTCTTAATTCTACACGGATAAACGGATTCCTCTTCCGACTCAAAGTAACAGCTACAGGATACACATAAAGGCAATGGAAGAGATGTAGAAAAGGCTCATTTCTTGTCGTAGAGCTGAAATCAAAAGCCTGAAACAAAAAAATGATAATCATAATTATTTACAAGTAAATTATTCCAAGGACTAGCGCTAGTTTTCTTGCTTCATAACTAGAGTTAGAAAACAGAATCTCTATTTTACTTTTATCCTCTTTAAACCAAAATCTTAAATGAAGAGAGTCCCTAGTTCCTGGATAAGTTAAGAAACCCCACCAGGATGTAACTAGCTCCAAAGTAGAATGATGGTCAAGGATGACTATCACGAAGAGAAAACAGGTTAAATGATAAAGCTGATGCGCTTACATGATAACAATTTAAGTCGAGAGTCCCACTTGAACTAGTTAGGTTTCTCGAAACATCCTTTGCATCCTCTAAATTCCACTTGGAACCACCACTACGGGGTCCACCAGAACCAGAACTGGGACACTTCATAAGTGTCAGGTCACTGAGGCGGTCAGTTGGATCAAAGGAGTCATTCATGACACTTCCATTCTCAGATAGATCTTCAAAGTCTCCATGCCCATTCCGATGTTTCTCAATTTCCAGTCTTAGAACCCCTTTAACAGGTTTGTGAACCTTCCGCTTAGGGTCCTGTAACAACCAAAGAATAAATTATTAGACAATAGCACATTACGAAATGCCGTATGTCCAACTGATCAAGACGGTCTATCGGGATTATAGATATGTTTTCCTCCAGATGAGAGCAGCAATATCCAGTCTGATGTTACATCCATAAAAAGCATTCCAGTTATATGACTGACAAAGTTACCAAACACAATTCGGATCTGAATTTTTTTATGTAAGTAAAAAAAAAAAGAGAGGGCTCAGAAATCTTGTTTTCTTGTGATGTATTTAGTAAAAATACTTGCTACTAACTGCACTTTAGGAAAAAAAAATGAGGAACTTCACTTCCCCAAAAAACTTATGAATTGATTCATTCACATCGAAAACAAAAGGAAAATATCTATTAAAATACAAAAGCATGTAGTCAATCGATTCTGCGTACAACTCTAATTGCTTACATACAAGTCCAGTTCAGGAAAAACAAACCAAAGTGTACCTAGCATGTATCAGACGTAATTGTATTTTCAAATTGCACAAAATATATGAAAACTATTTTACACCATATCTAGTTCAAAGCAACGTAAATACAATCATAAAAGAATATGATAAAAATTGCATGGGATGTGAAAATTAAACATCCTACCTGAATTGATTCTTCAGAGTAGCTCTCTTTAACTTTGTTTAAATTAGATATTTCAACTACGACAGAACTTCCACCGGAATAACCTTGCTTTCCATCTGATGTGATCTTTGCAATGGGTTCAAAAACACCATCATGGGAACTTGATGCAGTCATACTGGGAGCAAGAGGACTGCTAGGGGAAGCAGATTCACCAATGTTTGTGGTGATATTATTATCAAAAAGCGGAACAACTGCCCAAGCAAAAGACTCTTGGTAAGGCATAATGCGAGACCAGACCTGCAACTTTTGCTTTTCCCTCTCAGTTAAGTGCACCTGATTCGCAAATGGCCAGAGAACTCAGTTACTACAAACAAGGTACTTACTAATTGTGATATAAAGATCCAGCTATCACCATAACTACTCCAGAAAATATAGTCAAAACACACAGTAAAAACAGCTGATATATGCCACTGTAAGTCACAGGCTATATCCAAGTTACTCCAAATGTTGAAAGCCACAATCTCTAAGACCAAGGCATTTACATGAGCAAGAGACACTAGAGACAGTAACGGAAAATGGAAATTACAGGCTCTTTACGGGAATAGACGGATGTTGTAACGCCTCCTTCCTCAGTTGCTGTTTTTTCTAATTGAATCAGCAGGCAAACTGATGCTGAAGGAGCATCTAGATAAAATACTCCACGATTTTCAGATGAAAGTTTAGCCTGCAAGAAAATGCACAAGGGGCAGCAAGTTCACAAAAAAATGCAAGTAAAAAGAAAATTAAGCCAACTTTAAAATAACCATGAGAAGGAAAATACGAAAATGGGACAATTCATTCTGTTCAGTGACTTACATCTTGCATCTCCGTCGGCAAAATATGGAAATAATAATCCTCAGAAAGCTTCTCCTTCCTCTCCTGATTGTACAATGCAATCGATCCAAAAAATGGTTCTGCAGGGTTGCAAGAGAAGGACAGAAAAAAAGGAACTTGAAGAGGTTGAAAAAACCAAAATCACAGAAAATAGACAGCATTCCCCCACAACAGTTCGTTAGAGTCCTCACCAACTAAGCCAGACTGAAAAGCTAGAGACAAAACTCTGACAGATATCTTCAATCCACTGTGAAGATAATATAGGAAACAACAGAAGAATAAATCAGACAGAGTTAACAAGAAGAGGATCAGGTAAAGCATAGTGACATGCAAAAACCTGGAATAGGTAGCTGCAGGAGATTCAGGAGTTCTCTGTCCAAAAATCATAGATCTTTCATTTTCCCAATCAAAAGCTGGTTCATAAGCAGGAAGAGGAGGTTGCCCAAAGTGCTGCAAACAAAAAAAACAAAAAACAAGGCATTGAAAGTACGGACCCAAAGGAAGAGAGAAATAAATAAAAAAAGATAAAATGAAGTGAGCAGAAGAAAACACCTTGAGAGATCCAGAATCAGAAAATGGCCTCCCAGATATGCTAGCTACATCATCCTCAATAGTTGCACTTCTAGCACTAGCAAGACGAATTTCTAAAGAAGCACAAGTGAATAAGAGTTAATTGAAGCACAAAAACTTGAGAAAAAGGGAAACAAACTCAAATGCATCCATACCAGTCTCAGTATCAGTATCAGGTCCTTCAAAAATCTGACTCTGAAAAGTATCAGGTCGAGTATTTTCATAATGTCCATATTTATTAACATCCTTAACCCATTCAGTGCCGTAACATTGAACCAATTGGTTCAAATGTGGCCATTGTTCCAGATTTTCATCAAGCTAGAAACGAAAGAGAGAAACAAACACATGAAATCAAGTTTAACGAAACATAGAAAAAAATAAAGAGAAACGGAAAATTACCAAAGGATCGAGCTTAGGGAGAGTAACAGGCTGGCGAGGTATCTTGCGGAAGCGAAGATTAAGATTATTCTCCATTGTTTTGTTGGTTTGGAATTCGGAGACAAGAGATGATAGATCTATAGAAAATGTTAATGTGAAAACCTAGAAATGGAAAAGGACATTTTGGGTGTAGATCTGTGAGTGGAGCTTTGAGGATGAAACTTTGTCTTTACGCAGAGGGGAAGAGATCCGTGAGAGGAAGCAGTTGGGCAAAAAGTGAAGATTACTCCAAAGAGCAAAATCGAGCTGGAGCTCTAGTCCAACTCTACAGTTCCTTTTCTTTTTTTTTTAATTTATTGTAAGAGTCAATCATTGGGACGACCAAAGTCGAAAATCTCACCTGAACCAATTTGAAAGAATTGGAGCAAGTAACCAATTTCACCAATACCTAGTCATACTTTATTTGAAGTATGTTGTGTTTTCTACGCATTGATATGTTGTAATCTCTAAGATAAATGTGTTCGTAATCAATGTGACATTACAGAATTTACTAGTTATCACACTTTATTTGAAGTAGGCTTGTTTAGGAGTGTAATTCCTAAAATCTCTTCTAAGCTCAAATATAAAGCAGACTGAGTTTAGGATCACTTCGTAATTTCAGCATATACTAATGTTTTACCTTTTTTCATCTCACTTCTAAGTAGTATTTTTGACCAGTCACAGAAATCGAGTGTTGGAGAAATTTTGAGATGACAATTCGTGTTTGTCCTATTGGATGTTGTCCTGACTATGTTGTTGTTTCTTAACGAGTGGGGGACACCTTTCATGCGTCTCTTTCTAATAAATAGACCTTCTTGGAACAACATATGTTTAAGAAATTTAAATTGTGTAAATGAACAAAATTTGAAATTTTTTAGACAGAATTTTTTCATATTCCTGCCATAGTGTTTTCTAAAGGTTTTGTTATTTTACAAACTAGTAACTAGAACTATTTCTACCTTATTTAATGGATGTCAGAAAAGAAAACAAATATTTTAGTTGACTGATAGACCAAAAAGCACGAAATTAGTTGACAGAAATCCAGAATCGAATCTAGTTTGAAACACTTGTGTTCAGGTATTCTGATCTGAACCGGTTAATGTACCAATCAAATTGAACCGGTCAAATTACCAATCAAATTGAACCGGTCGTGGTTTTTCTTTTGAGTGACTCCCTTATAAGGGTTAACGCCGCCTTTAGCGTTAGAGATCGAGAAGAAACAAAGAAAGGTACGAGATCTAAATCTGCTGCTACGAGATTGATTCGTCGTCGTCTCTCCAACAAAGGTACGGTTTTTAAGCAAAGAAGCTTTTAGAAGAGAGAGCTTGAAATTGGAAAATGATTCCAAAAGCTTAGATGATTCGATTGAATGCGTAACCTTTTCCTTACCATCCGATCAACCAAAGCTACTGCTCTAGATTTCATTACATGATGAATCTGGGTCCTTTCCTTGCTGTGAGGTCCGACTTCTAGAAGCAGTAGCTCTGCTTGATCAGATGGTAGTAAAAGGTCTTTATCCCACACTGGCTTGGCCTTGAATCTACTTTGGATGATGGAGGATCTACTTGAATCAAAGCAGATGTTATATGTAACATGTAAGAGTAAGTTTTCAGCATCTTGGATTTTTCAAGGTGTTCCTTGAGAAAAGACAGGAATCCTAATAAAAGCGACGAAAGGTGAGTATCTGAAGAACAATTAACATGGTTAGTAGATCTTTTTTTTTTTTTTGTATTGTCTTCTTTAGTTTACAGTATAGCAATGGGAACTTGATCATAATCTCAAACTTGAATCCAAATCTTATCATAAGTCTGTGTATCAAATAGCTTGGGTAATCTCGAGTAAAAGAATCAACTTGCACACTATGTTTATAAGATAAAGCAGACAAGTTTGCGGATACGAATATGTGAGAAGAGATAATACTTGTTAGAACAATCAGAGTAGGGTTGTAAAAACCTAAAGGTGAAGCAAATAGGAGAAAGTATGAATCTTGTAAAGCTTTTGGTTGTTCTTCACATCCTTGATTATCTATCCAGCGCACTAGGAGTGTCTGTCATTATAGTGTAAAATACAAAATTCGGAAACGTCTTCGTTATGTCTCTGCACAAACACGGAAACTTGTTAGCCCTGCCCGTAGAAGATTACAAGGTAGAGAGACATGGCTTACTTGAGATGTTGAAGGATCATGTTCTGTAACAGAGAGGGATGACGCAACACAAGACTATGCCACTCTTCCTTATCAATCTTCCCGTCCTTTTTTGTATCAGCTTCTTCAAATGTCTACACCAATGATCACTTTTTATATTTCATGTCAAAGAATAAAGATGATAGTCAATGGAGATCAACTAAACCTTACCTTGTTTATGATGCTCTCTATCACATCATCAGAAAGGTTCATGCCAGATTCAGCTAGAGTCGCCATCACCAGTTGCTTCACCTCCTGTCTCTCTATATACCCTTGGTGCTTCAGATCATACAGCTTGAAAGAAACTGCAGAGGCAAAATATAAGCATGACAAAGTTTGGATATCAAAAAAACAAATGACCAAATCTTTACAACTTACACTCAATCTTATCCTCAGTTGGAGCACTGGGGTGAAAGACCGAGAGAGCACGAGCAAAGGCTTCGAAATCTAGAATCCCAGTATGCTTGGTATCAAACAAGTCAAAGACCTGCAAATCTTGAATATGAGTTGACAACAAGAAAACTCAGGTAGAGGCATTACAACTTACAAGTCTTTTACCCTATCAGCAAAAAGGTTTCTCTTTTTGTTCGTCTTGAATAGTACCAATTGAAATTGTTCCTGCAATTTATTTGAAAGGATCTTAGTGAATGCAGAGGAGCAGAAATGGATATAGTACTAGTGGCCAGATGGATTATGACATACCTTGTCGATAAGGCCGCCTCTGCTGATGCTCTTGAACAGTTCATAAAGAGCTTCAATCTCATTCACAGTAACTGCATTTGGTACATAAAGGCATTGTTGAGGTTGTGAGAATCATAAGGAGTCAAGTATAGGAAAAGTAGACATACACACAGTGCCTTTAGCCACAGCCATAGGATTCTGAAGACCCTTGGACTGTGGGGAAGAATCAGCATCACAACAAGTCAACAGAATTGTGGCTAAATGCTTTAATCCATCTAAACACTGCATTATCATCTCTCCCAAAACTCACTATTTCCATGCCTACCATAAACACAGAAAAAGATAGTTAATTACATTAAAAATCAATAGAAACCCTCTAAAGTTTTGCATCGAGAAAGTAAAAAATTCAAGAATCGAACATAAATTTCCCGATCCAATGGAGACATCAAATGAAATGTAGTTTTGACTTTTTGAGGGAAAAAGGAGAAGATGAACCAAGAAATATACCTTTTCTTTTATTTTCTTGTTTGCGTGTAAAGAAGCTTCAGATTAACGACTTGTTCCAATAGTTTTTTTTTCACCACGATCTCTCTCTCTCTCCATAAGAGCTGTTTGTTGGCTGCTGAGACCTGGGAAAGGATTTACAAGTTCGTTGGCGTAAATAAGTCGTCTCTTAGTTGGTGACCACTTGGACAAGTTGACATTTTCCCAGAGAGAGAAGAAGATACTATAATGGATTCATCATAACTTATAAGATACCTAAGACCACAAAAGACGTCGGTTTCAAGAAACAACATTCACAAAAACAAGGTTGATACGCTTTGCTAAAGAATGATCACCACCACCGATCTATGTTTCCATGTCAAACTTTGTTTTTGATCCTCTCTGCTGCTTCTCTTTGACCTCTTCCTCATACCTTTGTATCTATTTAACGGCAAGCTGTTGAATCTGCTTCCAGGAAGAGCTTTGTAAACCTGAAAAGAACAAGAGAAACGTTGGTTCCAAGAACACAAAAGGGGAGAGTAAGGCAGAGCACAAGGGGTTTCAATCTTTCTAGTTGAATCCTAGGCGTTGAGCATGGCCAAACTAACCAAAGCCTCCGGTTTTGAATAAGAATCAATTGAAAGTGAATGGTAAAGATGTTAAATTTGCTTTCTTTTCCTCATAGCAAATATGCCACCATTATAGTTTATGATGAAAAGCTGATTTATTTGTTTTGTTGGTGTCAAGTTTGAATAAGTGCTCCCAAGTCGCAGCACAGCCTAAACCCTTTCATATTTTGGTAACCGCATCTGAGCTTATACTGCAGGAACCATCACAATACAACTTCTATTATTCATATCTGAAAGACTGAAACACACATAATGCTAAGCTAGGCTAGGCTCTATATGCTCTATGTTCTTTCCTTCTCTCTCTCTCTTTCTATATCTAATCTCTTAATTGTTACTTGTTTCCATCATCTATGAAGACTAGTTTTGTGTATATCAAGCCAAGATAAGTGGCCTCTTTGCCAAAAGAAACTTGACAAAAACAAAATTTTGTTTGTGAAACCATTTCAAAGTTAACATCTTGGTTTTTTCCTTTGAAACATAGACAATAAGCAAAGAGTGAGTTGGTTAAATGAAGACAATCTTAAATTTGGTAGTTTACCGTACACATTCAATCCACATGTGAGGATTACGACTAAATGATATGCCTACCACTGATTTGATTGAGACCAAATGTGGGGGTGAGTAGGGGTAATTTGCAACCAACACAAATTATTGGGTGATAAATGCAATAAAGAAAAAAAAAACCAAAGACAGGGGAAGAAACTGTAAGTGGAGTGAGTGTCTTGGAAAAAACAAAACAATTGATGAATGACAAAACAACAACAAAATAAAAACGATTCTTCGATTTTGATAATTTCTGTGGAGTCATGAATTGAAATCAAAGATGGGTCCTTTATTTTTTTTTCTCTTTCCTGCTTTTTCTTTTATTTTAAGTTTTCTGATCTCAGGAGGCTTTTTATAATTTGCCCTCAATTTCTCCGTCCCTACTCTTTTGATCAAATTTCTACGGAAAAAAAAAAAGCACGAATCTTTAAACTCGGGCCTGTCCTTGTAATCGAGTGTCTCTAAGTCAGTAAGTAACCTCATCAATTTGTGGTGAGATCTGTTTGGGAAGTTTGTTCCTTTTTCAGATTTGCTGTAAAAAACAAAAAACAATCTTTAATAAGAGAGAATTGAGATTAGATTATCTCTTCTTTTTTTTGTGATATGGGTAACGTTAACGCGAGAGAAGAAGCGAATAGTAACAACGCTTCTGCGGTTGAAGACGACGACGCTGAGATTTGTTCTCGTGGAGCTATGGCTGCTGCTTCTGATGGTAACCATATCGCTCCACCTGAGCTTATGGGTCAATCTCCACCTCATAGTCCTCGAGCTACTCAATCTCCTCTCATGTTTGCTCCTCAGGTTTTAGATTCACTTTCCTCTGCTTATCTAATCTCAAATCTGTGGTGGGTTAGAAATTTGGAGGATGTGTTGAAGATCTGAAGGTTAAAGTTTGTGTCTTTTTTAGGTTCCTGTGCTTCCACTTCAAAGACCTGATGAAATTCACATCCCAAATCCGTCGTGGATGCAAGCTCCATCTTCGTTGTATGAAGAGGCTTGTAATGAGCAAGGAATCCCAACTATGATCACATGGTGCCATGGAGGCAAAGAGATTGCTGTGGAGGGTTCATGGGATAATTGGAAGACAAGGTTTTTTAGCTAAATGTTGGTTTGATTTGATGGCTTTCTTTATCATTTCAAATCTGAGCTCATGTTGTTGTTGTTTTGGGTGTTTGATCAGAAGTCGGCTACAGAGATCTGGGAAAGACTTCACTATCATGAAAGTGTTGCCTTCAGGTGTTTATGAGTATAGGTTCATTGTGGATGGACAGTGGAGGCATGCACCTGAGCTTCCTTTGGCTAGAGATGATGCTGGAAACACTTTCAACATTTTGGACCTCCAGGTACTTCTATTCTCTTTCCAGATTTGATTTACCTAATCAGCTTTCGAATCGGTTAGTAGGTGAAGAAATGAAACGTTTAATGAGAGACTGTTGGAACTGCATAACCATGGTTGTAGGGAATGCAAAAGAGATCTATGTTGATTTGCAAGTTAAAAACCAGGCTTTGTAGTTCCTTTTCGATTTTGCGTGTGAAAACAGCAGAGATACTTTGATGTATGCAGGACTATGTTCCTGAAGACATTCAAAGCATATCTGGGTTTGAGCCTCCGCAATCTCCAGAGAATAGTTACAGCAACTTGCTTCTAGGAGCTGAGGACTACTCGAAAGAACCGCCTGTGGTTCCCCCGCACCTACAGATGACACTGCTGAACTTGCCAGCAGTCAACCCTGACATTCCGTCTCCCCTGCCGAGACCTCAGCATGTCATTCTCAATCATCTTTACATGCAGAAGGGCAAAAGTGGTCCCTCTGTGGTTGCGCTTGGTTCCACTAACCGTTTCCTTGCAAAGTATGTAACCGTGGTACTCTACAAGTCCCTGCAGAGGTGAGTGAAGATGATGCCAATTCCAATGGATAGCATGTGGAAACTCGACATGCTCCTATCTAATTTGCTTGCTTAACTCATGGAGAATGGGTGAGAGAGGCTATAGGAAAGAGACATGCAAAGAGAGTAATTTCCAGGCAAAGTATTCCCTCGATACAGCGAATTTTGTTATCTTTTAAAGTTGTCAATAAGGTTTACCAACAGAATGAAGATGCAGTGTTCAGTCAGTGTCAGTGTAATCTTTTGATTTGAAGACTTCATCATCTGTGTTTTTTAGCATAATGTAGAAAAGAAAAAAGAATGCAGGAACGACTTCACTTGTAAAACCGGCAAATCTTGTTTGTTTTTTTTTGTTTTGGGGCTTTCAAGTTTTCACAACAGTTGTCACCTGCCAGTCTTTAAATTATTGTTTGGTTTCAAAATCTAGCAAAATCATGTGTGATTGTGACAGATGATCATATGCTTCTGCAACTTGTGTAACAAGGCATCTGCAGAGATTATCTATATATCAGTGAAAAGCAAAAGATGCTAGATGTTTTAATAGCTCATTATCTGCAGGGGAATCTTAAATGAATCTAAAGTAGAGTTTATTGCATTCTGATGCCCACTATCTAACAGTTTAAGGCTGTACAGAAAGAAGCAATAGAAAGGGCAAAACATGGTGATTTTAATGTTTGAATCTAATTAAGTTGCTGAATTTAGAAAACGGGACAGCCTTTGACTCTGATTCCAGGAGCTGTGGGACAGGAGGCAAGAGGGCAGTGGTCTACTTGAGTACCCCACCATTTGAGTTCATGTCCAGCGTTCTGCAGGGCGAAGAACAAGAGCACTCCCATGAATGCAGTCCCTGCATCGAGCGCTGCAGAGAGAACATAGTTGTACTTCTGCCACCATCTCTTGTGGTAATTGAACACAAAGTAGTTGAAGATGGTTCCTGTGACCAGCCAGCTGGCGATGTTGGTTGGAGTTGCTGGAGGCATCCCTGCAAAGCCGTAGGAGATAACTGGAATGTTGATGAGAGGGATCCACTTCTTGTTTGGGAAGATCTTGCTCAGCACCCACACAGGAACAGGCAGGACAGCTCCGATGAGGAAGAGCCAGACAAGGTTACGGTACATGCCTCCTGGTCCAAACAGCCGTCTTGGTCCTATTAACCCCCAAATAACTGAAGCATCAAACGTCACTCTGTACTTGGGGCAAGTCCAGGGGCTATTAGGGTGATCTCCTTCAATGTCACATATGTCTTGAATGCTCTCCAGCATCCACCAGGCCACTCCAAGATTCACCACACCAGCTGCCACAGTGCCCACCAGCTGAGCCGTGTACATGCATCGCGGTGGGATTTTCATGTAATGGCCAAGCTTAAGGTCTGCCAAGAATGAGAGAGCATGGACTGTGCTGATCCGCCCGTAAATCTTGAAAATCAGGTTTGCAATGGGCTTTCCAGGCAGGATATAACCGATAATGAACTGCCCTATTATATCATACCCCGGTTGCTGCATTTTGAAGAGAATACACAAAGATATAAGCATGTGTAATTGGGAGGCCTTATCTTTATATATAAACTAGTTACTAACTTGGTTTGTAGTTGCTTGAATGACACCAATAGGGAGAGTGACAATAAAGGCCAATGCAAAAGCAAAGAGCATTCCCCACCATGGAAGCTGCACTGAGTCCTTCCACACAAAAGACATGAGGAGAGACATGGCTACACTTCCAACCAGCAATACATAAAACCACCACTCAGGCACTTTTTTGTAGCTTTGCATCAATTTCCCATGGATGTCCAGCTTCGTGGTGTTCACTGCAGACCAAGTCTGCCTCCATATGTCCCTGCACAAACACACCACAGTGAATTCTCTTCTCACTGTGCCTTAGCTACTCAACAAAACTGAATGATAAACTAACTAACCTGCCGTTGAACAATGCCACATGAGTTAGTGTTGCAGTGAATCTCGCAAACCCGGATCCGATAGAGAGTGCGAAAAGAGGGCTGAGGTAAAGCTTCCCGTAGCTGTTATAAGCACCAATATCTAGATCAAACTTCGGAGTCAAGATCTTGGTAGTGTCGTACTTCTGGCCACTGGTAGTGAAGAGCTGATTGGAGAAAATGGGAAATTTTCTCGCGTCGAAAGTGTCGAACTTCCAGTAACACACAGGGACGATGATGTAAATGAACATGATGAAACCAACACCAACATTGAGGATAGATGACCAAGGGGCCACCAAGGGACTACCATGGTAAGCAGAGATACCAGCCCAATCAAGAGTGAAGGCTCCAACCCCAAGGCCATGGTACCCTGAACCAACTTGCTGAGCCGTGATGCTGTTTGGCCAAGCCCAACACACCCATGAGAAGAAGGTCAAGATTGGGAATAGATAGCCTGGAAGTGCGTAGTAAAGAAAGCTAGCACCAAGAGCTATTAGAAAGAACTTCATCCTCGTCATGCCTTCCGCCTTGTTCTCCTTCTCGTGCAGCGCTCTGAACAAACACCAACACAAAAAAAAACAAATACAAGTCAACTTCAAAGGAATCAGCTTTCTCGCATTGCAGCTAATTTTCGAATCTAGATTTGATTACAAACCTGAAGAGAGAAACTTGAGCAAGATTAGAAGGCCACCACATGTCAACAGGATCAACCAAGTACCTCCTCAAAATTCCAGCCCAGCCATAACCCAAAATCTACAAAAATTTACTTCCATTTTTGGTCAATTAACAGATTTTTTACTAACTGTGAAATCCAAAGAAAGAAAGAGGAAGAAACCTGAGTGGTCAAGACGATGAAGAGACCACAGATAAAGCTAAGGCTCTGCTTATAGTAAGCCTTCATAACAGTGATGGCTCCAATAGAGTAAGCATCACCACCACCGTAAGCAACACCACAATTAGCAAAGATAGTGATAATGACATGCTCCTTCATGTTGAATGGTCCCGGATTGAGGCTAAAATTCCAGCCAAGAAGGTTGTGAGAAGTGGTGGGAAGAGTCCTAGCCATGAACTTGCCGATAGGCAAGACAGCGATTTGCATAAGAATGGCGGAGATAGTGAGTGGCTGCGTACGGTAGGTGAAGAAAGTGTTGAGAAAGATGAGCAGAACACAAGAGGTTAGACCCAGGAACCAAGCCCTAAATGTCATCACCGGTAGACTTGGATCGTCAGTCTCAGGCACCACCAGAGCCACCTCTTCCACCGGACAACGCTCATGATCGGAGGAGAGATGGCCATTCTTATCACCAGCCTTCTCAGCGTCCATTTCTTTATTCTTTTTTTTGCTTCTTCCCTGTAAGTATCAGACAAAGTTGCGTTGTTCTTGTTTATATAACCAAAGGACAAGACAGAGGAACGACTGTAACTTTCACAAATTTACACTATTGCCCCAGCCACGTGTCACTCTTTCACGTAAACAAATCTTTGTCAATTAATTAATGAATCATATAATTACAATTAATTTAAATTAATCTTTGACTAGTTGACTTAGGAGTGTGGTAAAAAGAAAAAAAAAATAAGACCTAGAGATTTCGGAGACACATTGTCCAGTTCTAAGTGGCTGGCTTTGCCTTATATTCAGACGCATGTGAGACGCGCGTGCCGTTCAAGGTCTAACACACTCAGTTCACTGTCTAATACAAAGCTTGTCTCATGTGGACCCGCTTTTAACACTAGACTACGAACGCCGTGAGAATTGCGCTTGAGAAATACGCGAGTGGAAAAGAACGGTCGTTAGTTTTTTTGACGGACGTCGTGCTGCGTAGGCGTGTGAAGCTCGTGGTTTGCGCAGAACAAAACTGGATCCACGTGCCAATCATGCTAACGTGGTAATGACAGAGTGTCAGCTGACACGTGGATTTGTCCGAGTGGATTTTAGATCTTTGCACTTTCTATTGGACCATTGATTTGTCCGTGAAAAGTCAAAAGAAACAGTGATTTGAAAGTAACGGCGGCAAATGGTATTATTGTATTTAAAATAAAGGTGGATCAAAAAGATGAATAAAAATCTAAAATATTTAAAAAAACAAACGAGTACTAAATTACTAATATATAATTAAATATGTTAGACCTTTATTCATCTTTTTGATCCACCTTTATTTTAGCTCGTTTTGGGTAGAAAGCGTCCTGACTTATTATCTAAGAAAACACAAAAGTGTAAATTAATTGAATAACAAATGTAAGAAGCAAATTAAATGATATGTAGTACATATTTCACATCTAAACCCTACATGAACAAGATGCATGAATGATGAATCACTCTCATGGTTTAAATAGGCAGGGGAAAGAATTGTCAACATTTCATCTCTAGCTTATTGAAAGACTCAAGAGTCTAGCGGAGACCTAAAAAAGTCAAGCTCTTTTCCAAAAGAAATATTTAGTCTTTTTATGGTGTTTCAAGGAATAATTCCATGGGATGGTAAGAGAGAACGTTGTATAGAGCAACACCACTACTTGTAAATATGATTCTTGAGTAGTTTTGAAGCAATGAATTTGGATTTTGAGAAAATGACATATCACATCACACAATCCCCCACACTATATTCATTATTCTTCTTCCACGCAGAAAACGACACTTTTCTTATTGCTAATTTTTCCCTTTATTCCCTTAAAACCCTAACAAGCATATTATTATATTTCTTCGTCTTTTTCCTCCTTTTCCTTATTATTATATAAGTTAAAACCAAGACTATATATATATATACATTGTTGTTCACAAACCGTAAATCATTGAATAATTATGCACCACAAAATACATAGCAATCATTTCATTTTGTACCGTTCATACCATTTTCAGCAAGGCAAAAAGTGATCGAGACATTACCATGCGGGCCGGGCTTAATTCTACATCGACCAAAACGAATTTCTTCTATTCCATTAACATTTTCATTGTCCCAAAGTGCTTTTCGTTCTCGGACCAACTTCATAATTTCAATATATATCTATGTAGTTACATAATATATGGTATTGAGTTTTAAGATGCTAGCCAAAGATTAAATGTTGTCGGATGAATCTTTGGCTAGCATCTTAAAACTCAATACCATCTATTATGTCGACATTTAATAGCGACAAAATAGATGTAATGGTTTCTTGGCGGTAAGAGATGATGATGCGTTAATTAGAAGCACTGAATGATGCGGTAAGCGATAATGTACGATAAAATTATTAGTGGTACATTAAATAGTACAATTTGAAGTGATATATTTGGGAAGTAGATATTAAAATAAAAATAGAGTTTTGAAACAACCTATTCACTTACAATTTTACCGCAATTTTCTTACATACAAACAAAAAAATCCTTCAATATGTGAATGGATAGAGAATTAGAGATAGGGTAGAGAGTAGTAAATGTGTCGGAGCCACCCAAGGTAGAAGGATATATATATATATATATCTAATATCTTCCCAATGACATCAAAAAGACAGAATCTTATCAAAGTCTTCCTGACTTTTGAGTTGCGATTTAGGACCCACTAGCTTTCCAATCTCATTATTAAATTTCTCTTTGAATTTTTCAGCAGAGACGACTCCTTGTTTTGTATATTTATGTCTGTCTCTTTCAGTATAACAAATTCTTGTCAATCCATTCACCTAAATCCTATTCCACACTAAATCTATTTCTTCCGTTATTTAAAGATGAATGTTTTAAAAAAAAAATGGTTTCACAAAATTGGATATTTTATATTTTTAATACAAAAGTTATGTATAATTTTTTGTTTTACCTCTAATAATTAGAGTTAAAATAAATAAAATAATTAAAATTTAATAAAAAGATAGGAGTATTTTAGGTTATGTAAAAAGTTTCTTAATATGTGTGCAAAACCTTAAAAATTCATGTTTAAAGAATATTTAAAAGAGCAAAATCGGTCGAAAAACATGTACTAATTAACTAGAACAACTGAAATTGTCTACAAATTAGACAGCTGAAGAAGCAGAGAGAAGATGAACTTCAAAGTTGACATAAGAGAGCAAGCCTCGGGGTGTGAGGTGCGTCATAATTAGTATTATCCACTTTGGTACTTGGTAAACCACTTTTTGATAGGCATGATCGTCACTGACAAAAAAAAACATATTATTAGAAAATGTTTGTTTTTTTATGAAACTCTATCTACCTATGAGCATACTTGACAACTTGCCCCAATATAGTATTTATTCCAGATTGGTACGTAAAACTTACTGATAAATAGATAAAATATTATATATATATAATTCAATATTGGATGTGGACATTTTAACAGAACCAAACCAAAGAAAATCCAAACACCAACTCGAAGCAAACTAGAGTTTATGTGCAATACATTTTTGGTTAACATGTTCTTCAACCCGAACCGAATCAATAAATCCACTAAATCTGTTTATTTATTTTTTTGTTAAATAAATCAGAGAAATTACTATTGGTAATTTAGCACTATTGATAAGAGTTTAGACTACGTGCTTTTTATTTTGTTTTAGCATTATTTTAGTTCATATTTTAAATAGATGGATAAATATGAAAATTTCCATTTGTCAAACCTTCATACATTTATATTTTGGTAAAAATTTCAAGTTTTGATAAGTTAGAACTTTAAAATATGTATAAGAAAATTTTCTAGTTGTATATCTCCCAAATACTACTTTTTACATTTTCAATCCCAAATCACAATTTATGTATTAAATTTTATGATCTCATGTAGATGTTATAAACCCTAATGGTGAAAGACGAAATCTATATGCCTTTCTTCTATTCCTGACGGGGTGAGTGAGTCTTCGATTAGAAGCAAATCAGGAATAATTTTCCAAAGCCTCGGAGAAAGTTGTTCACTGAAATTTTTTGGACTCAAAATTCTTGGAGAAGATAAATGGTTATAAAAATGCTCTAGAATTCTTTACGAACTCAAGTTTTGGAGAAGGCAAGTGTGCTATAAAAATATATTCAAGTTTACATGTGACATGTCGTCTCACCGTTCCTTAGGTTAACCATTTGATCAATCTTACTAATTCATGGTCGTTAAATTTCTTCGATTGTGACCATGTACTTGTGGTTGATCATGTGAATATGTGATGATGTGGGAAGAGGGAGTGGAGGTGTGGTGCGGTGAATTGTTCTATAGGAAATGTCCTACAAACCCAATTGAAACGGAATCGAATTAAAACAGAATCAAATACAAACCAAACCGATTTGTTTGGTTAAGACTTGAGAGTCCTGCTAGTGCTAGTGTTTTTTGTTTTTCTAAACCCAAATTAACTGAACCGGGGGAAAAAAACTTCAAACGCCAAGTAAATGAAAAGAATGTGAAACGGCGCATTGGACTTCAAAGTTTATGATCTAAAGCAGAGAGTCCAATAAGAGTTATGTTTTTGTATTTAGGAATTACCCGTTGGGTTCAATGACCCCATCTATTCAAAACTTCTTTTTATAATTGGGCTTTGAAATATAAAAGGCCTATAAGTCCATGGTCACAATCCAAGAGATAAATATTTTATTCAACCAACTAATTCCGCATGTGACGAATCTTCCAGCTCTTTTTTTTCTTGTTGGTTTCTTTCTCTTATCTTCTTCTTACGTATGAAGGATTGATGATGATGATGATTGCTCTATTTGTTCGTTAGTATTATATTAAAAGATAAGACATACAAATTTATCTATCTCTCCCTATTTATTTTATATTAGATTATTATTACAAAGAATGTGATGTGGGAGTTGGAGTGGTTAGATTTAGGGGTGGACACGGATTGGATATCTGGAATTTTTAGGGTATCCGGATCCAAATCCGTCGGATCCGAGAAATAATTATCCTGATCCGGATCCGTCAATATCCGCGGATATCCGGATCCGCCAAAAATAGTTTAAAATCTTAAAATTATAATATAAATTTATTAAAAAATATATATATCATATAAAATATTTTAAATTAATTTTTATAAATATTTTTGAACATATTTACTATGTAAAATTTTAAAAATACACAAAAAATTCAAATAAAATTTATTTTTGTGATATTTTACATCAAATTCAAGCTATTATATAGTATATATATAAATATTATACATATATTTTAAATAAAAATTATACATAAAACAGATCCGGATTTTTAAAATAAAATATCTGGATCCAGATCTGGACACCATGGATATCCGGTTTTTCGGATCGGATCGGAGCGGATCTCGGATATTTTGCCCACCCCCAGTTAGATTTATAAAGCTGGAGAAACAATTCCAAAGATTCTCTACCAATTTTAAAAAGCAAATATATACAAAAAAATTAAGAGAAGGAGACAGAGACTTACGTTAAAGGAAGAATGATTGAAACTGAATAGCCGACTCAATCCCCACTTCTCCCTTAAGTTAGTTTATTTAAATTTTTTCATATTAATGTATAAAATACTAAAAAAAGAAACATCAAATTGATGAGCAGTACATAACTAAATACTTATAATCTGTAAATAGAAGAAAACAAACACAGAAAGATTGGTTTAGTCAAATAATAGCAACTACGAAAGTTGGAAATGTGAAAAGGGTTTTGATGATTCATTATTGTACCCGCATCATATTTTTTTTTAATCAGAAATAAAGAAGTGACAAAGTTTTTGATTAATCAAAATCGACGCCAACTAGGAACGCGTGTCAAAACATGATTGGTTTAGGAAGATTTGAGTATTGTATTATAAAAAGCTACACTTCTCAACACCACCCATATCTCTCTCTCTCTTGAAGTAGACTCTAAGCTAAAGCCACCGTCAGATCTCAGATCTCAGATCTCAGCTCTCCGTTCGAAGCAGCCATGGCCGAGAAGGGCAAGGAAAAGGTTTCTTTCTTCTTCTCTTATTTTCTTATTCAGTAAACGAACAAAGTTATGATTATTAATATGTGGGTCTTTAGGATTTTTTATATATTGTTTGTATAAACTCTTTTCTGCTCATCTCATGTTTTGTTTATTAATATTAACCTGAAGATGTTTTTGTATCTGTGGGCTATGTTTGTTTTTGTGTGGATTAAAAAGAAATGAGAACAATATATAAATAAAAGGTAAAACTTTGTGAAAGTTATGAGAAGAAAATCAGATTCTCATTCTGTTTCTCTTTTGTGCCAGAGATCGAATCTGTTCTTCTTCCACCTTATAAAACTAAGGTAGAGAACCTAAGAATTTTAGTGATGTTGATATCTGAAAAACAGGTAACTATGATGAAGTTAAAGGTGGATCTTGATTGTGCTAAGTGTTACAAGAAAGTGAAGAAGGTTCTCTGCAAATTTCCTCGTGAGTTATTTCTTTATCTCTTTCTTTTTTTTGGTAAATTTTTTTTTTGTTGATTTGATTGGATTGATTGAGGAAATGGACTGAGTGAATCACTTGTATGATTGGGAACAAGAGAAATAAGAGACCAATTCTTCGATGAAAAGTCCAACACTGTCATCATCAAGGTGGTTTGCTGTAGCCCTGAGAGGATAATGGACAAACTCTGTTCCAAAGGTGGTGGCTCTATCAAAACCATCGAGATCATCGAGCCACCCAAGCCTCAGCCACCACCAGCCCAGCAGAAGCCTAAAGATGCTCCTAAAGCTCCTGAGAAGCCAAAGGAACCTGAAAAACCCAAGCAGCCTGAAAAGCCTAAAGAGCCAGAAAAACCAAAGCAGCCTGAAAAGCCCAAAGAACCCGAGAAGCCCAAACAACCCGAAAAGCCTAAAGAACCCTCAGCTGCACCCGCACCCGCACCCGCACCCGCACCCGCACCCGCACCTGCACCTGCACCAGCTCCTGCCCCAAAGCCGCAGCCGGGACCACCACCACAGGTGATCCCGATGATGCCGCAAGGGCAGCCAGCGATGTGTATGGGTCCCTGCTTCGATGGATACGGAGGTGGGCCAGCGTTTAATGGATATGGAATGCCGCCGCCGCAGCCTTATGAATGCTATGGCAGACCAGTCTACGAAAGCTGGGGTGGGGGCTGCCCACCACCTTACCGACATTGCCACGTCACCAGATGTGATTACTTCAGCGAAGAGAATCCACAGAGCTGCTCCATCATGTGATGATGATGGTTTCTTTTATCTTTTAAAAAAAAAATCTTTGATTTTCTACAATCTTTTTCTTATTATACAAAAAATAAAAAGAATGATATAGAGATGATGTTTACGTGTAATGTTATGATTAGGATAAGCAAATAAGGAAGGAAGGATCGGTTTATATTTTGTAAAAATGGAGAGCCATTTCCATTTTGGTTGTCCATTCGAAGATGTAACTGTATACATTAAAGAAATTTGTTTCATTTTCCTAAGGTAAGCTGTAGTACTAAAATTAATTTGATACCATGTAGAATATTCTTATAGGAGAAAAGGAGGTTATTATGATTTATGTTATTGGAAAAATAACTCTAAACACTTATATGGTGGTAAATGTTGACATACTGTATACGACTAGAAACATGTGAAATTTTCAGAATACTAGTGTGTTTTGATGGTTTACTGACATTCATATCAGAAAGATGATCACTAAATTTGGTATGAAAAGATGGTCCACAAAGCAATTTCACCTACTTTTGGGTGAAACATAGTTGAAGTTCAATTTTTACCAGAACTATGGTATATTTTTCTGGAATTGAATCATAATCGGTATCCTTTGAATCAAGAAAAATATTTGCTTACATAAAAAAAAAAACATGTTCCAAGATTGAAATGTCGGTTCTCACTCACTTCTCAGGAGCATAAGAGTTTAGACAATTCAAAGACATGTATGCCCATATGCGAATGTTTGTCGTATGTGCCACATATTTGACTGTGTGCTATCATAAGTTATATGTACAATAGCTGTAAAAAAATCTTGATAATGCATAACACTAGTCCAAGATCATATATAGTATTCCAAAAAAAAAAAAAAAAAAAAAAAAAAACTAAGTGACTGCGACTGTTAGTGTTCTCATCTAACCAACATCTCTTTTTCAGGACTCCCACACTCACATGGAATTTAGAAAGTTGATTCATTGATTTACATTCTTGGAATTCACAATTCTTTCTCAAATAAGACATGAACACTCCTCTTTCATCTATCTGTCTTTATAGTTTTTGATCTTCCAACCGAACTCTCTTTCCTAGGTCTTTTATCAAAAAATTTCCTTAAAAAATCTTCACGAATGGGCTTTTATTATTTTGCCGTAGGCTCATATGATAATTTCCAAACCCAATGAGCCATTGTCTTATAAAGTCAGTCGCACTACGCGTTGGGTTTCAACCATAAAGACAACACGCAGTTACCAACAGGAACACTAAAACAACACAACTTTATTTCTCTCTTATTCTTCTTCTTCTACAAAGCGCTGTTGGATAAGGTCTCTCGACACTGCAACTGCGAACAAGTTTAACCAAAAAAAATGTCACTTCATAATCTATGTTCCTCTCCTTCATCTCTTCTCCACGACCCTCTTCCTCTCTGTAATCTCCTCTCAGTCTATCCCAAATCCACTCCACGAAGTTTCTTCTGCTCTTACGACCCCAATTCTTCTCCTTTCCACTCCAAAAACCTTCTCCAAGTAAGCCATGTTTCCGTACAAGAAGCGATTCCACAGAGCGAAAAATCCAAACTTGATGATGCAGATCTTCCTTTACCAGAAGCTGCAGCTTCCAAAAGTTATGTCTGGGTTAATCCCAAAAGCCCCAGAGCTTCTCAGCTTCGTAGAAAGTCGTACGATTCAAGGTATTCTTCACTTATCAAACTAGCTGAGTGTCTAGACGCGTGTGGGCCAAACGAGGCTGATGTTTGCGATGTCATTACTGGGTTTGGTGGTAAACTGTTTGAGCAAGATGCTGTTGTTACTCTCAATAACATGACAAACCCAGAAACTGCGCCTCTTGTGTTGAATAATCTCTTGGAGACGATGAAACCTAGCAGGGAAGTGATTCTTTACAATGTCACTATGAAGGTGTTTAGGAAAAGTAAGGATCTTGAAAAGTCAGAGAAGCTGTTTGCTGAAATGCTTGAGAGAGGGATTAAGCCGGATAATGCTACTTTGACTACGATAATCAGCTGTGCTAGGCAGTGTGGTTTGCCTAAAAGAGCTGTTGAGTGGTTTGAGAAAATGCCTCTTTTTGGATGTGAGCCTGATAATGTCACTTTGGCAGCAATGATTGATGCTTATGGGCGTACTGGTAACGTTGAGATGGCTTTGAGCTTGTATGACCGTGCAAGGACTGAGAAATGGCGTATTGACCCTGTTACGTTTTCAACTTTGATTAGGATTTATGGTGTTTCTGGAAACTATGATGGGTGTCTTAATATCTATGAAGAGATGAAGGCTCTTGGGGTGAAGCCTAATTTAGTTATTTACAATAGGTTGTTAGATTCTATGGGTAGAGCTAAGAGGCCATGGCAGGCGAAGATAATCCACAAGGATCTTATTAGCAATGGCTTTACACCCAATTGGAGTACTTATGCTGCTCTTATTAGAGCCTATGGTAGAGCTCGTTATGGCGACGATGCGCTTGTTATTTACCGAGAGATGAAGGAAAAAGAAATGTCTTTAACTGTGATTCTTTACAATACTCTCTTGTCCATGTGTGCTGATATCGGATATGTGGATGCGGCTTTTGAGATTTTTCAAGATATGAAGAATTGTGGGACTTGTGAACCTGACAGCTGGACTTTCTCTTCGCTGATCACTGTTTACTGTTGCAGTGGGAGGGTTTCAGAGGCTGAGGCGGCTCTTCTTCAAATGAGAGAAGCTGGTTTTGATCCTACTCTTTTCGTTCTTACGTCAGTTATCCAGTGTTATGGGAAAGCCAAACAAGTAGATGATGTTGTCAAGACATTCGATCAAGTGTTGGAACTGGGCATTACTCCAGACGACAGATTCTGTGGATGCCTTCTGAATGTAATGACCCAGACACCGAGTGAGGAAATCAGTAAACTCATTGGCTGTGTCGAGAAGGCTAAGCCAAAGCTTGGTCAAGTGGTAAAGATGTTGGTCGAGGAGCAAAACTGCGAGGAAGGGGTGTTCAAAAAGGAAGCATCTGAGTTGATTGATTCCATTGGTGCTGATGTAAAGAAAGCATATTTGAATTGCTTGATTGATCTCTGTGTCAATCTCAATAAGTTGGAAAGAGCTTGTGAGATCCTACAACTAGGACTTGAGTATGACATTTATTCGGGTCTCCAATCGAAATCTGCTACCCAATGGTCCTTACATCTGAAAAGTCTCTCTCTCGGGGCAGCCTTGACTGCTCTTCATGTTTGGATGAACGACTTATCAGAGGCGGCTCTGGAATCGGGAGAAGAGTTCCCTCCGTTACTTGGAATCAACACTGGACATGGGAAACACAAATACTCAGACAAAGGTCTCGCAGCTGTTTTTGAGTCTCACTTGAAGGAACTAAATGCTCCGTTCCATGAAGCCCCGGATAAGGTTGGCTGGTTTTTGACTACAAGCGTTGCGGCAAAGGCATGGTTGGAGTCTAGACGTTCATCTGAAGGAGTTTCTGCATAGCTCTCGTATTTGGTATGTAGCTTTGATATGTCTATGTGGCTTCGAGCTTGATTCACGATTTAGCTTTCTTTTTCCCGATACCGGAATTTTCTGGATCAAGATTTTGTAATGCTAGCAAACTTGGGTTATATACATTTTATAAACAATTTAGTGAGCTGATTAAGTCTCCTTCACCTTAGTTCATAACCTCCTCTTGACTTTAATGATAAGGGGTGGCGATTTGACTTTGCCTCCCTCCTTGGAAGAATGCTCCATTGATGTCTGTTTCATTTTAATAGTAATATAGAAGGACCCAGTTTGACATTTGCATGTGAAACAAAGATATAGTTTTCAAGTGCTGCTACATTAGCTGACGGTAATAAAGAATAGAGTTAGTGGCCATATGATGGTCTGCACGTTTGTCCAAGAGCTGAGTATAAATTGCTTGAGCCTAGGAACCATCGCATCATTATGAATCATGGGAAACTGCGTTCACACATTGCTCTGTAAGCATGGAAACAAAGTTGCAGATGTCTGGTTGGACGATGCATCAACAGAGAAGGCCAAGGAGTCACTGCCACCTCTGGAGACACCTAAGCAGAAGCAAACAGTGAGAAGGCGATGCATAAAGATCACTCTGACAAGGAAGCAGCTCGAGCTGTTGCTGCTGCAAAATGCACAAGGCGTTTCCGTTCAGCAGAAATGGAAGCCATCATTGCAGACCATAGTAGAGGTAGATTAACTTATGATGTTTGGCTTCATAGTCGTTTTGATTGGAGATAAGTTTGATAACAAGCCGGTCTAGTAGTTGTAAGTAAGTTACAGCTCTTGTAATGGGTCTGTTTTTGGAAACCTGTTAATGGAGAATGTCACAGTTATTTATGAGTTTTAATATAAAGTCTTTTATGCTAATTCAATCACATTGTGAGGTAATGACAAAATGGAGTTTTATAATGTAAATAAAGAAAGAGAAAGATGATGCCTTTCCATTGGATATGATGAAAAGGAAGAAACTTTGCAAAGCGATGCGATTCCTATTCTCTTACAGAAAGTCTTTGTCTGGTAATCATCATGAAGAAAATAGGCAAAACCCATTCCCGGGACAAAAGCATCATCCTAGTAGAATGACGATTATGTCCCTCCACATTCTCTAAACTCAAGGGTATTCATGTCAGTAATCATGATTAGTGGGTAAATTAATAATGTAAACAAAGGAATCTTCACCAAGCACACATCCACTAGAAAAGGACTTGAGAACTTGCGTTGATCAACAAAGCCAAAGCTACCAACATTGAAATCAAAACCATCTCAATCTACTTCTTCATAAATTGCAATCTTCAGAGTTTTGTCTTCAACAACACCTCTCTTCTTCTTTCTCTCTTTCTCTCTCTCCAAGTCGATCAAAAGAAAAATAGAGATCCAAGCAAGGCTAATGGAATACAAATTCCATTTCATGGTAGCTATCATTGTGACCGTGACTATGGCGTCGCTCGTGTACGCAGCACCTAGGATTGTGGACATATTAGCCTATTTCTTGCCTCTGTTTGCTTCAACTGCAGCCTTCTTGGCTATAGCAGTCACCTTCAGTGGCTTTCAACAGTTTTCAGAGAAGGCACCGGCGAGAGACTGATGGATTATGTCTCCGGACGGCCTGATGATTCTTACAAGTATGATTGAAACATTTGACAACCAATTCTCAATCTCTAAGAGCATTTTACAATGTATATGATCTGATGTAATTTATGTAAAATAAAATGTGGATTGATTGTGTAACCAAATTTAAAGAGAGAAAAGCAAACAGAGCATAAAAGCAGAGTATTGATGAAGATAAACAAACTATAAAAGTTGTTGGTCAATCAATATCCGTAATCATAAGCGAATTCGTTGAGACCAATCATGGCTGAAACAACTTGAGAAACGATATAGAAACTTCCACCTAAGATTACCAAAATGAGAATAGCGGAGATTGGGTTCTTGAGGAGTTCAAAGATGGGCTCAAAAACGGCTGAGAGAGCTCCGGTGCTGACCGTGAGAGCGTAAAGACCGTACCTTCTCACGTTGTCCCAAAACTCTTCCATCAAAGGACCTTCTGGACCTAAAGCCATGGCCTTCTCTGCATCCATTCCCAATACCAAAACCATCATTAACCCTACAGAGACACCACCCACCACAGCATGTCTCCAGTGCCGCTCCAAACCCAGAGGTTGTTGTGCCTTTTCAAGGTTGCTGCTTCTGTTACTCTTTGCCAATAATCTTCTTCTGGCTGAGCCGCACCGGATGACACATGATGTTCTGTTCCTTATGCTTGAGCTCGGATACGCCTGAGCTGCTACTAAAGATCTGCTACTGTTAAAATGGAGGTGAGGTTGAACACATGATAGTTTCAATTTGGGGAGAGACATCATCTTCATCTCACTTCTTCCGTCCCTGTAGAAGTCTGATTCTTTCTTATATACTAAACATTTGTGTGGCTCTCATTCACCTTATCTCTTTATAAGAAAGGGAAGGAAATTTCTGCGGATAAGTGAATCCTTTTCTGTATTATAAACCAATTATCACGAGGTAATAATAAACACAGGGAATGTCAACAAATAACTAAATAGAGCTCACATATGATACAACACAACTTGTGTTACACAAGTTCTTAAAGCTGAGCAATACCCTTCTTCACAAGCATGTCATATACTCGGTCCACTTTGGTAGGATCAATCCTGAACAAGCTATATGCATCCGACTTCTTCGTCACATTCCCTTTAAATATCTCATGAGACATCACTTGTTGCATCTGTAGATAAACAGGTGGAACCAACTTGGCCTCGATACACAGACGCTTCTCCTGCAAAAAACAAACTCTTCTTTCAGTAAAGACCAAAAAACTCATCTCACACGTCACACCTGTTCAGTATCTTAGACACTTACGGATTCAGATAGCAGTTGCGACTCCGTGAATCCAATCAGGTCCAAATCATTCACGTAGCTTGAAGAAGCTTGAACAGGAGGTCTCGAGCACATTTCCCCCGCAATTTGACAGCTCTCTTTCCCTCTGTTCATCCCTTCTTCGTTCTCTCTTTTCCTTTTCCTCCCCTGATACCTCTCTGCTTCAGCTGTCGAACGACACCCTGCCATTTGAGCTTCCTGCTCCACCCAATCCAACACAGTGAGCCACATCCAATCCAAGAAACCAAACACACAGTTTGAGAGTAGCAATGTTTTTACCTTGAGATCTTTGAGCCGTTTCACCATGCGGTACTCACTTACAACACTCCGGAGTAGCTCGTCGTGCTCTTCTTTTGAATGAAAACGCATAAAAACGTCCAAACGTCGACACTGCACTTTCTCTTCCTGAGACAGGTCCTTCTCAAAGGGATTTGGGTACAACAGGTTTCTTTCTATTATGAATTCTTTTCTGTGTTTCCTCTCATCAAGCCTGCAAACATCAAACTCACCTGCGTCAGCATGGGCGGCAAAAAGAAGAGACTTTCTTCCTTTTGATCATAAAAGCTGTACCTTTTTGAATAGATACGCAACACACGCAGCTTCAGCTCATGTTCTTCAGGAGTATCGTTCTCTTTGAACTCCATCTCAGCCAAGAGTTGCTCCGCATCATTGTCATATTCAGGGTCGAACTCCTGTCTTTTGTGGTTGTAATTACTCAATTCAACCAAAGAGCTGTTCACCGAGGGGGCGACAGGTTTCTTTCCTCCAAAACTCCTGTCTGTATGAGACTCTGATCACAAAGCACGTCAAAACATAGAAAAAGGAAGAAAATATCTTTACAGTATAAACACAATGTCAAATATTGGGACTCTTTTGGATTTTAAAAATATGGTTAATCAGCTTCTTACTTACAAGGCGTAGATGATTACATTAACGAAATGGTGATCTAGATATAACTACTAGTGTTAAGCTAGAGCAAGTAAATAGCACAACGAGTATATTCGAACCAGATATAACATACCAACAAACAACTCACCTTTTGGTGTGTCTTCAACTCTGCGAGAAAATTGAATAAGAAATGAGAAAATTATAGGGTATCACTGTACAGTATCTGAGAAGAACGAGAGACATACTTGACTTTAGGAGGAGAGAACGGGTACTCTTCTTTCATGTTCTGCTCTGCTGCCAAAGAAGAAGCCACATCAATTTCAGAATTAAGATAGCAACACGTACAACGAAGAACCACACAACAATCAAGCAAAATAGTGCATGCCTTTCTTTTCATCAATGCGTCCTTTTGCCATGGCTTGAAGTTCTTTTCTGTTCTTCCCTGCTACATGTGACATATCCTGGGAAATAAAACGTTTCCCTTGAATTAATACATTGCAAAAGGCTAGCACTACTGTAGCAGATATATGTTATCTTATCAGATCGATATAACATACTGGAAGAGGGAAAAACGGAGAGTTCAAATAAATGTTTCTGTAGTGCTCGAGACACTGTTCTTTACTCTTCGTTCCCACATGCTCCGCGACTTCTGCCCAGTTTCCCAAGCCATAAATTTCAAGCCCCTGAATCAAGAGATTAACAGTAATTACTTTTTCACTGAAAGAAACAGAAATTATAGACTACATATCAGTACGAAGATCGTAAAGAAGAAGTGATACCTCCAGGAGAAGCATTTCATCATCCGCACTCCAGTCCGGACAAATAAGCGGGAAAGTCAGATTTCCCTGACAAAAACAAATGAAATAAATTTAGCTTTGATGAAATCAACCAAAAGATACATTATAGTCAAGATGATGAGAGTATCCAAAAAAAGCTTCTCTCTTTATTGAATCAAACTCATTGCAAACTAAAAAAAGTAAGAAAAGTGAATGCAAACTAACCATAACTCGGTATGGATGATCACATTTGTGAGGAGTGATCTCTACTCCAACAGACATACATTCAACACATAGATCAAAATCGGGACAAACAGCACATTTTATCCTAATTTTGCCAGTAATGTCTTTCTGGCAATAGTCACAGTTGTATTTCCCTCCTCCATCGGTACCTTGAACTGTCTCCACAAGGAAAACGTTTTGAGTTAAAAGAAGAAACTTTGACAGGAGATAACAAAAAAAAAAACAAATCTTGATGAGTATTTTATACCCGTAGATGTAGACTCACAGTTCTCCACATTAGCCGCATTTTTCTTTTTCCTTATTCTGCAACAAACACATAACACAGTTCTTAAAGACGATTACAAAGATGAAGACTTTAAAAGACACAAATTTGAAACGATGCTCATTGTTCCAAATAAAATTGAAATTGAATCAAATTCAGCATCAATTCGCAATTCATAAAGAGAAAATCAACAAAACCCATATCGGAAAAAATCAGGTGTAAATAAAAGAAGCAAACCTCTGAGTAGGGTCTTCGTAATTGTGGAAGTTTCCCCGAGAGCGACCCATTGATGCCGAAGCAAGAAATTGGATTCAAACACTCAAAACCCTAACGTCTGAAGATATAATTGTAGGAAAATCTAATCGGAATTCAACAAAAATTGATCAAAATTTGTGAGGTCGGATCTGTAATAATTTATTGGACGGTGGTCTTGGTCTTGTTAAGATCTTCCGACCTGAGGAAATTTAATTTTGTAAAGTCAGTGTGTTTTTAGATTTTATTTTTCGGATGACGCGGTGATGCTTACTAGCATATGACTAATTTCACCACAGCATTTAGTATAACCTATATGTACTTATATTAATGCACCTAGTCCTAAACTTTTATGCTAATTGCTAAATGTTTTAGACAGCAAAACACAAGCTGAATGGTGTGGTGTGTTGAAATTTTTTTAATTGCTATATAAAACTCTTATCATAGTAAAGAAGTTATCAGATTTTGTAGTCTAATCATTTATGTTAGTGTTTGATTGTGTAAAATTTTGGTTTTCGTTTTTATCGATTTATTTATGGTGATTTTTGGTGGACGATTCTTAGAAAGTATATAAACTTAACTCCTTCCGTTTCATATTAGATATCATTTAAAGTTTTTTTTTTACACTTTAAAAAAAAAACAATTAATTTTTATGTTTAACTTTGAATTAATATTTATTTTATTGGTCAAGACATTAAAACAAGAAGGGGCAAAACTTGAAATTTTATCAAACATATGCCTTAAAAATATGACAAGTAATATGAAACAAATTTTAACTTCTAAAAATAACAAGTAATATAAAACGGAGGGAGTAAGTTATAACAGAAAAAAAAAACAAACGGTATGATATCATTTATGAAAATTTTGTAACACCTGTTTAGATTTTTGAATTCTTTTAATTAATATAAATTTTTTGACAAAAAAAAACCGATAAACGAAAAATCTACCATTACCATAGTGGTTTGCTAGTTTAAGTTGGAAAGTAAGTTTTGTTTTCATCTTATTTTATTAATAGAGATCGAAGAATACAAATGTTTAAGCAAAGGTTAAAGTCCAACCCAAATTAAACGAAAAGTTCCATAAAGATATTACTGTCGGAAGGAAAAAATAGCAAGTCTAGCAAAATATCGAAGAAGAAATTTCTGCCGCATACCTCCGACTGAATGTTTGACCCGAAGAGCTCCAAAAACACTGGATAAACCTTGTAAAGATAGTTGGAAAAGAAAGTTGGAAAGTAAGTTTTAGATAAAACTTGTACTCGTTAGAAGTTAACATATCATGTCGTGATTTGTTAATATTTATCAACACAAAATTGATCTCCAACTGTATTCGGTTATATGTGTGACTTTGAGAGTATTTTTTTGTTCACATTTCAACCGGTTTTCATTCTCGTCCAATTGATAAGCAAGAAAACGGTTTGCCTTGCCTCAAAACCGAAGCTTACCAAGCCCAACCATTACTGATTACACCACAATGGCAATTCCTTAGAGTTTGGTTTACAAGTGAAACAAAAAAAAAAAGCGAAAAAGAAATTTGCGGTTAAAAAGGAAAGAAAAAGGAAATTGTGTCCTTAGTATTGAAACGATTCAACCCATTCTCTCATTTTCCGCGTTTCTTCTTTCTTCGTCAATTTGTCACTACAGATCTGAGTGAATCTAACCTCAGGTTTTGTCTTCTCTTATAGATCATTACGTTCTCCACCAAAGACAAATTAAAGATGAGAGCTTAAAGGACTTTACTTGCTACATCAGCAAACACAAACCCTATAATCGTTTCCCCAACAAGAAACACGTGACTCTTTTCACGACGCCCCCATCTTTAATCTCCTTTGTAAGCATCGATTTCATTTTCAACCCAATAAAATACCTTAATTTTGTTTTTGATTATATACCCTAATTTTTGGTATCCATTTGCAATTGGAAAAAATGGGTCAGAAGTTTTGGGAGAATCAAGAAGATCGAGCGATGGTGGAATCCACCATAGGCTCTGAAGCTTGTGACTTTTTCATCTCATCAGCTTCGGGTTCTAACAACGCCCTAACCAAGCTAGTCCCGCCGCCAAGTGATCCAAATCTGCAACAAGGGTTACGTCACGTTGTTGAAGGTTCTGATTGGGATTATGCTCTTTTCTGGTTAGCTTCCAACGTTAATAGCGCTGATGGTTGTGTCTTGATCTGGGGAGATGGTCATTGCCGTGTCAAAAAGGGGGTTTCAGGTGAAGACTATTCTCAGCAAGATGAGACCAAAAGGCGTGTACTTCGCAAGCTTCACTTGTCCTTTGTTGGTTCTGATGAGGATCATCGTTTGGTGAAATCAGGGCCTCTCACTGATCTCGACATGTTTTATTTGGCTTCTTTGTACTTTTCCTTCAGGTGTGATTCCAACAAGTATGGTCCTGCTGGAACTTATGTGTCTGGGAAGTCTCTCTGGGCTGCAGATTTGCCTAGCTGTTTGAGTTATTACAGGGTTAGGTCTTTCTTAGCTAGATCTACTGGGTTTCAGACTGTGTTGGCTGTACCAGTGAATGCTGGAGTTGTGGAGCTTGGTTCCTTGAAATTGATTCCAGAAGATAAGAGTGTGATTGAGATGGTGAAATCAGTGTTTGGTGGATCTGACTTTGTTCATGCTAAAGAAGCTCCCAAAATCTTTGGTAGACAGTTGAGCCTTGGTGGATCGAAACCACGGTCTATGAGTATTAATTTCTCCCCAAAGATGGAGGATGACTCGGGTTTCTCCTTGGAGTCGTATGAGGTACAAGCGATTGGAGGTTCCAATCAAGTCTATGGTTATGAGCAAGGGAAAGACGAGGCATTGTATCTAACTGACGAGCAAAAGCCGAGGAAGAGAGGGAGAAAGCCAGCAAACGGAAGAGAAGAGGCGTTAAACCATGTGGAAGCGGAACGACAAAGAAGGGAGAAGCTGAACCAGAGATTCTACGCATTGAGAGCTGTGGTACCTAACATCTCCAAGATGGACAAGGCTTCACTCCTTGCGGATGCAATCACATATATCACGGATATGCAGAAGAAAATTAGGGTATACGAAACAGAGAAGCAGATAATGAAGAGGAGGGAGAATAATCAGATCACTCCAGCAGAGGTTGATTATCAGCAGAGGCACGACGACGCAGTGGTGAGGCTAAGCTGTCCATTGGAAACTCATCCAGTTTCAAAGGTGATACAAACATTTAGAGAGAATGAAGTTACGCCTCATGATTCTAACGTGGCTGTCACAGAGGAAGGTGTGGTTCACACATTCACTCTCCGGCCTCAGGGTGGCTGCACCACTGAGCAGTTGAAGGACAAGCTTCTTGCCTCTCTATCACAGTAACTGCTATGTTATAAATAAGTGTAAAAGTGTTGGGGTTGTATCAATGTGATATTATTATTATTAGCCAACCAAATCAAACTCGGCTTAGTAGAAGCGTGTAATTGTACTTTTATGTCATGTTTGAGTTTTGTCTTTTATATCCGAGACTACTAGAGCAGGGAGCTTCTCTCACTCATCTCCTAAATAAATACAAACAAAAACAAAAACAGTGATCCGACGACCATCTTTGCTCCCTCGGTCAAAATTTCAACACCTATGGTTCGTCTCTACCAATTGTTGAGCTGTGCCGTAACGTTTTTCACAACCGGATGGTACTGAGTGTGCAAGTACTTCTTGGCTTCGTTGGAACCAGGTTCAGCAAGCCACTCCTCGTATAATCTCTTGGCTATTGGATTCTGGTATGGATCCGTAGTCATAGTCTGGATCCAAAAGGTCAGGTTATTATTAGCTTAGTTAAAAAATGAATTATGAGACTGCAGAGGAACTTACAGTATCATCCATATAAGTAGCTTCTAGTGAGTGGATCAGTTCTTTCTGAGACTGCCCTATCTTTGGCTTGATCTGCCCACCACCATTTAGGCAACCTGTTTAGATCAAGCATTTTGGGAAATCATTAGTAACTCAACATATAAGATACATTTTCCAACTAGAGATTTTCAAAGTAGAAGATGAACCTGCTGGGCACGCCATAATCTCAACATAATGATAATCGCACTTGCGTGTTTTCACTTTCCTAACAATATTCTGAAGGTTCTGGAAACCGTAACACTGCGCGAATTTTAGCACTGTTTTACCTTCCAGCTTCAAGAGAAACAATGAAGAAACATGAGACCAAAACCGGGGAATTATATTGAGAGAAATTTTCAACTGTTATGGTTCTGTCTAGGAACTTACTTGAAGAGACACTTCACGAAAATTGGAATTTCTGAGTGTTTTAAACTCCAGAGGACCTTCAATAGTTTGTCCAAATAGTACTTTTGCTGCGTGTCTAAATATTGTTTCTGCGTAACCACCAGAACTCCCAGCTACACCATAAAGATGTCCTTCCTCATTAACATTCGTCAGCCTGTTTTTTGCATAGAAAAATGGAAAATGTTTACTTCACATGAATTCATCACCCAGAAGCATTCAAGGGGAAATAATGATCCTTCTTACAATCTGTCAAGTGGAGATTCCTCTAAATCTTTAAACTCGACTCCTTTCAACTGCAAGACACATAATAATCCAGAACCAGATTCACATTTTCTGCGGGATGGAAGCAAAAATACAATTGAAACAGGGTTTAATCTCTATCATATCACCTTTATTAAATCCAAGATTTCACCAGTTGTCAGCACGGAATCAACCTCAGTCAGCTTGAGGCCTCCGTTATCATTTGATCCATCTTCAAAGACAAAATCATCTCTTGCTGCCTCGAGCTTTTTATCGTAACAGGGCATCACAGTTACATGGTACACCTCCTGCAGCCTAGTTCCGAAAAATAGTCACTGTTGAATCCGAAAATGAAGAAAAACAACCAAATGATAACCAAAGTTCCAAAAATAGCACAGTACCTGAGTCCCAACGCTTGACACAGATGGTTTTTGATTGCAGCTCCAATAGCTTGCTGAGGACTCTTAACAGAAGAAACATACGGCAGTACATATGAACCAAGCTGTTTTTCAGCATAACATATCCAACCTTGATTCACAAAATTGTTGGCTCATCACTCTCAAATGAAGTCACATTGGATAAAGTCAAACTAGCGAAAAGTTGCTTACCAGGACAGGCGGAGGAGAGCACAGGAAGAGGAGACTGAGAATTTTCACCATCTTCAGAATTAGCTTTCTTGTAACGGCTCACAAACTCATTACAAGCTTCAATAAGTACTAAGTCTCTGCTGCAGCTTGTATCAAACACAGCTTTAACTCCAAGAGACTTCAGAAACGTAGTAAGCTTCTTGAAAACCTGAAGAGGAGAGATCTCATAGTGAACTGCAATGGATGCTCTGGACTGTGGAGAAATGGACACGATCACATCTTTGCCTTTGCTAAGGGCAGAGAGAAACTCGTCTAAGCTTTGCTTCTCAAGCATAACTGTCTCAGCTGTTGTGATACATCCACTGCATCCATATATAGGAAACCATTACACTCTAAATTCTAGACTGACTCAAGAGCAAGTAAGTGAGAGAACTAACCTGCAAGCTAAGCAATCCTTGAGAGAAATTTTGACCGGTTCAATCTTCTGTTTTGGGGTAATCACAACCTTCAAATACAAAACAGAGAAGGATACTTTTAGCTGATGAACGTATCAAAAGAGGTAGTAAGCAATATCATTATTAGGTTGAGAATGAAAGAAACTCAACAAGTGACCAACTTTAAGAAACAATGAAATTCAACAGAAGAAATATTGGGAAAGAATGGAAATTTAGGACCTGGGGACGATCAGGCTTCTTGTTTATAGGTTTTGTACCCTTTAGAGATATGACACAAGCTTGAGACGGAGCAATGAAATCGTTGAGATCTCCAAGCCTCAAAGCCGGTGAGAACTTCTCCGACATAGCTACTCGCTTTTGATTACAATTCCAAAATTTTAGAGTCTAATAAACTTAAACTAACAGAATTAAATCAAAGGAGCAACGATTAGCAGAAGCTGACGGTATCGGAAAATCAGAACGGCGTCGAAGGTATTTACTTTACCTCTGTGCAACCTAAGCGAGACAGAGAGATGAAGTAAACCAAAAAAAAAAACGAAAAGGGTTTGAATAGTCAAAAACATAAATTACATATCGGGCCCAATAATAATCCTAATGTTAGGGGGCCTAATTGTAATTTCAGTTGCAAGATACGTCGGTGTAAAAGAGCATAGGTACTTTGCTCAACAATGACCCTAAACAAACAAACTCTTCAATAGAACTAGTCAACTAGAATGTGCTCTTCCCTTAAAACAGTTAAACATAAACATAAGATTGTATAAAAAAAGTATAGTTAGAATTGGACCTTTTATGCTATTTCCTAAAACATATGTGACGTCTCAACGATATTGTTAGAAGTGGTAACATCATTTACTGTAAAAATGGTTACAAATTAAATAAGTCTGGTTTTGATCACAGCATATGGGCACATTAACACAAGAGAACATTTAAGTCTAGTTTTACATACTATTTATCAAAGAGAACATCATCAAGAAGAAGAAGAAGAAGAAAGTCCTACACTTTTTTCACATTTTTTTGTGTTTCTTTACGACAAACATACAACACTAATTAACACTCCATAAAAGAGCATTTTCACTTCACCAGGGCGAGGTTTGGCGGTGTTTGTTGGAACCATACAAACGGAAGAGACTAAAAGCTGAGATGCAAGAGACGAAAACCATAGCAATGGAAGCAAACACAGCGATGACAACTCCTATAGCCATTTGGTTACAATACTTGCCATACATATCGCAAACTTTCATCCATTGAAGCTCTTCTTCTCCTTCCCTTGCAATCAAACCTGACTCTGCTGCAGCTGCTATAGCAGCCACATTCAAGTACGCCATCGCCTGCTCATTCAAAATTCACACTCATTTACATTTTGCAACTACACTCTTAAATGCCAACAAGACCTCGTCTCCAAGATTCAATTTTTAAATGCAAACAAACAAGTAACATTCCTACCTAAGTTATTCAATTCTCATATCCAACTAAACCCATTTAATGCGTCTAGACTTTTTATACAACATAGTACCCTACTTTTTCTCTCTAATTTGACCCAGAGAGATCATAACCCACAAATTTCACAACCCACTTCACTAATTTAGCAACTAAAAAATATAATGGAGAAAGAGAAAACACAAACTAAAACTCACTTGATCGCCGGAGAAAATTGCCCAAGCTAAGGGCTTACTGAACAAAACACTTCCTTTCATCGTACCCACCAAGCAACGAACTGATTGCAACAAAGAATAAACCGAAGCTATCCCAGTGGCGGCCACCAAGAATCTACATCACAGCAACAAAAAAGTTTGAGAAATTTGACATCTTTTTCAAGTGAAATGGTGTTAGATTAGTAAAATTGAAATGGGTTTTTAGATGGAACTAACACAAGAGCCTTCATGTCAGTGTACTTGGCCCTTTTCTCGATTGTGAAGATTGTCTTGACCTGAGTGTCTGTAACAATTAGAATAAGCGAGAGGAGAGCGAGGACACTGATGGAGCATCGTAAGAGCAGCTCTGTTGGTCTCAGTCTTCGATCAATCAGCTTCATCTTTTGCTTCCGTGGTTTCTCCGACTGATTTCGACCCTTTAGAAACAAATGTATACTCTTGAAATCAGATTTTGGACAAGACAGAGGCTGTAGAGACTTCTAAGACCATTCGCTTAAGGCCCTTAAATAAGAGCAGCTTGATGCTTTAACTCCATATCACTTGGGTCCCCTATCCCTTTATTGAAATCACCCAAATTGAGATTGTTAAATAAGTCTATTATTATTATTATATACTCCATAATGTAATTATTTTTTATTATAGATGATAATCTTTGGTTCGATCGAGACCATTTGGGTATCCATAATGATTCAAATCAAAATAAATTGTAAAAAAATCAAGTCATAAATACCAAATTTACAAATATCATATACATCCATTTTGATCTGTAGTTCCATAAATAAATATTATATCGTAAATTTATAATGCTTGTTCATTTTTATGTATTTAATAACAATATATATATATGGATATACATAAACACAAAATAAAAAAAATCTGAAGTTTTATATTAATTAATATCACTATCAAATTGTTTATGGTTTCTTTTAGTTTTTTTTTTAATATTTTAAACAGAACATATACATGTTTACAAATATTCGAAAAACTAAAAAATCTGAAAACTTTATATTAATAAATATCACTATAAAATTTTGTATGGTTTCTTTAAAAGATTTCTTTTTATATTTTAAACTGGACATATTAGATATTTGCAATTACTCAGAAAATTGTCGAATATCTAATTTTTTCGAAGCGAACCTGATAAAAGAATTATATATCGATTAATATGGGGCAAATAACTAATAATTTAAGATATAGATTCCGTCTCACTCAAATCTTTTATCTTCACAATGACCTTTAGGATTAATTAAATTTTTAAAAATACAATGCTCCCATAATTTTCTTTTAATGTGTTCTAGGAAAGTGTAAAAAACGTAAAGAAGAAAAAGAAGAAGAGAAGATTGATATCCCGAGGAGATTTTAAGATGGGACTTTGGATGCCCACACACACATACACATACACAATATTTAATGAACACCATTTTCTCTTCTTCTTATTTATTGCACTTCCCCCATCTCCCAATTAGCTCTTACCAAAGCCCTTTTTTTGTTCCTTCTTATTTAACTCTTAATAGTTACTTAAACCAAATCCAATCAACTTCTTCGATATGATGATTTAGATAAGAGTCTTGTGGATGATGGATAATGTGACACGTGCATGTTCCTTCCCTATCAAACAACATGTTATGCTTTAAGTTGTTTTGTTTAATTGAGTAAGAGCTGGGTGGAAGTGGATAGTATTATATAATGCCCACAAATTGATTGTTAAGATTCTTCTCCATTAAACTAGTGCTTTCACCAAAGCTACCCACTTGTTAATAGCAAGTATTTTATTTTCATTTTTGGTAATATACATTTAAATGGTTTTATTCACAATTTAAGTGTGTCACATCTTAATTAACCACTTGCATTGCATCGTGTTTAATAAGTAGACGCGTCTTTTTAAATTTGTTTATCCTCAAGTCGTTGTTAACAGAAAACAATCGACAACACGTTGAGGAATGGATTCCATGTGGTTTACTCAACGAACCCATTGTTATAGGTAAAATCCAACAAAACCATAAATAAAAGATTCATCTAATGTACACAAATTGTTAAGGTAGATGAAGAGGAAAAAAAAAAAAAGGCACAATTCTGCCACAAGTGTCTCCTAAATGGCTACAACTTTAAACTCGAAACCATTGGTCTCCATTATCTTTCAGGGTTGTAATTTAGAACTCCACGAACCTACACACATATTTGCTCACTTTGGTTGAGAGTATCAGCCATGGTATGATCCCAACCTACATTTTTCATCCAATCAACATTCTCATTCACACAATGCTAAAGATGGATTGAGAAGAAGGAACCTACCATCACATGGCCTGTCAAGTGACCTCCTGTTCCCCAAGATAACAATGCCCCTGAGAAGCACACAACATTCAGTTTTTTTCTAACCTATGTTGTACCAAAGAGAGCTTTAACCGGTAAAACTAACTACTCACCAAAGGGTTGAACAAGTTGCTTAGCAATAATGGCAATTGGAGTCCTCCAGAACCACAATACCAAGATTAAGTATATCACAACCTAGAGACAAAGTTCTTAGCACATCTCTCACTTAAGGAGTTTTATAAAAAAAGAAGCTCGAAACACACAACTTGAATTTACCTTTGATGCAAGAAGAACCTTTCCATACATATCGTATGACAGCTTAATTTCTTTGTTATGCTGCTCCATATCTGAATTTCAAAAAGAGGCGCTAACAGATAAACATCTATACTAGAAAATGACAATGCAACGCTCTAGTTGGTATATATGCTACCAAATTGTATTCGTTTCTAAAGCTAACTAACAGTTACATCATATTTCTGAATTCCGTAAACTCTATGCTCACTAAGCAACCAATCAATGTAGAGCTAATACTTATGCATACTCACATTGCGCAAGTTCTTTCTCTTTAGTAGCTGCCGTTCTCCTAAGTTTTGCCGCTTGCGCAAATGTGGCTGGCCTGAGAGAGTGAACCATATTTAAAATCTCTGATCAACAACAGTTACATAATCTTTCCCAATCACTGCACGTTCCTTCAACTCTCTAATCACTGCAACTAAAAAAAAAATGTGACAAATTTGAAAAACAAACAACTTACTGAGACAATCCACTAGCTTCTCTCAAAAGCTGCTTAATTTCAGATCGCAGCTCTGCTTCTCTAGTATTATTCGACCCTTTCTGAAGAAATTTCACCAAAAAATGGAAAATTTAAACTGGATTACTTCAGATAGATTGTGAAAACAAAAAAAAAACAAAACCCAAAAGATTATATTTTTATTACCTTCTTCAATTGGTCAAGCCACTTTGATAACAATTGGAAGATGACGACGACGAAGAATGTCAAAGGAGCAGCCAAAAAGCCTCGATCTTCAATCAGATTCTCTCCTTCCATTATCTTTACTACTGAATCACCGTTGATTACAGATTCTGTAATAAAGCAAAATTCAAACAATACAAACTCAAGTGATAGTGATCACTCTGTTAATATCATATTCAAATCCGGAAAAATACAAACCCTAATTGGATCCGTCGTATTCTGGATAATTAGATAATCTAATCTATATATATTGCGCGACGAAGAAGAAAAGATTCGAGTGTAGATAGAACTAGATCCTCGTGAATGATCGGAACTTACACTCGCCGTCGTAGATTCCTAGAATTTCAAGCTTCAAACGGTGGTTAACGTCTAAAATTGGAGAATTAGAATTTAGATTGGCCTGAAACTGTAAAAGTGGAGGGTTAGAAATTAATAATTAAAAGTATCTAATCTTTTCGTTTCAATACACAAAGTTCAAGCCCTTAAAGAGAAAATACAAAGGAATTAACCTTTTTCAGTAGGCTTGGGCTACTACTATGTAGTTCAGTCCTAAGCCTAAGCTAAATTCGAAAGAGTTGAAACAAAAAAAAAGAGAAATTCGAAAGAATTGGCCCACTAATTTAAACCCAACCGCTTAGCTAAAATTAATAACTAAACCACAAGTTTAGCCAACGGTAAATAAATGAAGAGAGTAGTTACAACGAATAAGGTAAAAACATAAATGAAAATCTATGATTGTAAGTTTCTAACATGGAGGGTTAAAGAAAAGTGAAATTTAAAGAAAATATATGATAGTAGAGAATAGAGATGTAAAACTACAACGAAAGTTAAAAAAAGAGGTTGAAAATTTTAACTAACATAATATTATTTTTACGTGGAGTGGTTGTAATGGGAGTAGAAGAAATAGGCACGCGTTGTCTTGTCTCTAATCTCTTTCAACTAATCTAAAGTCATTTTATGTTTTGTCCCATCCGATCCCACTTAATTATAATTATGTTTAATCATATATCTAATTGGGGTTCTCATAAAATGAGAGCAGTATCGATAAGTTTCGCAGATACCAAAGCAGAAAAAAAAAAGAAAGGAAGAAACAATGTAAATCCAAATCCTAAACGTCGTAGCATCTTCAGCTTTGTTGTATGCATGCCATTACATTCCAATGACTTGCCGACAAATTTTTGCTCCCACCACTTTTGATGTGCCTTTCAAACTTTGCATCCCCATCTCCACTTCCTATTTTCAACCTCCGCTCCTTTTTCTAGCTATATACTGTCTCGCCTCTTTTGTTATATATTACTTACAAGTTACAATCAATTATTGTGTTCAATCTATGTCAAAACCAAGAGTGATATGTAATGAGACGGTGGATATTATATATATGTTGTTCTTTTGTAACAAAGAGGTTTCATATCTTAGACTCGTTATCTCTTCAGCCCCTGCAGAGTTCACCTCAAGCTAGTATATTACATGGCATATGTACTTGTATAAAATAATGTTTACATTTTACTTTGTGACATGAGAAAATAGTAATCCTTAATTACGTATACCCTAGATATATAACAATGTGTACATGCATGTATTTTTCATTATGGGAAGGGAGGTTAGAGTAGCATTTCGATCGAGAGAAACGATCGAGGAGATCGAGAGAGAATGTCTTTGAGTAAAAACGAGTGGTCTTTTCACAATTATTTATCAATCAAAACACACATATTAATATGTGTATATGCGGATATCATTATTCCCTAGTCTTGAACTCCTTTTGTCTTTTTATCATTGCATAGGCCCACTTTTATATACTTTTTCCTACTTGCCAAATCATAAGAAGTTAAAACTATAAAGTGGATCAACTAATTTATAGAAACCATTAACAACTTTTGACACTCTTCAATTAAAGTGTGTTTCGTTTCAAATGTTAATTATGCCAAATAACATAACTTTAAATTCCACCGAGAAGATTTGATGTGGAGACAAAGAAGTGGCTCCATTTCACCATCTCCCAAGCCACCAAAATCTCTCCTAAACCCTTTTGTCACTCCCTTTTCTCATCACTTTTCTTCTTGGAATAGTAAAAGCTCTTTTGAGTTTATTGACTAAAGAAAACATGTATACAATCTTTAATCAGTCTTCTTATAATTACTGATTAATTAGGCAGTGCCTTTGCATTATATATGCAAGGTTTTTTTTTAGTCTATTGACAATTTATTATTGAAAATTTTGTTATGCATAGATAAAATCGAACAACACTAGAGTGTATATATCCTGATTCATGGGAAAAATAAAACTTCAATCCAAAAAAGAGCCCTTAGAGGGAGGTAAGTGGGAACCATGAAAAAAGGGGGTTTATATATATCTCAATAAATCATCCAAACAAACTAATCCATGTGCTTCCCTTCAAACATTCTTCTTGTCATTTTCCTCCCAACCATTTTCTACTTTGGCCAACTTTTTTTCTTTTGTTGCTTATAAAAAAATTTAAATATGCAAATCTCCACTCACACATTATACATTCTCTTTTTACAATCCTTATTAGATTGTCCCTTTTGCCTTCTTCCTCTTGTTCTCTTCCCACTTTACTTCTGATTCTCTTCCTTTCGGAATTTCATCGAACTACTCAACAACCCTATATAACTTTATTTTTCTTAAATTATATTCTCATGCAGATTAAATAATAGTAATCATCGACCTCTGTCCACCATATATAAATAGGTACAACACACGTAACATGATCCCAAACCCTAGTAACACTCTCCACGACTCTTATCATTGTAACGTCATGAGTTCAATGGCAAGAGAGCAAAAGGAACAATTGGTAATCCAATCTTCAATCGTCTTGCTTCAAGAAAGATTCAGACAACTTCAGAGAGCACGAGAGTTACGAGCTGAGCGAGAGCTCCTAAACCCTAAACCTAACCACCAAGACAACATCTTACAATATTACAACGAACCCGCGAGTTACGGTTTCTTCCAGTTTCTACCTCTAAACTCTCAAACTTCTTCGTCACAACAGCTCCTCTCCCTCTCCTTACGCCCGCATAACTCCACCTCTGATTCCATTGAAAAGCCAAGCTTTTGTCATCAGTGGCCAAATAAAGACGACAAGAAGATGGGTGGGTTTGATCGTTACGACGACGTCGATACGTCTCTGCATCTCTAAGCTAATAAAATAGTTCCTCCATCTTTGTTTCTTTCTCTTTATAAATATGTATGTATGTATGTATGTATAACCTTTTTTGGGTCGGTATGCTCTTTTAAAGAGTCTTGTAGGTGGTGGTGATATGTATGGTTAAAATGCGATCATATATATTAATCATTTCGAATTTTAATGATTATGATATCTTTTATATTACGATTCTAACGATCTACTTATTGAGCTATTGGTTCTTGTTTTCCGATTGTTACTTATCACCATTCATCAAGTTTGATCTACGTATCCATCATCCATGTGTTTTGCCTTTCTAATTCCTTTTTCTTTTTTTTTATCTACACTTGATTACTTATAAGTTAATTTTAGCCACAAAAAAAGGCGTGTTAAATATGTCCGAGCTAGTTGTTAAGGAGACAGACTTGAAATTTGATTTATGATGGGCTCCGCTTGCGCATGTTCAAACCTTCCTTTTGCAGCTTTAATTCCTTTTGACAAAAATTTAATTAAAACAAAACATATTCATACAAGTCATGATAAAAATATGTCAATCAAAGTTCAAAACCTACTTGCATTGTGTATTTTACTCAGTACTCTTATATATGTCAGTAATAATGAGAGAGACAGCTAGAAAGATAGAAGCCAAAGATGTCGTTCAATCATATATAAGAGAATGCAAAATTCAAACACATTTCATCATGTATTATTTATAATTGATTCTAATTTATAAAATAAAATTCAGTGTTATAATTGAATCCATCTCTAACTTCTTTTCTTCTGAATATAATATCTAAGACTAAATTTTCCGGTCACATCTTGAAACTTTTAAATATGATTTTGGTCGTATATTTTAATAGTATATAAACATAAGATTTTACATTCTTATAAACTCATAAGTTCATATTCATAACTCGTGAATCCAAATAAACTCGATATCATAATTATTGTTGAGCCAAATCACAAACTAATGATTCATTTCAAAACTCGTAACTAATGTTGGCAGCTAGTCGTTTAGTTAAAATCCAAACGATTTGAATTCAATGAAATGGAAACATATCGTTATAATGGAAACAATAATTGATGATATTTGGACTAAAGAGCCTAAAAACATCTCATTTATTTCTTAAAAAAAACTCTATTCATGGAAATTTGAGTTGAACTAAAGTCACATCATGAAGTGATGAACTATTCCATTTTGAAAATCTGAACTAACGTTATCTGGATTGAGTTTATGCATGACTTTAGTGATTTCCTCTGTTGTAGGTATCCTGGTCATCAATGAAGCTTCCTTGGGAGAGCATATAAACCTTGTAGCATGGGAGATTTGTGGTAATAAGGGTCGACTAGGAGGCAAGTCCACTGGCCCTAGGATCCTTTGGAAATGTTTTGCAGCTAGATTTCCCACTGCTTCAGGAGTAGTCACCTCCAGGCCGTCTATTCCCGTTAAGGTATGGATGGTGTTGTATGCATTCCTTGCCTCTGCCATTTTGTGAAAGTAACTGGTATTCTTATCTCCTGTGTCAAACCAATTAACTCTGGATTTTTGCTTGAAGTATTTTTCCTCTATAGCTTTCAGTAATGAGAGTTTTGTTAGGCATTCTCTCTCTTCCTGGAAGTGGACAGGGCATGGCTGCTCAAGGGACAAAACCTGTGCAATCATGAACAAACTGTTAGCCTCACCAACTCTCTTTTGTATTTCTGAGAAATTCTCTTTATTAAGTGTTTTTAACTCTCTCTTTATCTGCTTCTGCTTAACACTCAGGGATTTGAGTGAGTGATCCTCAGGTTCAGTGTTTATCCATGCATTAGCAACAGTCGGCAAAAAGTCAGGGTGGGAGGTAAGGTAGTTGAAGAATTTGAAAGGCCTGGTTCCAGCCATAGGGATAGGATTGTGAAGGCGAATACAACAAGGAGTATGGTCTGAAATCTCTGGGTCATAGAATGTGGCAAGGCTGAGGGGGTAGGCAGAAAGCCACTCTTCATTTATAATAGCTCTGTCCAACTTTTTAGCAGTAGGGTTAGTTGGTTGCTTATTAGACCAAGTAAAACGCGTTCCATGAAATCGCAGGTCCCAAAGCTCCAACTGATCTAGACAGGACTTAAATTCAATCATTGGGGTGGTGTATTGCTGAAAGTCATCAGCTGAGTGCTCTGCAGGATGAATGATTTCATTGAAGTCGCCACCTACAAGCCATGGTAGGGAGCTTTTTTTGAGGGAATATTGCAGATTAAGGAGCTCAATCCACAGGTCATTTCTCTCTTCACTTGTGTTTTCAGCATACACAGCAGTATAAATGAATGGTGTTATACCAGGATTGACCACACGACATGTAATAGCTTGCTTTGATTGTTGTAGGACAGTTACGGTGGCAGGAGCTTTCCAGATCAGTATGATGGTCTGACTTCCGGTTTCTATAAAAGTGCATAGACTCTCCTAGGAGAAGAAGTGGTCAGAGCTATCACTAGGTTCTTCACTAATCCACATATGCCACCGTCCACAAATTCTACCATTCTCACCCTCATACCTAAATTCACTGGAGCAACAATAATTAAAGACTATAGGCCTATTTCCTGCTGCAACACACTGTACAAAGTGATATCCAAGATTCTTGTGTCAAGACTAAAACCACTCCTAACCAGAATTATCCTCCCAAACCAAACAGCCTTCATCAAAGGGAAACTGCTTCTTGAAAACTGTCTACTAGCTTCTGAATTAGTTGCTGGCTACCACAAAAATATTAGGCCTAAGAGAGTTACCTTGAAGATCGACATCGCCAAAGCCTTTGATTCACTGAGATGGGACTTTATTCTTGACTGCATGACTGCCCTGCAACTTCCGGAAACCTATATTCAATGGATAAAAGAATGAGTTACTTCACCTACCTACTCAGTGGGAATCAATGGTCGACTTCATGGTTACTTTAATGGCACAAGAGGTTTGAGACAAGGGGACCCCTTGTCGCCTTATATATTTGGACTGGCTATGAATATCTTATCTCAGAAACTAAATGATGCTGCAAATGCAGGGCTAATCTCTTATCATCCTAAATGTAAAGAATCAGGACTCACCCATCTTTGCTTCGCAGATGATCTCCTTATCTTCTCAGATGGATCTCCCTCATCTATCCAAGGAATTCTCAATGTCCTGGACGACTTCAACAACCTCTCTGGCCTTGCCATTAGTCCTGAGAAGTCTTGCTTTTTCCCCTGTGGTCTTAGTCCTGAAGAAATCTCCCAAATCCAAGAGGTCTCAAACATCCCTTAAGGTTCTCTTCCAATCCGTTATTTGGGTCTACCTCTCTGCACTAAAAAGTTAACAATCCTTAATTGTGAGCCGCTTCTGCAAAGCATCAAGACAAAAATCTCGAACTGGACTGCTAAATACCTTTCTTTCGCTGGACGCACCTTGCTGATCAACACTGTCCTATCTGGAATCATCAACTTCTGGTGTAGTGCCTTTATCCTGCCAAAGAAATGTATCAAACAAATCAATTCGATGTGCAACTCTTATCTCTGGAAAGGATCACTGGAGGGTAGACATGCTACTAGAGTCTCTTGGGAATCAGTTACAACTCCTAAAGATGAAGGTGGATTAGGAATAAGGAACCTACAACTGTGGAATCGAACCTGCTCAATGAAACTACTGTGGCTTCTTCTCTTCAAAACAGAATCCATTTGGGTGGCATGGATACACCAAAATGTCATCAAAGATCGCAGTTTCTGGAGCATTAAACCACAACAAAGTCAAACTTGGATTTTCAGACAACTGCTCACGCTCAGGGAAACAGGTAAGAGGTGGATAAGAGTGTTACCTGGAAACGGTCGGAAATGTCACTTTTGGACAGACCCGTGGTCCCCATTTGGTCCTCTTATCAACTTCATAGGGATCAATGGACCACAAAAAATGGGCATTAATAAAATGGCTACTCTGGCATCATTATGGAGAAGGGGAGGTTGGTCTCTACCACCAGCGAGATCCCCTGAAGCAGAGCAGTTGCAATGTCATATGACCTCAATTACTCTCACTCAAGATGAAGACACATTGATCTGGAACTGCCCTGGTACTTCATCTGCAATCTACTGCTCGAGCATCATCTATGATCACCTACGGATCAGGAAACCACGCGTTAAATGGCATTCTATTATATGGCTGAAAAGAGGAATACCCAAACACAAAACACTTACTTGGATGGTGAACCTTAATAGGTGTCCCACCAGAGATCGTCTTCTTTCTTGGGGTCTCCAGACTGACCACCTATGCATAAAAATTTTCAAAAAAAACTAACGTTATCCATTGGTTTAGTTAAGATCCAAATGGACCCGTAGTATGTTCTTAAAATAGGCCCATTTGGCCCAATAAAGAAGCTCCCAGCTTTTGTTGAAATGAATGTAACCTAAGAGAGAGATTCGACGGGAAGAAGAAGAAGAAGAAGAAGATAGATTGAGAGGCTGAGATTTGTAGATTTAATCGAAGATGAACACTGACATCACTGCCTTGGAGAAACCTCAATACCCAGTCGTTGATCGGAATCCTCCATTTACTAAAGTCGTCGGCAATTTCAGCACTCTCGATTACCTCCGTTTCTCTACTATCACCGGAATCTCCGTCACCGTCGGCTATCTATCTGGTCCTCTTCTCTCCTTATCTTCTAATTTTGAAATTCATTCTGATTTTGTGGTTAGCGAACCGCGTGAGAATGTGCTGATCGGGTGAAATTGGAAATGGCGATTTTGTAGGGATAAAGCCTGGGATTAAGGGACCTTCAATGGTAACGGGAGGACTGATCGGACTCATGGGAGGTTTCATGTATGCTTACCAGAACTCAGCAGGTCGACTCATGGGATTTTTCCCTAACGACGGTGAGGTCGCTAGTCACCAGAAGCGTGGTGGTTTCTCAAATTGACTTTTTTAGGGTTCTTCATGGATCTGGCTTTGTTTTGGAATTTGAAATACTCTTTTTCTCTGTAATCCTCGATTGGGAATTTCTCTGCTGTTTTGAGGATAATTATGTGCCTCTCTTTGTCTGTTATGATGATGATGATCAAATAAGATTTGTGACAATGATAGATTCTTGTGATGTTTTGCAGTAAGGATTCTTGAATAATGCAATTAGAGTACTGCGATTAAGATCTTGTTGGTAATGCAGAGAAGTGTATTAGTGTCATCCTTCTAGATGAAGATTTTGTCTATGTAGCTTCTGGTTTCTTCCTATTAAAGCTATATTCTTCAGGTACTTGTGGTTCCTGCTGCAAATGATTTACTTTTAGGATTGCCATTGTATTTTGTAGTGTAAGAATCCTTGAGGGAGATTGGTGTAGTCTCTAAGCAATCACATGTGGTAGCTTCTTCCCTTGTGGTTTGTTTGGATTTGGTTAGTTGTTTGTGTAGTTTTTGCTGATGATGTATCAACGGGTAAAAGTGACAGAGTCGATCTAATTCTTTCTGCTCTCAATACTTCTCTCCATCTCATAGACAGACTCGTAGTGTTCGGATTCTTTTTTCATGTCATGAATCTGTAGTGTTCGGATTCTTCTTTCATGTCATGAATTTGCCCCTTTTCAACCCAACAATGGGAGTGACTATCATGCATTTCTCTGATTGGCTCAACTGTTGCGACGTAACGGATTTTACCAAGACCATGAACACATAAGAGATGAAGACGGAGCCACGAGACTCTATCGAAATAAAAAGACGAAAACAGAACGAATCATGTATGCAAATTTCTCAAGGATTCGCTAATATTTTACACGTGCTATAAAGTAAAAAAAACGATCCTGAAAATCAAAGTTTGACATGATTAACATTTCTACCAAAGATAATTTACTAATTACATCAAAAATCGACTAATTGATATGCTTAAGAACCTTGTATTCAGTTTTTTTTTTTAATTATTAAAAATTTTATAGTATATAACAAATTTTACATTTCAGGAGAAGATAAAATTTTACACATAAATTTTCGTTTTTTTTTTTGTCAAATAACATAAATTTTAGTTACATTTGTAACAAATTAAACTTTTCAGCACAAAAAATGTTGGATCACATATTTTAACATCTAAAATTATGTAATTTTAGCAAAAAAAAAAATTAAACTTTTGACGTTCATAGTTTTCTCTAACCAAAATTTGCAATTAGTTAGATAATAATTAACCTATCTAGTCTACGGAAAAGCCAAAGAAATATAGCAAATAATTAAATGGAATGCACCTAGCTATATATATTAGGCAAGTACGATAATGTAATTTGGAAAATAATCATTAATCAGAGTCATATGATAACGGTTGATTAAAAGAGTTAAATCGAATAAAAATTAGAATTAACAGTGAAATATTTGTTGGGAGAAAACGTTCGTCGTCGGATCCTCATCGCCGACGCTTCAACTCCGGTGACGTCGTATGTTCAGGTCAGTTGTTGAATCTTTCTCTCATCGTTTTCGTTTCCTTGTCAATTTTGTAATCACGCACATTTGCTTCCTAGTTTTGATCCACTCTCATGACGAGTTTACGAGTGCCGTATAATTCGATTTAGGTGTTTTTTGTTCCCTTAAGATTTATTTTCTCCATGTCCTTATTGCAAGATTAGGTTTCATCGCTTCTTAAACGTGTTTGTCAAGTATTGTTAGCCTAGGGTTTATTGGTTCGATAGATCCACACGCAATTGCTGATCATTTTATTATCTCTCCTTCTGTTTTTAAGCTGGTCATGGATTTTGGATATAAAACCCTTAATCATAATAGTTTCTCCTCAATTAACATGTTACTATGGTTTCATTGAATTTAGGGTTAGATACAGAATCATATGCAAGTAATAGAATGGAGGAAGAGGCAGTGGAATCTAGGAAGAGTATGAAGGAGCAAGAAAGGGAGAGGCGGCGACTAAGAGACAGAGAAAGAAGACAATCTATGAGCCAAGATGAGAGGGAAAGGCATTTGGCTAGGCGTCGCAAAAACTATCAGCTTCGAAGGCAAAGAGCTGAGATTAGCCGCCTTGACTCTCAGATCCAAGCTATCACCGGAGGCAACCAAGAAACACCGACTTCACCACCTGATTCTGGAGCCAGTAGTGTCATCCCATTGGTTGAGTCTGATCAGAGTTAGGCTCTCTCCATCTCTAACTAATGGAAATATAAAACAGATAGTTGTGAAAATGTATCCAATATTTATATATGTATATTGACATGTAGGTGTGGAAGTACCAGGAGAGGGGCTGGCTAAACTTATGGGGCCAATACGGCTGAGCCGTCTAAAACATCTTGCGAGGACATTGAGCAAGTCAAGTAATGGTGCAGAGACAAGTAACACAGGACCAATAGACTTAAAGACAAGATGTAATTAAGCTAGCTAGATCAGGTATTATATACTTATGTTTAAAAAGAGATGTATATTTATTAAGGCTATGTTAATGGATAGGTGCAATGTCAAGTGGACTACGTCTAAGTCTGGTGAAACGACTTGTAAGATCAAAGGGCCAGCAAGAAGGGTTGTTGTCTCGTTCCCAAACACAAGGTTTGTTAATAACTTGAAAAGTATTTAAAAGGGTTGATGTTAGCTCTCTCAACTAATTAATCTCCAATTAAATAATTTTACTAACTCTTTTTCTTCTTCTTTTTGTGTCAATAGGACTCCCATCTTCATTAGAGTTCACAACTTGAACAAGAGACTTTCATCAATTAGTGTTTGTAAAAGTGAAACTTTTTTCTTTTTTTTTTGGAGACGTATCTAGGAACCTCACCATTGTTTTTTTTTCCAAATACAAGTGGAAATACATTACATTCTTCATTCTTTTTTTGTCACAGCCGTTTCCTATCTGACATTTATATTTGTGTATTGGAAGAAGAAACAATAGTTGAGTAATCTCTTTTGTTCAACAAGATAATAAGTTTAGCAATGAGATAAAGTCTCTTATTATTGATTGAGGTAAACAAAGATCCACATAAAAGGTTTGAATCTTTGAGAATGAAAAATGGCCAAGTCCTTGAAGCCATAAGAAGTTTTCAACTAGCACAATATTATACAATAATAACGAAGAACATACTTCAATGGTGTGACAAAAGGAGATTGTCTCTATAAGGTAAAGCTTGTGATGAAGTTTAGTAGTCCCAATCATCGAGCTTTGGGTATAAATTTATGGATTATAAAAAAGGTGTAGAAAGTTACTGATAAAAAGGCATTTGTGGAGAAAAAATGCTAACATTTATAAGATTCAAATGATGAACGAGGGAACAAAGAAGAAATGTGAAAACAATAAGGTTAACTTGAGATTATTTATAGAACTAAAATTTGGTAATTAAAAATTTGATCCATCAAGAAGACGTGTCACTAAATTTAGTGATCCATCTGCAACTTTAGTAAACATTGGACATGTTGCAAGCAACAAACATGAGTTGTTGCCCCAAAGTCGTGTCATATCCAACATTTCTCATTTAGTTGGTCCCGATGCACAACGATAAATAATATGGTTTACAAAATACTGTCGCATTGCTTTTATAGCTCAGTTGGTTAGAGCACCCGTTTAGTAAGCGGGAGGTCTTGAGTTCAACTCTCAATGAAAGCAAATTTTAATTTTAAGGCTTTTTTTTTATCCCCTTTATGGGCCATACTATATTTTGAACGGGCCCATTCCTTGTTTTGGGTTTGGGTAAAGTATCGAATAAATTCGAATTTTCTGTCACGGAATTAATTAGGGCTTCCGCGGTGTTATCTTATAAATAGGTGCTTCGCATATTACACCAAGATTCAATCATCTAGCATCTTCTAAGTTCTAACTGTATTCTTTAGATCTTTTCTTCGCAATTCTATTTTTTTTTTAATCTCTAGTTTAGTCTCTTTTGATGTCTTATGATTCGTGACGCGATTTTCTCTCCAAGAAATCGGTTACTTTGAGAAGGGGCAACCTGAAAATTGTGGTTGCAAAGCCCTAAAAGTAAACGTCACATATTAAAACTAAAACGGCAGTGGAAGACGTTGAAGGAGCCTCTTAATTGGCTTCTCCGTTGGAAACATTACCGGAAAGGTCTCATATTCCATTGCCTTGCGGAGCGGCGTTGCTGCCTTTACCGTTTGGGACCGGCCATGGCACCTACATTTACACATATATATAGATATGAGATTCAGAAACACCATCTTTTTCGGACTGATTTGCATCTTTCCTGAAGCTTTTAGCTGACTATACAATTTTAACACAAATTCTTGTAAGGGTTATGTGCTGAGAAGTTTCTCTACACATTATATATCTTAGCCTCTCTAACTTTGTCTTCGAAGTAGTTGATGGATCGTGTAGGTTGATGCGGACCGTATTTGCAGTAAAGCTTTGGAGGATGAAAAAGTTTCAAACAAGTAATGATGCTACAACTGTCCAAAGGATCACCATTTTTGAATTTTTCATATGTATTGACAAAGAAAACATATGTAGCCAATTATTATTCTCCCTTACAAAGATATAGAAAAGGGATTTATATAACCACTTCTACTAAGCCCCATGGACATGACTGAACAAAGAGGAATTACATTTTCTTGAAATGAAGAGTATCTTCTTAGCCATTGCTTATTTACTTTGTCTAAAGAATTGAGTTTACATCCATACCAATCACATGAATTATAATAATGTACTATTCAATCTAAAAGTCAGACCATCATCTTAACTTATCAACAAATCACATTCTACCAACCAATTTGTTTACTATAGCCATCCTAACCAAAAATTGTGTCTGAACCACTTGCAACATGCTGAGAACACATTTCTTTTAGAAAATTGCAAGTTGGATTGGTCACACAATGCAAAGACAAGATGACATACCAATCCATCAAACAGAACAGCTGGCGTCTAAGTCAACTGAATAGTAATCAACATCCATAAAGACTGAAGTCATCTCTTGAACCTTCTTGTATATCTTTCCTGAGAGTCTGTGAGACGTATCATCCTTCATGAATCTATGAACTTCCCCATGTAATTCGATCTGGCTATAGCCGGGATCTTTTTTAACTCCTGCATCCTCCATTCTCCTCCTAACCTTTGAGGCAGCATCCAAGAATCCACAACTCGCGTATCCATTGGCAAACACCACATAATTCCCCCCATTCGTTGAATCCAACTCGAAATATTTTTTAGCTGCAAGTTCTAGAAGTTTAACATTCCCATGATTCCTGCAAGCCCCAAGTAAAGAACCCCATACCGGAGCATGCTCCTTGCATGGTGACTTCATTACAAACTCGTACGCTTCTTGTAGCCTACCAGCGCGCCCCAACATATCAACCATAGCTGCATAGTGCTGTCCCTCGGGTTCAATCCCGTAATCTCTCTTCATAGAGTTGAAATGCGCCTGACCTTCATCAACTAAACCTCCATGATTACACGCAGTGAGAACCACTAAAAATGTAACAGGATTAGGTCTACAACCGTCTTCCTTCATCTTAACAAAGCATTTTAACACCTCTGAAACTTTTCCATGATATCCATAGCCAGACATCAATGAGGTCCACGTAACAACGTTTCTGGTGGACAACTGATCAAATACTTTGTGGCCATCCGAGAAACTGCTGCATTTGAAGTACATATCAACAAGGGCACTATCGACTATAATGTTCGAGTTAATCTGGCGCTTAATCATCACAGCATGGGCTCTCATTCCGTGTTCCAGCGATGCTAATGCAGAACAAGCTCTAAACACTGAAGCAAAGGTATACTGGTCAGGAATTAATCTGTTTTGTCTCATATCATAATACATATAAAGCCCTTCTTTTTCAAGACCCTTTTGCACATACCCAGATATCATAGCATTCCACGGGATCAAATCCCTAAATTCCAAACTACGAAAGAGAATCCCAGCAGTTTGAAGATCCCCTGATAAGGCGTAAAGTATTAACAATTTGACTTTCAAATACTCATCAGGAGCAAATCCTAAAACAACCATCTGAGCATGAATTCGTTTCCCTTTAGCATATTCCTTCCTTTGTTTACATTCCTGCAACAGCACAGCATAAGTCTCAGACTCAACTTGCAAGCCACTACGACATAATAGCCCAACAGCTTCTTTCAATCTCCCTGTAATACACAGACCCTTTAATGTCTTATCAAGCTTCTCTTTTTTTCTCTGATGCTCCACCTGAAAGCTAGAACATGTTACAGGTGAACAAAACTTTGATCTCTATATGAAAAGCTTCAGACTTTTTATAACCTCGTAAGAGATTATCATAAACAAAATCAGGAAATTAAGATAGGATTTGAGATGAAAAAACCTGCCGATTCTTCTCTCCGCCAACATCCGGCGTAGGATCGTCGTCGCTTTGCCGGAAAACATAGAAAAGGAAGCCGAAGAGGACAACGACAGAGACGCCTCTGTTTGTAACTCTCGAGTGGAAACAACCATCGCAAGCCTGTTCAGCGTGTAGCACATTGAACAGTGGGATTTGTGAGAAAGAGAAGACGAGATTAACGCGAACATTCGCTCCGATCTGTCACCGGGACTGAGAAATTGTGATTTCAATTAGATTTGTCGATTTTAGGGTTCAAGCAGAGTGGGAAAGGGTTTAAGTTATTAGTATATACAAATAAATGTTTATGAAAGTATTAGTCAAGATGGCCGAGTTGGTCTAAGGCGCCAGTTTCAGGTACTGGTCCGAAAGGGCGTGGGTTCAAATCCCACTCTTGACACTTTTCTACATATTTTTTATAACTACTAATTATTGGAAAAATTTAATAATTTTATCTTAGAAGTGCTAATTGAGATAATATTTACTTTTTATAAGGTATATTAATAAAAATTCATTAAAATATATAAATACAAATATTTATTTGTTACCAACTTTTAACTAAATTTACTAAACATTAAACTTGTAAATAAACTGTTTTTGTTTACATGTTCGATGAGAAAAATAAATTATTGAAAAGGTTTAAAGGTGAAAGAACAAATTATAAAAAAAAATTAAAAAGTGAATGAACATTTTGCTTTTTAAAACAATGTCTAAAAAACGTTTGCTAATTCGTTGCAAAATGGTTGTCTATTTATTTATCTCGAATACTCTCCTTTAGTGACAAAGGACTAGTGAAGGACAACTAGCCAAATGCGCTCATCTTCCGAACATCGGAACATGATTCCTTCTAAAATTCTGTAATAATATACCATCAAAATAATAAAAAATGGAAAAACACAATTCTTCAATGGAAGAAAAATGCTATGAAAAGAATGAAAGAGAAATTTGAATTTTTGGTCGGAAAAGAAAAAAAAAAATTCTCTTCTTCCAACTACCATGTTTTTGTGGATATAGATAATGAAGTATATTTAGTTTAGTCAGGTAGAAGAAAAAAAACTCAAAAAAAGGAACCATTTTAAAAACTCATCAAAATCCAACGTATAAAGCATTATTATCTTTTTATTTTTGGGAGGGTCGGCCGAGCGAGCCAACCCTATGGGCTATGGTTTGTAATTAAAAGCATTATTTACTATAAACCAAAAAAACTAAACTGCATATACTTATACTTACGTTGTGAGTTGCCGATTCAGTTTTCAAACAAACAAAAAAGTCAAGAAGACGAGGAAGATGATAAGAGAGACGAGTAAAACTATTTCTAGTTCAGACAGGTAATTCAATTTATTAATTAAATATACTAATCCATGTTTAGCTGGCTTAAAATCTCTGTTTGAATTTTATTTCTTTGATGAACTTATGATGTTTTCAATACCAATAATAGCCAGATTCAACTATTACAGTTGTTTAACTAACACAACTTTAGGAGATATAGTTTTTTCACTAGTAGTTTTTCAACTAAAACATTCCCATTTTCCACTGAATCGTTCTTATCTCAAATAATTTTACCAAAAGATAATCCTTAATTATTGGATATTTGACCATATGTTTTACCATCAAGCTGTCAGTATTATCTTTTTAGTTTCTATTTCTAAATTTAGCATTTTAATCTGAGTTTCTTCTCTCTATAAATATAGTTTCCCCCATCCAAGACTAACATCATTGTCTTGTTTCAAAGTATTAACTAAAACAGTAAAGATTTATTTAGAATTCTTCTTTACACGATAGAGATTTGGGAAATCATATTCAGAGTGCTTCTTGCCCAGGTAAAATTTTTCCCTGCTTTGTAAATCTCGCTGATAAAATTTGAAGATTTATCCTTTTTTCAAATTTTTCTCTGCTTTATTTTTCTGTTGGTAACCAAAAACAATTTTCTTTTCTATTTAAGTGGGCTCATGTTTTTCTTGCTTTGGAATTGCACCATTACAATAGTAATAATTAAGTATTATCCAGATTCACGTAGTAAATCAGAGATTTAACTGAAACAAAAATTACTAGTATTTTTTGGGAAAAAAAAATTTACTTGTTGATTTCGAGTATGAGTCGGGTCAAAAAAGTATAAACTTCCAAAAAAAAAGAAATGGTCAAAGGGAATTTAGGCTATGTAGGTCCCACTTTTGAACTTTACAATTAGGAGAATCTTATCCTATACTTATTATTCATCTTATCTTCTAAACCTCTCAACTCACTCTCACTTGTGTTCTTAGATTCCATCGTACACTCAAACACTATAACATTTTCGTGAAAATAATTAACTTTCTGGTGAGACTTCAAAAAATTTCCAAACGATTACTTTTGTCTTTTTTAACTTATTATGTTTTTTTTTTTTTCACTTTTCCGTGTTAGTCAGTTTGGTCTCTTGATCTAATCAATATTTTGTTGACTTATTGTATCTGTCTAAATGGAAAGTAAACAAAATAATATCTCAAAACCTTTAATGATAGAGGATTCCAATTTCCCCTTTTCGATATATCATATATTCGTTTAATCATCTCTATATAATTTGTTCAGGCCGCGACTGAGAATCATCTCTCTCGGAGAAAACAGAAGAAAGATGGTGGAAGGAGGACTAACAAAAGCAGACAAAACAGAGTTCACAGAGTGTTGGAGAACGACATGGAAGACACCTTACATCATGAGACTTGCTCTCTCCGCCGGAATCGGAGGTCTTCTCTTTGGTTACGACACTGGAGTCATCTCAGGAGCTCTTCTTTTCATTAAAGAAGATTTCGAAGAAGTCGATAGAAGCACATGGCTTCAGTCAACTATTGTCAGCATGGCCGTAGCTGGAGCCATCGTTGGAGCAGCCGTTGGAGGTTGGATCAACGATAGATACGGTAGAAGGATGTCGATTCTAATCGCTGATGTTCTCTTCTTGATCGGTGCTATTGTAATGGCGTTTGCTCCGGCTCCTTGGGTTATCATCGTTGGAAGAATCTTTGTTGGATTTGGTGTTGGTATGGCTTCGATGACGTCGCCTTTATACATCTCAGAAGCATCTCCGGCGAGAATTAGAGGTGCACTTGTTAGTACTAATGGTCTTCTCATCACCGGAGGACAATTCTTCTCTTACCTCATCAATCTTGCTTTTGTCCATGTAAGTGAAAATGTTAAGCTTTCTTCAAACTCTCTGTTTTATATTATCACCAAATCGTAAAGTCTCCAACTTTTTGATTGGAACAGACTCCGGGAACATGGAGATGGATGTTGGGAATTGCTGGAGTTCCAGCTATAGTTCAGTTTGTGCTTATGTTGTCACTACCGGAGTCTCCAAGGTGGTTATACAGAAAGGACAGGATCGCGGAGTCCAGAGCGATTCTTGAGAGGATTTACCCGGCGGATGAAGTAGAAGCGGAGATGGAAGCATTGAAAGAGTCAGTGGAGATGGAGAAGGCAGATGAAGCAGTCATTGGAGATAGCTTCGTTGCAAAACTCAAAGGAGCCTTTGGTAACCCTGTCGTTAGACGTGGACTCGCTGCTGGTATTACAGTTCAAGTGGCACAACAGTTTGTTGGGATCAATACTGTTATGTACTACAGTCCTTCCATTGTGCAGTTCGCTGGTTACGCTTCTAACAAGACAGCTATGGCTTTGTCTCTTATTACTTCTGGTTTGAACGCTTTGGGTTCGATTGTGAGCATGATGTTTGTGGATCGGTACGGTAGGAGGAAGCTTATGATCATCTCTATGATTGGGATCATTGCATGTCTTATCATATTAGCTACAGTATTCTCACAAGCAGCCATTCATGCTCCCAAGATTGATGCGATTGAGTCAGCCACTTTTGCTTCAAACGCTACTTGTCCAGCCTTTGTTCCGTTCACAGCCGCAAACGCTCCTCCTTCGAGGTGGAACTGCATGAAGTGTCTAAGGTCGGAATGTGGATTCTGCGCTAACGGAGGACAGCCTTACGCACCAGGAGCATGTGTGGTGTTATCGGATGACATGAAAGCGACTTGTAAGTCGAGAGGAAGAACATACTTCAAAGATGGTTGCCCAAGCAAGTTTGGGTTCTTGGCAATAGTGTTTTTGGGTCTTTACATTGTTATGTACGCGCCAGGTATGGGAACTGTCCCATGGATTGTTAACTCTGAGATCTATCCTCTCAGATACAGAGGTCTTGGTGGAGGAATAGCTGCTGTCTCGAATTGGGTCTCCAATCTCATTGTGAGTGAGAGCTTTCTCTCTCTTACCCATGCTCTCGGTTCCTCTGGGACGTTCCTTCTCTTTGCCGGCTTCTCCACTATTGGGCTCTTCTTCATTTGGCTACTCGTACCTGAGACCAAAGGGCTTCAGTTTGAGGAGGTTGAGAAGTTGCTTGAGGTTGGCTACAAGCCCAGTCTCTTGCGGAAGAGGAACAAGAAGGGCAAAGAAGTCGATACGGCTTAAGATGATGATGATGTTCTCTTTTTATTTCTCTCTGTTCTTATTAGTATCGCGCAACCAAATTCATTTTCTACATTGTATGAAATGGGAAGCGAATACATATTAATATCAAGACTTGTTTAAGCTTCTCTTTTCAACTGGATTTAACCAGAAGTGTTTGCAAAAGCATACAGACGTCTATAAATTAGGCAGAGATGCCAAAGGTTTAAATAAGTGAAATATTAACTTTTGAGGCAGCCATAAGTATGGTGGGACACACAACTGTTACAACGCTAGACTACTGTAGGACAAGATACTGTAAGTGGTGCCAGATATGCTGACACAAAATTCATCTACCAGATCCACCGTCACAGACACAGATCCAAAGACACACTCGAAATATCCAACAATAATTGATTCAGATTGAGTTAAATAATTGATCAAGAAAAATCCATTAAAATTGTTTTTGTTCTTGAACAAGCATTTGCCGACACTACAAGCTTTTCGCCTTAAAAATCAGCATATTCCACCCCTCACACCAAAAAAAATAAAAAAAAGACAGAAGCCAAAAACCTGAATGCTAGAATTGTAATCCAAATAGCACTCACTCCCTTGAAAACCTCTCAAAAACTAGCTTAACATCAAATACATGAAAGATCAAAGTCAGTCAAGTTTCTGGGAATCATTTGATCTCTCTTTACAGTCTACATAAAAGACGCTATACAAAAACCCACCAAACATACACTCAGTATATACATACTAGACTGATGAAACGTCCCACATAGTTACTCAGAGACCATGCAAATGCATTTCAAGGGCTTGATGAACATCCCTCATTCCTTGGCTCCCGAAGATACCCCAGAAGTCTTTCTGCCTGCACGATAAAAAACAATGAATCTTGATCAAGTTCAATAATCTACTACATGTGGTGTTTATGACTAAGTGAAAACAAAACCTAGATCTGATAGTTAGCAATACACAACTAAGTATAACCAAATAGAGATCTCATTAGTAATCAACAGTCAACACAATAACCAAGTTCTTACCTTGCGCTTAGCTCTAACGCTAACGGCGCCGCTCTGAGAGAGACCAACAAGGGGAGGAATAGCTCCTTCCCTCACAAGCAACCCACGGTTTCTAACGCTATCAGAACAAAGCTGCAACAGTGTCAAGATCGCAAATTCTTTCCCTTTCACTGATCCATCCTCGATGGCCTCAACAAGCGCTGCTATCCCTCCTTCCTCAACAATGGCCTCTTTGCCTTCATCGATCGCTGCAAGGCTGCTCAGAACAACCATCGCCTTCTCCGCCATCCCAGTCCCTTCCTCCGCCACAAGGTCCACCAACGGCTTCACCGCTCCAGCAGTGACCGCTCTCTCTTTATTCTGCTGAAGCGTACACAGCTTGTAAAGCGTCGTCAACGCGTCCTTCTTGCCTCTACAAGATCCGTTCAACAGAAGAGAAACCAGAGGGGGAATCGCGCCACAGGCTCCAATTGAGCCTTTGTTCTCCTCCACGAGAGCTAGACTAAGCAACGCACATGCGGCGTTCTGCTTTGAAGTCTCCGTCCCTGTTTTGAGAACCCACACTAGAGATTTAATCGCTCCTCCCGCGGCGATTATGGTTTTGTTCTGGTCGTGTAAAGAGAGATTCAATAGAGCTGTGACTGCGTGCTCCTGTGTCCATGGATCGTTACAACGAAGAAGTGGAATCAAAGCTTGAATAGCTCCAGATTCCCCAATTAACACACGATTATCCGCTCGATTCTTCGCTAGAAGCCGTAGCTTCGCCGCAGCAGAACGCTTTATAGCCACCGACGATGATCGAAGTCCGCCGATGCAGAGTTTCACAGTTGGCTGCAGATCTTCAGGCGAAATACTCTCAATAATCTCCGTAGAGAAGTTTTCCCTCTGCAGAAACCCTAGACACGGCTCTCTCTCCAATTCTGGATCCTGAGCTGCTTCGTTATCTCCGATGTTCTCCTTTCTCTCAACATCCGGTGACGGCAAGCAAGCGAGACGCTGTAACTCGCCGGAGATATCACTACTACAAGCGGAGAAATCACTAAACGCTTGAGAAATGTCTAGAAACGCTTCCTCTTTAGCTGAGGAAGTGTCTGAATTGAGAGAATTACTGTTTTTCAAAGCAAGCTCGCCGAGCCTCATGTCGATGACGGAATCCGTCAGAAACTCTGACGCATACTCCGATTTATCGCCGATTGAGCTGACGAATGAGCAAGATTGATCTCCGCTTTGATAGAAATTAGATCTCACCGTTCTCATCGACCGGCCAGCTTGACGGTTTAATCTCGCCGCCGACGGCGACGATGAGCCGTAGAAATCGGTTGTTAACGGGAATCTGGTGGAATTCGAATGAGATAAAGGTTCTTCAACTGAAACCATCTTTGTAAAGATCGAAATTTCTCAGATTATATTCTCAGTTTCTCTGAACATTCATGGTGAGATTAAAGAAGAGGAGGCTTGTTGAAGAGGATGAGAAGGTTTTTAAAAGCTTGTAGCTGTGGTATCTGGGTGATTCTGAACTCACGGGACTGACCAATTTTCTAAATCACAGTGACACGTGGAGAGATTTTAGAGTTGGATCTATTTAAATCGACGATTTAGAAAGAGCAGCGTTTTGGTTGCATGACTGTCTCACCAGCCATGTGGCCGTGACTTTTAGGTGAACCCAGGGGTCCAGGTTTAAACTACGTAAAAGCCCCTGCAAAACTGAGGACTCGAGTCCATAGAACACGTGGGGCCAGTTGGCTTTTTTGGTAATTACGATACACATTGCCGATGGGGTTTTGAGTTATCAACGGCTGAGGAACAGACGTTTTAGACCGTCAGATCGGGTATCTAACGGTTCCTAGAGCTTTGAATGTATACCTTGGCGCCACGTGCATAGCGCATGTCGACATATATACGCCCAATGCCTTGGTTTTTAATTTTTAATCTTTACTGGTTTGAGTTACTATAATTTACCAAGTACATACATTTGCATCACTTAAATATTCATAAATTTTGTTTCATAAAAGAAATTTACAAACAAACAAACAAAAATTGGTCTAAACTCATATATGCACCCCATTGAAAATTTTAGTTTGGAGATGGATGATACGATTTGGGGCTCCAACTATGTTCGAGTTTAGAAGATAAAATTTATTTTTTAAAGTTTTTTCAAAAAATTCAGTTTTAATTTTTTTCAAACAAACGAAGTACTAGTTGTAAAAAAAATTATTTATTCTTTGAATATAATTTAACGTTAAATTCAAAAAAAAAAAAATTTAGTTTGCCTCCATAGTTTTTAAATTAATGTCCATTTTGTGCCTTCAGTAAAATATGTTTCCTAGATTCTCCACTATGTATGAATGTTCCAAAAATGAGTTAATTTGATTTTCTTAGCCAATATGTTCGTATACTCTTTAGATTAGTTGAGTAAGACATCAACTTCGTACAATGATTTTATAGTCAAGAATAAGCAAGTGCACGTACGTACTATTTTAATTAAACATGAATGATCAATCGCCAAAAGCGGTGTATTAACAATAAAAAATGAAAATGTTAAATTTTGTTTCTCAGTGGTTATATATAACCCCAATTTTAATGTTTTAGCAAATTAGTTTGGATTGCTTCGGAAGCAAAGTATCTCAATGAGATCATTTTAAAAATAACGTGCTGTTTAATTATACAGCATAGTGAGTTGTTCAACACCCCAACTAGAATTTTAAATGATTGATAATGCAATTAAATAAATTTCATTGTAAAGATTGTGTTTGTCTTCACTCTAACAATCGTTTAGACATCCTTATTACGGCGACCAAAATGGAAAAATACTTTTATATATAGACTACGTAATCCTTAAATACTATTATTATCCTTAATTATCGATTAATTATACTCTAAGTAGCATTTGTCGTTTATTGCTATTAATTCTTTAAATTGATGACTGTTTCCATCACAAAGTGTCATTTTCTGCCAAGTTGGGTGTATGTATGTACATCAATCTATACATAATTGTATGTCTCCGCGTATATGTCATGTTCATTGATATTAACGGATAAATCCGTAATATATGATATTATATATATACATATATATATATTACTACTATAATATGAGATATGATAAATTGATTATCTACGAGATTTGGTTTATATAATGTTTATCTCTGTTTTTTTTTTTGATAAAAACATTATTGATCTCTGTTGAAGAGATTCACATTAAACTGTATGTTTTTTTATTGAACTTTGATTTTTTTTGGTAATACTATAACTTATGTTTCTGTGATTATATATCAAAGTGTCCACGGATAGGCTCGTAATCACTCAACAGTTTTTAGATCCGTTGTAGAAAGAGAGAAAAACATTTCAAAATCTTGGGCAAAAAATTTCTGCGGTACTTTAGTAATAATATTTTCGGTAGTTTTTTTTATTTATTTTATAAATGAGTTTTCTGCTAAAAAAAATCAAACTTATTAAAATTTATAAGAATAACATTCACCTTAAAACTGTCAAATTTAAATTAGTGAAATTGAAGTGGCATTGCTATATAGTCATAATGTGTATCCTGGATATGGCACAGTCATCTGCTGTTAAAAAAACTAACAGTTGACTCAAAATGACGTGGTTTTGAAAGAGAAAAAAACTACACGATGTTTTGATTATTACTTGTTGTTTTTCGGTAGCCAAAACAACATGAATTTTAAATCCTCATTTTTTAATTGCCAAAACGATATTGATTATGTTTCTTCTTGATTTTGTTTCCATGAACATTTGGTTTTTGAGCCTTTCATGTTTTGTTTTAAATGTTTTTGATTTGATTTAACTACTAAAGAATTATAACTTTGTTTGATTCGATTAACAGAATCAAACATCAAAATCTAGCAAACTAATTACATAAATGTTTGGCGTTACATAACTGCAAATCTGCAAATAAAAATATCAATAATAACAAATCTGGATTCATAAATCTGCAAATACAATAACAACAAATCTGCGAATAGAAACATCAATAACATCGAATCTAACAAGAAAATTCGAAAATCCAGGTCTATCACCACGAATCTGAAACGAAGCTCAGAAGAATCAAAACATGAAAACTGAAGATCCCCAGAAAATGATGAATCCTAATTTTAATTTATCCCCTAATTTTAATTCGATGTAAGTAGGGAATTGAGTGAGGAACATATTGATTTGGTCTCTGTAAACGTAACCAACGCCGGCGAATCCACCAACATGATTTAGAGAACATGGTCTGAGGAAATGAATCGTCTACAGAGTTTGAATGAGGATGAAGAGGAGATAAAGGGAAATTGCAAGTGAATGGAAGAGAGGAGGAAGATCTGAGACCCAAAGTTGTTCATAGTTCATAATTCTTCAAAGCCTCAAATTACTTCACGAATATCCTAAACCCTAGATTTGAAAGTTTGAAATTTTAATTTCTGGGTTTTGCTAGTTGTTTTGATTTCGAAAATGGTACACTTTGAGATTTTGATTTCGTGTGATGTGAGAGAAGAAGGACGAATGATGAGGAAGAGATGGTAGAAACATGGCAAAGAAGAAGATCTTACGAAGAAGAAGCTAATTTTATTTTTTTCCCAAATCAATTTCATTTTTCTAATTTTTAAAATTAAATGTAAATGTAAAAATCATGTTGTTTTGCTAGGTAAAAAACATAAACAACATTATCATTTACAACAAAACTACGTGTAATTTTTAACGATCAAAACTACGTCATTTTGATCTCACCGTTAGTTTTGTAACAACAGTGTACGGTACGTCGACGATGTTATATAGCGGTGCCACGTAAACTTCACTAGTTTAAATTAAACAGTTTTGAGGTGTCTGTTATTTTTGCAAATTTTAATAAGTTTGATGGTTTTTTAGTAGAAAACTGTTGATAAATTGGTAGTTTGTTTATCTTTATGATAAAAAGCTAATGTTGTAGTTTTGGCAATCAAAACATAAAAATGGTGGTATTTGGGAAAGAAAGCAAAATCTAACTACATATACAGTATTAATTATTTTTGTACCAATTCAACTGGTACAAAACCGGATTTTATTATTACTTATAATATCGATAGAAGTTGATACTGTCTGTAGCATCTATAGGTAAGATGAATTACTCGATACTACTCATAGGTCTCCGTAAGTCAATCATAAAGTTAAAATGGCCCTAAAGTAACAACGACTAAGCGTTACTCACTTTAATCCAACCGAGTAGCTCACTTTTTCCGGACCAAAAAAAGCAAACTAGCAAAGTTTGGATTTTACAAAAAGCTAGTCCACACTGTTATAAAAAAAATTAAGTATCAATATATTTAATTAGCGCTTTTCCTTTTTTTCTTAAATATTTAAAATAATAATTCTTAGAGGCTTGGTTAAGCCTGTGAAGCTTTTGCTAATTAAGACTTCAGAGGATTGGTTTATCTTTAAAAGGGATGTCAATTCTTACTACATGGTCATCATATACATGATTAAACTTTATGTTAATTCTATTTGATAAGAAAAAATCTAGGGTGAAACAAATTTTATGGTATTTTAAGCATCAGTCATTAGTTAAAATTGAAACGATACAGAGAATAGATCGTATTTTTTCTTTTTTTAATAAAAATATATCAAAATGTTAAGTTATATAAAAGAAATATATTCTATTATAGTTTTGGATAAATATTTAGGTGTGTACGTAATGGTGGCGAAGAAGAAATAAAAGGACATCTCAACTTATTAGAAAGAATGGAGTATATGCCGTCATGTTTTGCATCAAAAGTCTTTTTAGTTACGAAAACTTTAATTATTAATTAGTCAACTATTTTGTGGCACACGTGTTAATAATGTTTTTTTTATATGACCATTCGTTGAATTAGATTTCATGTAATTTACTCTTTTTCTAAGTATCCAGATTACTCATCCCATTAATGGAAGTAAAACTCAACATTAATCCAACCAATATGTCGCCACATAAAAAGTCATCATCACCACTAAATCACTAATGACGAATAAAGAGTGAACATGCCGCCAAAGAAGAAAGAAACAAATTACAAATTGGATCAAAACTCATTTTTGAATGCATAATAATTACAAAGTTTGATTAAAAGTGCATTGCGTGTCTTCGTTATGACAGCCCAAAAAGAATGTGCCGGTGTAATAGTAATGATGAATCTTTATGTCAAAGATGTAAAAAGTAAAAAGTGTTTTCCATTTCAAAACATTATCATTTTTACTTTTTAGTTTTTTTACTATCTGCGATTGAAGTTGAAATTCGCACGTGTACATAAAACATATGCTTGTGATATTAAAAAATTATATACTACGTTAATATTGAAATTAAACTTGATTTTGAGTTAAGTTTAATTGTGGTTCATATTCTAATTATTCATTATTGGACCAAACCCAAAATTAAGCCCAAGTTCAAAAATTTTCTAGAAACATCTTAAAGATTATCACCTCTTTTAAGTGTTTTAGAAAATTCTATTAAATAAAATATCTAGAGATTAGTGTAAAATAATCTAGATAATTGTAACATAAAAAATCTAGATATTATGTTAGAGAGTTCAAGAGATTATAAAAAATTTGTAATCAACTTAAAGAAGTGAAATAAAAAGAAAGTTTAAAGAAAGAGTGTTCTTTATAAGTTCTCTAAGTCTCTTTAAAAATCCTTTAAGTGTTCTTTAATTGTTCTTCCAAATTTTCTATCATACTTGGAGGGTTTCTCATCTTAGTTCTTTCGAGTTTCTCGGGGTATTACGGTCTTGGGCTAGTGCTAAGCACTATCGGGGTTTCTTTACATGGTATCAGAGCCATTCTAATCTTGTGCTCATCAAGATCGGGGTTATAGAGAGCTCGAATTTACTCTAAGTATGGAATCAACGGGTCGTGTTGTTGGATTGGGAATGAAGATCTTAAACCAATCTAACTACCAAGTTTTTGAAGTCATGTATGGAGTCATACTTGGTGAGTGAGGACTTATGGGATGTCATCGGTGGTAGCAGCACTAGACCACCAACTGGAGATGCTGCAACTGCGGAAGCGACAAAAGAATGGACACGGAAGAATGCCAAGGCGGAGTTTGCCCTAAAGAGGTCAATAACCGTGGGAATATTTGAGCATATCTCAAGGTGTACCTCCGCTAGTTCTATTTGGCAGGCGCAAGACCAATTGTTCAATAAGAAGAACGAAGCTCGTTTACAACTATTAGAGAATGAGTTAGCGAATGCGAAGCAGGGGGAGTCTTCAATCTCAAAATTTTTTATTAAGGTAAAAAATCTTTGCTTGGAGATTAATACTCTTAATCCGGAAGAATCTATTTCGGAAGCTCATTTGAAACGGATTATTATTCGAGGTCTACGATCCGAGTATACTCCGTTTGTGACTTCGGATTCAAGGATGGGCTACACAACCTTCCTTGGAGGGGTTTGAAAACTTGATAGCTTTGTAAGAATCACTAGCCCAACAAATGACAGGAGTTAAAATTCATGAAGACTCGAGGAGTGCGTTTGTGGCTCGAAGGCAACAAGGCTTAAATCCCAATCCCAAGGATGGAGGCCCAAAAAACTATGATGGACGTCAAGGATCAACCATGGGAGATAAGAAAAATTCAAATGCTATCGGTGTGGGAATCTTGGGCACTTTAAAAAGGATTGTCGAGTCAAACTAAAGGAAATAAATATGGCGGAATCAAAAGATCATACTGAAGACGAAGAATGGGGGAAATGTTTCACGGTGGAAGCTGCATCCTTAGGTAAATCCAGTCCAATGAAAGTGAAAAATAATTGGATTGTGGATTCCGGTTGTAGCCATCATATCACGGGAGATGAGAAGTTATTTTCTAGTCTTCAGCATCTTGACGGAAAAAAAAGAATCATTACTGTGGATAATTCAATCTATCACGTTGAGAAGGAAGGAACATTTATTATCACAGGAGATGATGGAAGCCCAACCACTCTCAAGAATGTATACCATGTTCCTGGAGTAAAGAAAAATCTTTTCTCTGGGGTAAACGTGGTGGACTCAGGTAACTACGTTTTATTTGGCCTAAAAGACGTTAAATTTTTGAAAAAACATTCAAGAGTTAAAGGCGGATGTAGTTCAAACCAGAGCATGAGTTAAAGATCTTTATGTTTTATCTGCCTCAAACACTTATGTGGAGAAGATGAGTACAAATGACAATGCTTTTATATGGTATGCTAGACTTGGTCATATAAATATGACTAAGTTTAAAGTCATGGTGAATGAAGACTTAGTTAACGGGCTTCTAAAGTTGAAGATTCAAGAAGAAAGAAGACTTTGTGAAGGATGTCAATATGGAAAGTCACAAATACTTCCATTTGACTACTTTACCTCATAATGCAACGCTCCATTGGAGAGGGTCTATAGTGATTTAATGAGTCCGACAAGAACACCCTCGTATTCTGGGTTTCACTACATGTTGTTGTTCGTTGATGATTTCTCACGGTATACTTGGGTTTACTTTGTGAAGGAAAAATCAGAAGTATTCTCCAAGTTCCAAGAGTTCAAGATCACCGTGGAAAGGGAGTTGGGTCGGAAGATTAAGACTCTAAGGATGGATAATGGAGGGGAGTTTATGTCAAAGGAGTTTCTCTCTTTTTGTCGAAATCATGGTATCAAGAGAGAATTTACATGCCCATATACACCTCAACAAAATAGAGTAGCAGAAAGAAAGATTAGACATCTAAGTGAGACATGTAGAAGTTGGCTACATGGGAATGATTTGCCTAAGACCTTATAGGCGGAAGGCATGAGATGTGCAGCCTGTGTCATCAATCGAATGCCGGTTAGTCCAAACAATATGAAGTCTCCTTATGATTTGGTTCATGAAAAAAAACCAACGGTAAAACATCTCAAGATATTTGGATCAATTTGCTACGTCCATATGTTTGATTCTCAAAGAACCAAGTTGGAGGCAAAGGCGAAGAAATGCATCTTTGTCGGCTATGATGAACAAAGAAAAGGTTGGAGGTGTATGGATCCTGAGACAAACAAGTATGTTGTGTCTCGTGATGTTGTCTTTGATGAAGTTTCCTCATACTATGGGCCACCTCAAGTCTTGGTTGAGAAAGATGGTGTGAGTTCCTCCAAGATCGATGAATCATCTTTTCAAGTACCACTTGAGAATAAAAGTCATGAAAATGAGATACAAGTTGAAAGAGGGAGCAATAACCAAGAGCAAGAAGAGGAGCAAGTTCATGGTTCCATTGCAAGTCAATAACCTAAAAGAAATATTATTAGGCCGGCTCGGTTTAGAGATGAAGAGTTTGTCATCACCTTCTCATGCTTTTTTGCAGCTCCCTTAGATGAGGATGAGCCAACTCCATATGAAGAAGCAAAATGAGTTCAAGAATGGGAGACCGCAATGAATGAGGAGATGAACGCTCTAATGAAAAATAAAACTTGGGATTTGGTTCCAAAACCCAAAGATGTCCAACCCGTCTCGTGCAAATGGGTATATTGAATAAAGCGAAAAGCGGATGGGAGTATTGATAGGTTTAAAGCAAGGCTCGTTGCTCGAGAATTTTCTCAGAAATATGGAGAAGACTATGATGAAACCTTTAGTCTAGTAGCAAAGATGACCACGGTACGCTCACTCTTATCTTTAGCTGCAAGCTTTGGTTAGAAGTTACGGCAATTAGATGTGAAGAATGCTTTTCTATATAGTGAGCTTGATAAAAGTATCTTCATGGAGTAACCACTTGGTTTTGAATCTCGAGAGTATCCTAATTATGTGTGCAAGCTTAAGAAGACTTTGTACGGGTTAAAACAAGCTCCAAGAGCTTGGTATGGTAAGGTTGCTCAATACCTTCAGTTTTTCGGTTATGAGGCATCAAACTCTGATCTGAATTTATTCTTTAAGAAGAATGGAGGAGTCCACGTAGTAGTTCTCATTTACGTGGATGATATGATAATTACCAGGAATGATGATGCTGAAATTGCTTGTCTACAAGAAGATATGTCGATAAAGTTTGAGATGAAGAAGTTGGGTGAGCTAAACAAATTTCTTGGCTTGGAGATTGAAAGGGTGAAGGATGGAATATTCATTGGCCAACAAAGTTATGCAAGAAGGATTGTTGAAGGGTTTGGGGTACATGAAGCAAAAACACGCACTACTCCGATGGATATCAATCTCAAGCTTAGACATGATGAAGGGTCCTTACTACCTGATCCTTGACCTTATCACGCCCTTGTGGGAAGTCTTTTATACTTAACTATTACAAGACCTGATATTGCCTTCGTGGTAGGTCTCGTAAGTCAATTTATGCAAACCCCAAGGAAGCCATACTTAGAAACGGCAAAGAAGATATTAAAGTATGTCAAGACAACTCTTGGGATGGGCTTGGTGTACAAGTACAATGCAAAGATCTCTCTTCATGGTTTTACAGATGCTGATTTTGGCGGAGATCTAGATGACCGAAAATCTACCTCGGGCTATGTGTTCTTATGTGGAGACACAAGCGTTTCATGGTGTAGCAAGAAGCAAGCAACAATATCACTGTCTACCACTGAAGCAGAGTATAAAGCTTCTACACTCGCAGCTCAAGAATGTATATGGCTTCGAAGACTCCTTGAAGATTTGTTCGAGCCTATAAAAAAGTCGGTAACAATCTATGGAGATAATCAAAGTGTTATCAAGTTGGCTAACAATCCGGTGTTTCATGCAAGAAGAAAGCACATTGAGTTAGAGCATCACTTTATAAGGGAGAAGGTGCTTGATGGAACAATTGAAGGTTTGGAGGTTCGAAGCAAGGACAACGTTGCAGACATCTTCACCAAGGCATTACCGAAAGGTCAGTTCGAGGTACTTCGTTCAAAGCTCGGGATGGTTGACAAAATCAAGTTTAAGGGGGAGTATTGAAATTAAACTTGATTTTGGGTTAAGCTTAATTATGGATTCATAATCTAATTATCTATTATTGGAGCAAACCCAAAATTAAGCCCAAGTTCTAGAATTTTTCTAGAAACATCTTAAAGATTATCACCTCCTTTAAGTGTTCTAGAAAATTCTATTAGATAAAATATCTAGAGATTAGTGTGGAATAATCTAGATAATTGTAACATAAAAAATCTATATATTATGTTAAAGAGTTCTAGAGATTAGAAGAAGATTTGTAAGATATTTTGTAGTTTTGGAACCTATTAATAGCTCCATCTTCTCCTATTTGTAATCAATTTGAAGAAGTGAAATAAAAAAAATTTAAAGAAAGAATGTTCTTCATAAGTTCTCTAAGTTTTTCTAAAAATCTTTTAAGTGTTTTTTAATTGTTTTTCCAAATTTTCTATCATATTTGGAGGGTTTTTCATCTTAGTTCTTTTGAATTTTTTGGAGTATTACGGTCTTGGACTAATGCTAAGCATTATCGGAGTTTCTTTACAGTTAAATGGGTTTAGAAAATCGAAGAGAACTTTTGAACGTATATAGAAGAAAAAAAGAGATGGGAGGCCAACGAAAGATTGATCAAATAAAGTGTATGCAAATTAAATATTGCAATAATGAAGGGTTCCCACGCACTATTCTTTTTCATCATCCTTTCACTCCAACTAAACTCTGTCGTTTTTTGTTTTGGACTTCTTCTTGAAAAGGACAAAGTGAACATAGATGTGAAAATAACCAATTTTTTTTAAAACACCAACAATAAATTAGCTGTTAAAGTTTATTATATTTTGATTTTATATAAATAAGATTTTTTCGTAATATATTTATTAGTTCAACTCAAAAAAAAAAAAAAGGTATTATAATTTGGATTCTTTCCCCCAAATCAACAATGACATAAGAAGAAAAAAACTTATTTAGTGGGGGAAAAACCTCATTCATTTTAAAGCCTAAGTTTGCTGTATTGGTCCAATGGGCTTCCAACGAAACAAAAGTTTGAATTGGTTATGTCAATTAACTCCTCTTCACATCTACGATCCTCCAATCTACTTGTTTCTATGGTAGGGTATAACACCATAAATTACGCATTTTAGAACGTGAGCAAGATCATAGCATGCGTATTAAGAGCTTATTTTAGTAGTTTCACATTGTGTATGGTGTGTGTGACCATATATAACTGAAAGCTTAGGAGCAGTGGTGACCAAACACAAAATCATGAAAGCTTCACGAATTACATACATCAGCCAACTCTTCAAAGATATTAGAAAGTGATTCATGACCCTCTCATAGGTAGAGTTGTCAGACGGGCTTGCCCACCCCGCCTGGGCTATGCCCGCCGGAAGACCACCGCCACCTCCGACCACCGCGGATAGCTTGAGAAGGACCGCAGTCATGATTCTAACTGTTCATACCCGCCCCGCAGATACAAGAGGATATGTGGGTAGGCCTGTGGGTCTTCTCTGAATAGCAATAGCTTTTGTTGTTTATTTCAACTTGTTACTGTAATTTGTAACAAATAAAACAAAAAGAAGTTAATGGGGCTGATTAGTAAGGAATTTTAAAATAGACTGTTATTTTAGGTTTTGGGCTGTAAAAACTTTTATTGTAGAAATTTTAACTATCAAGACTGTAAAACTTTGGTTATTATTAAAGTATGATTGGTAACAAAAAGCTGTAAAAATTGTGACTATTATTTTATTATATATTTTATTTCTTACAAATATAAATTATGTTAAATATGAATTCATGTGACTATATAGTGATAAATAAAATATATATTTAGTCCATATAAAGATTTTGTTCAGTTTTTGGATTGAAGAACTATTACTCTGACACAATTGATGAAAGCTTATGATGGTTGTTAATGCAAATATTATTATGAAAAATGGATCTAAAAAAACAGAAATAAAAATATTATTATTAATTAATTAAATATATTTGTGATAAATTATACAAGAAAAAGTTTTACAATTATTGTGGAGAAGAAGAAAGAGAAAAAACATCAGATTTTCTTTTTCTATTTATTTTTTACAGTTCACAAAATCTCATATTTGTGACTTAAAAAAATTGTAAGTGACTTCAGTAAAAGTGAGTGAGTAGTTAGACTTTAAAAGCTTTAAAAAATAATAAAGTTATAAAAGTCTGATTGGTAAATGTTTTGCTTTTAGAACTTTAAATTAAATCTAAAGCTTTTAAAGTATTTACCAATCACCCCCAATAAACACAACAATGATAAATTGATGGTTTATGAAGCTTCTCCTTCTACATGAACTGTGGATTGCAGCTTGGTCTGACTTGTCCAATGTGATCATGTCATTTGGAAGATCTTCCTTCTACTGTTTTGTATTATGACCATTTGTAGTTTTTTTTGTATGAGATAGTTTTGTTGTTAGATTGTGTTGACTTCTTGGCCAAATGGGATAGATTTGTTGTTATCGATTGAACATGTTTTGAGTTCTTGTTTCTTTAACTTTGAAATCGATTTCAATGTTCTTTATCTTTATCTCTAGACTTTAGCATCAAAGATTGAGTTATATCTTTGAAAAAGGTACAAGGATCTGACCTCTGATCAATATTTGCAGTGTGAGAATATCTTGAAGGATGAAACTACCAAGATTGAAGAGCTTCATCACAAATTCATGAAAGACAAAGCTAATTATCCACGGGGTTTGAAAGGTATTTTTTATATTGGCTCTCTAGTTTTTGTCATCTCTTATCCTTACATATAATCTATAAAGCCTCTGATGAAGAATATTGTGAGCGGTCTTGTTGCTTACTATGTTATAGTTCCAAAATTGAATACACACTCAGCTGAAAGAGAAACATGAAAGTAAATATCTTTTTCTTTCTCTCTTCATAGTTTTGTTCTTGAAACTTGGTTTAATGTGTTTACTAGAACTCAATACTTACAAGACACTTAGAACTGTTACTAGAACATATACAGTGATACACGACACTTACACATTGAACAGAAACTGAAGCTTTTTTGTTGATCCGTGGCTTGAAGATTTTTTGTTGATCCATGGCTTAAGCTTTTTTATTGATATGTGGCTTGAAGCTTTTTGTTAATACAATGATTGATGAATATGATGCTTGAAGCTATGTGATGAATTGATGATTGACGATGATTATTGAATGATGCTTGAAGTTTGATGATGAACGAATGATTGATGAAGGAGTTATGACTCTTGTATTTTCTTGCAAGACAATAACAATTCAATTATGTTTTTTTTGGTAGGGTGTTCGTCGACAGAAGCTTCAAAACTGAAAAGAGCCAAAACCTCTATGACAAACAAAAGGTTCAGCTGAATCAAACCCTCTGAAACAGGCAGAAGCGTCTCCATCGCGGACCACCCGCATGTCCTCAAAACCGTAGCGGATCAACCTTCCTAGACAGCCATCCGCATGGGCCTTGCCCGCTAATCTATGGACAAGATATTTGCTATTCAGGTATGTTCCGCGATAATATATTTTAAGCTATACCCACAGATCTTAGGCCTGATTGACAGCTCTACTCATAGGTCACCCATTATAAAAAAACGTTGCTAGAGATGATTTGACGCTAGTTCTACGCATCTAACAATGAAGGATCAGATATATGCATGTCAAAATTACCCATTTGAACTCTAATTTCCTATATTTGATTTTATCAATAACATATATATTCACATGTAATGTGAAGCTCGATGAACAAAATATCCTAATATTTGTCGATGACTGAAATTCTATAAAACCCAAGACTCTAAAACTAACCTCCTGAAACATTTAGCAGCTTAATTAAATAAACTTCGCATTGGATAAGGAAATAATGCGCCTAGCAAGAATTGATCTCTAGCCGCTAGCTTATTCCAAAATCCTTCTTGGTTCTTTAATAGTCATTTAATATCAATCCAAAAAGGCTTAGGCAAAGTTTAACTTGTTCCTTGATCAAGAATCAAGATGTAAACCAAAACGTAATTATCAAGAAAGTTGTAATTTAATTACCGGCTCCATTAAGAACATAAAAGTATTCTTAGCCATTGAACATCATAAATATGCACGTCTCTATCTCATGTCCATATCTAACGTGTAGCCACAGAAAAAAAAATCAGATATGTCAAAACTCAAAAGTCACTAGCGACGCACGTGCTGTCTGAAACTATGATCTGCATCACATCATCTTTGGTCGTTTCAACCCAAAGTCAGATCGAATTACAGCTCCAAGAAACATACTCCCTCTGTCCCTAAATATAAGATATTTTGGTTAAAAGCACAGTTATCATCAAAAAAATTTTACACAAAAACAACCTTAAATAACGGCATTAAAAGTTAAAGAAAATAGTAATTAAAAAAAAAATTAAAAAATAAATACTCGTAATAAACTAAACAGTCACACGTGTTTGTAAACTAAAATTTAGTTGGAGCAAATTTTTTTATTCAAGTTTGTAAACTAAAAAAATCAAATTTCAAAATGGAGCCAAAATTCATTTGTTTATCTATGTATAATTTCTTCACTAAACAATCGTTCACAAAAATATTTATGGAATCTAATATTGATTTGAATATTCCAATTCTAAATTCTGAAAGTGAAACTTTGTTCGATCTAAACGCAATTCCACCGACTGAAGAACATCCAAGTAATGGCCGTGAAGCTTTGTCGATTGATCATAATCCAGGTTAAAACTTTTTTCTTATACTTTTATTATATTGTGTTTTATTGTACTCTGTTTTCATTTTTAGTTTTGAATTTTTTATTGTTTATGCATGAAAGAGAAAGAACTAGCTTGAGTTATATAAAGAGAAAGAGATATAGAGTACACATTTTTTTAAGCTAAATAAATAAATGACTTTGACCAAATTAAATCTTCTAATTAATTTATCTAATAAAATAAAAAAAACTACATAGATATGTGAGAAAATCTAATAAAATGGAACAACTGAAAAAACCTTAAACATCTTATATTTTGGGAGAGAGAGTATCTCTTAAACCATCTCCAATGATTATAACTTCTAAAAAAATTTAAACAAAAAAATATAATTATTTTAATACAATTTAGTGATATAATTAAACTTTAATTTAAAAAAAAACTTTAAATTTTAAAAAATAGAATCAATATATGAGGACGTCCTATACATTCTTAAACAAAAAAACTATAATTTTTTAAACAAAAACTTTTAAAATTCTCAATCTTTTTCACAATTTTTTTTAATACACACTTTTAATTTTTTTATTAATAAAAATATTAACAACCTGTCTTACAAAGTATTCTTATAAACTCCATAGGGTGGTACTCTTAAGTCTTAATCTTAATGAATCTCAAAAACAAGTGGCTGATTAATTTTTATTCCAAAAACAATGCTAAAAACAACAACAACAACATAATGTCAAAATCTCAAATCGTGATCCAAACCTAGATATATCCGACACCGAGATTTACCAAAATAAACAGATCTACATCGCCTTGAAGGAGTCAAGACTCCTGAAATGTTCCCACACCCTTTCAACCACAACGGCCTCGTATTTCTTGGTTACACCACCGTCACTCTTCGCTGCGATGATCAGATCGTACTTTGTACCAGCAACCACTTGAGTCTTTCCCTTGACAATCTTCTCGTACTTCAGATTCGCTTTTGACTGCTTGTTATGCTCCGTGATGGCATATTTACCGATCTCCGTTACGCTCGGATCTGATACATCTTTAATCGGCGTCCAGCCACCAATAAGAGCACTTTCTACGACGGAGACTAGAGGTAGGAGGATTAGAGAGACACAAATCAACGTCTTCATCATCATTTTCTTCTCAATCTTTCTTTTCTTACGGGTCTTTTAAGGTATCGTCGGTTTTTGTTTTTATAGGCGAAGACTTGTAGATTTGCTTTGCTTTGAAATGTGGGCAGAAATTAACGGAGAGCCCAATCTTCTCACGCGGTCATTACTGCTCTGTTTTTTTACACCGTCAGATTTGACAATTGGATGTGTCCACGTGGCGTAAGATAAGAACATGTTAAAGAGTCAACGAGGGCTTGTCACGTCAAAGACTCATAGTGGAGTTATTGGCTGAGCACTAACTGGGCCCAGATTTGTTGATTTGGGCCAACGTGGACTCACGTCGGTAATCCAGCCATGGTATTATACGACGTCGTTTTATTCCTCAGTCAAAAACTATGTCTTTTTTTGGTCAACAAGGCCTGAAAGCGTCAAAAACTATGTTAAAAGTCAAACCCTTGTTACGGCCCGTTGTAAGTTAAACTCCAGATTTAATAATATCTCAATCAACGGCTCAGATCATACTGCTCCTTTCGTATCTACCGTAGATACAATCACAGGTGATTACAAAATCGACGAACGAAACACTCGCTGAGACAACGACGATCGGGGAATTCGAAATGGAGGAAGGAGGAGCCATGGAGGCTGCAGCGGCGGAGCTTGAGAAACTCCAAATTGAAATTCTCCATAGAATCTCGGTTCTCGAGAGCTCTTTCCTCCCACAGAGTTCTCCTCCTCCTTCGGTTTCTCTACCAATTGACGAAAACGAAACAGTGGCTCGCCTCTCCGCCATTCTCCGGTCCGGCGGCGTTAACGACTTCTGTTTCAAAAGAGTCGCTCCAGATTACTACGACTGGCCTTTCGAATCTCGACGCGATGTTCTCGGCGCTTCCTCAGTCCATCATCTCTGCAAGAGCATTGTTCTGGTACTCCAATTATATTATGTAGACTTCTTTCGAATTTCGTGGAGTATTCGTATGTTTTAGTAGTCATGAACAATATTGAGATGTTCTTCTCCATACTTGAAATGTAGTTAATATGTGAAACTATACACTGAAGAGTTTTGTGTTACAATTCTTGTTTGCTTGTGTTTCTTTCCTCACTAAATTGTTTAAATAATACAGGTGAATACTCAAGCTTCATCAAATATTTTGGATTGCAGTGATCGCAACAACTCAAAATACTATGTTGTTGTGGTTCAGGTGATCCTGATGGTTCCTGTAGAATAGCATTTTCATCTTTATTCCGGCTTAATCGTATTCATCTGACTATTTTTCTTATGGCAGTACACAGCCAGATTCAATGCTGATGCAGTAAAGAACTTTCTCTATTCACTAAATGATGGCAAGATCCCAAAGAAAAGATTTAATCGTCAGTGCTTCGTATTTCTATGTTTTATTAACTTGTTGAAGTTTATATGTTGCTGAGACTTGTGCTAATCTTTATGTAGTGAGACTTGCTCCTGAGGAAACGTCAATTAAATTGACAGGGTTTGAGCACAATGGTGTAACCTGTATAGGTATGAAGACAGACATACCGGTAAGTTTTGTTTTCCACACCGTTATTTCAGTGATATAAAATCTTTCTTTTAAGCTGACCGACTTTTCTGCGTCCTGTATTATTTGTCATGCTCTGTTCATTATCTCTTATTGTTTGCTCTGCTCTACACTATTAATGACATATTAGATAGCTGTAAGACATGGTAGTAGTATGAGATGAACCTCTACCTACTTGTGTTTTCTTCTCCTAGACAAATAGTTTCGTGCTGTTTTATTGTGTTACATTTTAAGTTTGTACAGGAGGTGTGGTACATTTTAACACAATTTGCATTTGATACAGACCCCAAGTTAGAGTTTTCTTGTGAGCCAGCTACTGATTGTCCCACTCACTCATTGGCTTTTGTATTTTCCCCATTGATAGTAGAAAATTAGAATCTCTATTTTTACAGTTCAATACCTTCTTTGCACTACCAATACCAAAGTTAGTTATGGGTGTCAGGCAGAGAGACTTAAATGGCGTTATTTTTGGTGATTCTGTGTATACAATTTCAGGCTCGTACCCTACTGCATTGATGTGTAGATCCGGTTATCTTCCAGTCCTTATCTGGAAGTGGCCCAGTTCAGACAACACACTATTTGTGCTACTGTGACACATTAGTCTTTCAAAGTCATCTTTAAACCTCAGTATTTAGGGGTTTTCCCTTTTGGGTAACTAGTTCTGTTGCTTGCAATTATGGATCCCAATTCAATAGTGACTTGTTATTTGAAAGTATTCACAGAGCTGGAAGTTCATATGGATAAAATACTTGTTTGGTATTCATTCATGTTTAGAGTTTTCAAGGCATATTCAGACTAATCTTGCTTTGAATATGGAATCTGTTCTCCGATATAATGATTGTGAGCAGTACTGACAACTTGGATGGGTTTTTGGAAATGTCAGGTGATTCTAGATGAGGCCATTACCAAACTTAAACCGGACATCTTCTGGTTGGGAGGGGGAGAGATCGATCTGAAGCTCGGTGTCAGAACTTCTGAATTCCTTGAATTTGTGAAACCATTCATTGTTCCTTGTAGCTGAAAACTTGAATCTTTTTATAACACTTTTTTTTTGGCACTTTATCAAATGTTACGCTTAGCTTAAAGATTTGAACTTCAACGAGGGTTTTGTACCTCATACACTTTGGTTTCACTTTGGAATGATGCTGTCGGTTACTTACTACTCACGTTACACTACTTATAACGAAAATGGCGGTGAAGAGTTCTATTCTAAAGTGTGAAATTACATCCATATGAAACGGAATAATTATAAGGAAAAAACTCTGCTTGTTTGTTGTATATATAGGAGAAATAGAGAACAAAGAAGTTGGTCATGTATATATTCATATATATATATAGATAGCACAAGAGTCATTACAACCACCAACATGGTGAATGCATATGCATAAAATAATAGAAAGAGGTATGGATCTTGTAATTAAGGCTTCTCGTTGTGGATGGGAGGCTTACGATGAGGCTGAGGATAATCCATCACCACTACTTCTTCCCCTGTCTCCACTCCACGCATTGTCCTCCTCCTTCCTCCACCATTGACGACCTTGTGATGATGCTTCTGAGACCCTAAACGACGAGCAGAAGAGAATCCACCGTTGGAAGACAAAAGCAGAAGAATGAAACATAACACCATCACTAGTCCACTCCTCACAGAGCAAGACATGACCGATCTCTTCTTCGTATTCTTCTTTAGATACTTATATCTATGTTGTCTATATAGAGAGGGAGATAAGAGCAAAGGACAGATATAGTTTGAAATGTGTGTTTAGTGTAAGAGAAGAAAAGAGGGAAAGAAGTATTTGTAGGCAGAAGAAAGATAAACAAGCATTGAATGCAGGTGGGGGAGATCCTGCATTATCACAACATGCTCTTGTTCCTCTTCTTCTTTTTTTTTTTTCTCTAATAATCTTCTCTTTTGTCTATTTTTCAAATATATTTTCATTCATTTCTGCATTTATATACACATTTATCTTATTTTTAATAGGTGTCTTGATCGGCCAAACCTTTTGTCTATTTGAGAGTCTTCGTGGGGTCATCTTATGCATTGTCGCTATTCTACTTTCATTTGCTAACCTTGTTCTTACCCATTTTAACCCGTCACTATTGTGATCCAACTATTTTATTTCCAAGGCAGTTAATATCAAAATATGTAGCATATAACAAACTTAACGTCACTCTCTTTAGTCCAAGTTGATGACGCAGACGCTCACCTTCTTATCATTATTAGACATCCATATTTATTCACTTACTAGAGATGTCTTTGGACAAAACACACTTTACTTATCAATCTTTACATTCAATGTCTTTCACTTCAATGGTCAAAAACTGCGTCTCTCATGTTCCACATGACCCAGTTTGGTACCTTGAATGAGAATCATCGAGGATCAAAGACAATATCTATCGAAAGCTAAAACTGTTTGACAAAGAAACAATACAAAATATTGGTAAAATAAGAACAAGGCAGCATGGCCCGACTGTCTCCTCCTTCTCCTCCTACTCTCTCCGTCAACGACACTGTGGGACCCTTTATCACATCATCGTTACCGACCATGTCCGCCACGTGGCACAGTCCCTGGTGCTTCACCTTCCTATTCGGTTTTGCGCAAGGTAACTTGACTTCCCCGCTCTTATAGGCTTTTGCAGTTCTTCATGACAAGGCATGTGATGTCGGCTCATAGAGCGAAAGACATCAAAAGAACACAATCAAGTCAACGGAAGATTTGATAGATGGATGGATTCATAGAAAAAGTAGGTTTCCAGATCATTAAACAAGAAAATATATTGGTAGAGCATATTATTATATACATTATTTTATGTTTTCTGTACACATGAACGAACAACCAAAGGTCTTTAGAGAAGAAGTACATAGGCTGTTTTTGCTTAGTAATTAAAAAGAAGATGAAATATTCGGTGAAATAGAGGGGATGAGTAAAATGAAATATCCAGTAAGAGATCTATGGAAATCCAAATCCAAATGTGTTTTCTCCGCTGTAAGTGACATAGAGGAACCCATCATCATCCTTTTTCTCTTCGTACACAGAAGACATTAGCGCACCTGCAAAGTTATCAAATCACCGGGAACACGAAAGTAGATGTCATTTCATGCTCTTGTTGCTTGTGATAAAGATGAAACTCTTGAATGTACAGGAGATCTATATCAGTTTACCTGTTGGAGGAAGAACATTGTCGACAAATATAAAGATAGCCTTTTCTGCACTCAATTTGATTCTTTTGCGAATGACATACACGAATTGCCCCACTGTCAGATCGGCTGGGACTAGGTATCTGCAAATTTGTAATCAGGAAGAAGCTTAGTCATCAATTTACAAGTAAGGTACGAATGAGAAGGATACTGATTTACAATATCATGCTTACTTTTTCTTGTCGATGGTTGGTATATCACTCTTCTCAGCTTTCTCCACAATCACCTGGATCCCACACAAATAAAAACGTGTGGCAATCATCAATACTCAAGTGTCATTTTTACCATATGAATCATAACACACATAGCCATATGAATTATGCAATTGTGACAGGACAGAGCCACAACAGGGGAAAACTACAATATTACTGTATAAAAATCTAACAACATGGTGATCACAGAGAACTTAATAAGGATATGTGTAACTGAACACCGTAAAAGAGAGACAATGAACTCTCACCGGTATTCTATCTGGGTATTTCTCTCTAATCCGAGCAGCCTCTGCCTTCCTCTTCTCTGAAAATTCAAAAAAACAGGATCATTAGATCAAGAGCAATGTTTTGAGGATGAATCAAACACAAAATCAAGAACAAAGTAAGGATCCAAACCTAAGTCATGCTCTTGCTTGAACGTGCTTTTTGCCATTACTTCCACACCTAACTATACATAACAGTGAGTTCAATCAGAAAACCATCAACACTAAAATCGAACTATCCAGGACTAAAAAAAAACTCAGATGATCAGAATTCCCACATCCACATCAAACAGAGATAGTATTAAAACAGTCAATCAAGTTCCTCATGCCACGATTTACAGAATTCAGCAACTACTAATCTTAAATCCCCAGAAAATATACAAAATCAAGAAACCCCTTTTGTCTCAGGCATAGAAACTCTGCTAGATTGATTGATCAACTCAGAAACCAAACCTTAAGTAATCTAAACGAAGGACGAAATCAAAATAGGATACAAAGAGAGTAACAATCTATGATCGAACCTGTTGAAGACAAAGAACGAAGTTTTTCTGCGATCAAAAACACTTTCCCAGAGCTCAACGCTATCGTTGAAGATAACAACAATTAACGAAGAATATGCAAGAAAAAGCAACCTACGAAAATTCTGCTAAGCATTTAAAAATTATGTGATAAGGCAAGAGATTGTATACAGGTGGAGCATGGTAACAATCTTAACTCCTACGCTGACGTGGGTTGCTTAAAAACATCGAAGAGAATCTGACGGTGCAGATTAGCTTATACTATAACCTTAAAAATCATAGGCGGTTCATCTAAGTGACGGTGTACAATAGAGAAGTATACATTAATATTGCCTCGGATAAAAAAGAACCGGATATGCCGGGATCACGTTTCTATGACATATTTACCCTTAGCAACTGTGGGTTAACTGAATAGAATGGAAGGGTAAAAATTTGGAAATTGAGCGTGTATCATGAAATGGGTTATATATAACTAGGTGAGCGGATTTGTTAGTTTTAAAATAAATTAAATTTAAATAAAATTAATTATTAAACTAAATATGTGTATTTAATGATTTATTTTATAAAAATAAATTTAGGAGAAAAAATAGAAATCATATTTTGTTAAAAAAAAAGAGTTTGATTATTAACATATTTTACATGAATAAATTAAATTATATATTATAATATTATTATTAACATATTAAAAATATATACCACAACTATTAGTTTGGTCCATCTTGTCATTTGTTTATTCGGTCACTGTGTGAGATATGTATTTTAAAAATATCAGAAACCAAAAAACCAAACCAAATCCGATCCGACAAAAACCCGAAAGGATCATAAACTTCTCTATCCGAAGAACCAAACCCAAACTAAACCGAGAACTGAATGGATACTTAAAATATTTGAAATACAATTATATATCTAAAACCATTAATAATATATAAACTTGATATAACTCAATTATATACCCTACAATTATAAACTCAAAAATATCAATTATTTTTAGATCAAAATAACCAACATATATAAAGTGCAAAAATATTTGTGAGTTCTAAGTTATATTTATGAAAATTTAACCAAATTTTATTCAAATTTAACCAATTTTTAATATTTATTTTCTTTTTGTGTATCCAAACCTGACTCGAATGCAGATGGAACCAAACCAAACCGAATGGATCATAGGCCTCTAAACCCAAAAACCAAAGAGACATGAACCAACACTAGCGCCCAGTCCTAGTATGAGATGTAAAAAAAGATCTAGTGACCGGCAACTATGTTCTCACTCATATCTAGGTGAGACGTTGTTCTCGCAAGATTTTAATTATCTAATATGATATCCTCTTGTTGAGATCGTATCTCGGTTCCTAACATAATATTTTTTTCCTCTTGCAGCTTTACTTTGCTGGAATCTTTCACTATTCCTTGTCTCATGGCGTTTTCCGACAACATCTTATAGCTTCACCCTTCCGTCACCAGCTCTCAATTTTATTCTTATCTCGGGTCTTATACCATAAGATGTTTGGTTTTCACAACTTTTTTTCTTTTCTGTTGTTAGATTCTTAGCCACCATCATTTCCAATCTCCAACATAAGTCTCATCGACTTGCTCCCTCCTCTAGCTAGATCCAGATAAGTGTATGAGAATTGGTTCCGCATGAGCAACTCTCTCAATATGTATTTTTGCCTCGTTTTGGACTTATTTTCTTTGTGAAAGAACAATTTTGGTTTTCTTCATTTGGGAGAAATCATTTACACACCTTTTCTCTTCTATGGAGAAAATATTTCTTTCAATTTTCATTTCCAAGAGAGGTGATGTTTCTTGAATTATATATAACTCTTGTTCATAAACTCGACAAAACTGTTTAACATATTGAGAGAAGAATATCATTTAATACTCCTAACATTCTGCATATTAGATTGTCTCCTAAAATTTATTTAATATTTAACCCATTAGAAGAATGAATTAGATTGGATTATACTAAATCAATTTTTTTCATTATGCAACCAAGGTTTATATAATAAGATTAGATAAATTAATAATTTTTTTGGTTTCCTTTTTTCCTTTTAAAATAATTTTTTTATTTTAATTATTGATTAGATAAATAAACAAATTCTTGTTTATTTTTTTTCCTTAAGATAGGGTTTTAGGTTTTATTTTCGTTTTTGTATTTATTTTTAAATTATTTCTTGATTTTAATTATTGATAAGATAAATTAACAAATTATTGGTTTTATTTTTTCCTGTTAAAATTATTTCTTAATTTTAATTATTGATTAGATAAATTATTGGTTTCCTTTTTTTCTTTAAAATTATTTCTTAATTTTAATTATTGATTAGATAAATTAACAAATTATTGATTTCCTTTTTTTCTTTTAAAATTATTTTTTTTATTTTTCGTTTTTAGATTATTTTTTAAAAAACTTTTTTCTTAATTTTAATTATTGATTAGATAAATTAACAAATTATTGGTTTCTTTTTTCCTTTTAAAATTATTTCTTTCTGTATATATATATTTTTAATATTAGGATTTATGAATTTGACATATGGTAAGATCTAAATTATTTGTGACATGTGTCATGAGTTCGTGAAATATAATTTTGACACGTGTCGGCTTCTCGTGAGTGCAACCCAACATTGTATTTAAGGCCCATTGGAATTACAAATAGAAGCCCAATTAGAATAGTAGAGGCTCTACGCAAACAAGCCCAGTGAATAGATTGACTTTAACCTGAAAATCTGAAACTTCCGTGGAAGAGTAAGAAGATAGTGTAAAGAGGATGAGTATGTTCAAGAGCTGTTTCTTGTTCATGATGGGAACGGCCTATGGCGTATACGTTGCACAGAATTACAACGTTCCTAATATTAAGAAGCTCACCAACACTGGTCTCGTCATCGCCAAACACATCGAAGAGAATTATCGCAAACCCAATAAGGACGATTTGGATTGATTAGGGTTTTGCCAAATCTCATTGTTACTTTTTGTTATATTTTCTTTTCAGGATTTGAACCCGTATTGACCGGGGTTTTATTGTAATATTGGCTATGATTTTGGTTTGAAAATTGAAGACTATTGGGGATTTTATGGTTTCTTATTTGATTTTACTGTTGTGACAATGGACAAACATGTGGATCATGTAGGTCTTCCTTGATACTTTGTTCAATTACACATCGTTTCTGTTCGATTTCAAGGTTCAGTGTTATGATTTCAATTTCATCATTTCTTCTTTTATTCAAGGTAGCTTGACCATAAAGACAATGGTAAGTTGGTAACCACATTTAAAACAGCATGCGCAGTGCCATAAAATAACTCATAGCTTCTGTTGCAGTTCTTGATCAGCCAAAGACTTTGAAGTTAAAGTTGCAATGAGAGATTTAGTTAGATTTCTTCTGTATCGTCATTTTTTTGCCAGAAGCATTTTCCTAAAGACGGTTTATATGGGCCTTGGCTCAATGGGCCTTGGCTCAATGGGCCTTAAACTTAAAGTCCAACCATTTTTAGATTTTTCGTACTTACTCCAAAATTTCAACGAAACAGATCCAAATTTCCTCACAAAGGCAGAAAAATTCTCTAATTTCATTCATTCAATTTTCATCGATTTGAAGATCAAATTGTGAAAAACCCTAATTTCGGAATTCACGAATTCGGAAAACCCTAGCTTTGTTGATTTCCATCAGCCATGGGAGGTCACGGAGGTTTGAATATTCTTCCACAGAAGCGATGGAACGTTTACAATTTCGACAATCGAGAAAAAGTCCGAAAAGATGAAGAAGCTGCCGCTAGAGAAGAGCAGATCAAACGCGAGGAAGCTAGAAAACGAGATGCAGAGTCTCGTCTTGAAGTGCTTCGTAACGTCCGTGGTTTAGCGCCTCTCAAACGAACTTCTCCGGAGGCAGAGAAAGGTAAGGATAAGGCGGTTGTGGTGGCTTCTGCTGCTAAATCCACTGCTGTTGTGGTGGAGAGTGTTGAATCGGAGGAGCCTAAGACAGGTCACATAAATCTATTCGAAGGGATTAAGATATTTGATCCGATTGAGATTCCGAAGAAGGATAAGCCTGCAGAGGAGGAAGAAGATCATAGAAGGAAAAAGATGAGGAAAGAAGCAGCTGCCACGGCAAGATCTTCTGAGAAAGATGCTGCAGCGAGAGCGGGAGATCCAGATGAGGAGAAGTATAGATTGGGTTATGGAGTTGCTGGTAAAGGTGTGAAACGTCCTTGGTATCTTGAGAAACGTTATGATGAAGATGATAGTGTTCGTGGTGAGGATGATGGTGGATATAGAGGTGATGAAGCTAAGAAGAAGAGTGGGAAGAAGAGCTTGAAGGAGCTTAGAGAAGAGAGGTTGAAAAGGGAGAAGATTGAGAAGGAAAGAGAGAGGGCTCTTTTCATGAAACAGAGTCAGAGAGATGGTGGTTTTTCACGGAGGTGAGTCTTTGATTATAATATTGGTAGTTCTGTTTTCACACTTGAAGATGAAATTATACTTAATCAAGTGTTGGTTTATTGCGTAAGGCTATTTGATAGAACCGTGGTAGATAAATTTAGAGTGTGGTAGATATTTGAGGATCTTTATTGCTTCCTGCTCAGAAAGTAATAGTGCACGATTGTGAACCTGGATATTTCATAGTATGTCATTTGTGCTGCTAGAATCATGGTATACAGTGTAAGGTGCGTTTTACAGACATTGCAGTCTATTGTCCTGGCCTAATTGTCACAGAGGCCTGGAAGGTTTCAGTGCCTAATGGGTTATACAAGCTAGTCTTGCTTGTTTTTCTAAGCCTGTAGAGGAAAGTGTTGTAGATTTTAACACAGTTTGCATTTGATACAGACCCAAAGTTAGAGTTTTCTTATATCCAGCTGTGTTTTGTCCCACTCATTGTCTTAGGTATTTGTCATTGTTAAAAAAGTAGAACCTCCTTTTTTACATAGAGACTTAAAAGGGCCTTATTTTTGGTGAGTGTGATATATATAATGTTAGGCTCGTAACCACTTTAGTACAACACACTATTTGTGCTACTGTGACACATCAGCATTAAGACCCTGAAGTTAGAGAAAGGTTTTGGTAGCTGCGATCCCATTGGTTCAACTTGGATAGGCACACTAAACTTTTTGTGATGATAAATGAATGCTAAAATTAGTTTGTAAAATTCTTGCAGGCGGTGATTAAAACACAAGGATGGCAAAGAGAAGAAGACATGATGCAGAGATTCAAAGGTGGTTGCACGTTTTAAAAAGCCCTTTTGTCATCTATTGATGTATGTATAGAGATGTTTCAACAGACATAAAAGCGGAAAGGCGTGAATCATTATTGCTTTCTGTCCAAAGAGTTATGGTGCCCCCTTCAAATTTGATACTCATAGTCCTAGTTGAAAATTTTATTGTACTCGTTGACAAAAGTGTTGTAAAAATTCAATAGAGAATTTGGAAAATGAAAGACAATTTAGGAAAAATATAAGTTATCTGTCTTTTTGGAACATATCAAAAGTACAGATATAAAACGACATAATCCTCAAAACAACGACATAATCCTCACTCTAGAAGATAGATTCAAGAAACACGAATTTCATAATGAAATCATCAAATGCGAGGGATGATGAGGCGAATCACACCGTTCTTGATGATTGTTCTGATCCGACTGCTGGGAATGTCACCATCAGTGGGGAGCATAGCCACGGCACCAGAGTAGAAACGGCCACCTGAGTCGTGGCCAACGGCAGGAGCTTGACCAGTTACCATCACTCTCCCATTGTCGACGGAGACCGTAAAGTTGTCTTTGGGAACACCTGGCATATCTAAACGCAGGTATAGGCTGCCGTTTGGGAGCTGCTTGGACTCATAAGCCAAATCGGATCCTTCGAGCACATATGGGTGTGGCATCAATTCCGGACCCGTTAACGTTGGGTCTGCTCCACATATAACAACAACAAATACTTAAGACACACTAATATAATAATTCTAATCATTTAAGAATTTTGTATGTATAAATAAACCATAAGCTTTAGAGGTAAATAATTTACCATGAGGATCCGTCACACGGAGATCTACAGCCCAAAAAATAGACAATGCAAATAAGTATAACAAATTAACAATCTTCAAGAGGAAAAATTAAAACTTTTTAGAGATAAAATGTCAAGATATGGGAAAAAAAAACTATACCTTCTGGGAAATTTGGGTCAGCAAGAAACGCTGTAAAAAAAAAAATTCAAATTTTATGATGAGAAAAAGTCAACGAAATTACATTGACTGAATAATAGGGAGAAAAAAAAAAAAAAAAAAAAGGGTACAGACAGATCAAGGAAGAGGCTTGTCGAATCTGGGGATTGATAAAGGTCTTGGAAAGGAGAAGCCTGAGAACTCCATCAGACATGTGGGAAGTGAAGCCAGAGACGTCACAACAGTTGCAGACAAGTGTACTCATGGTAATGTATTCGCGGTCAGAGAGGTCATGTGTATGAACCTCAGATGCATATCCATAGATAGTCACAGTTTTATTCGGCAAGTCAAGTGAAACCACGACACCTTCTTCAGGAACTCCAGGCAAATCCATCCTCACAAACATGTCTTCGTTCTCCAACATCTTTACCTCGGTGAATCCCTTTGGCCCATTTACGAGAAATTGGTTGTTCATCGCGTAAAACCCAGCTGTTCCATTACCAGCAAATCAGAGATCAAAACACTCAGATCAAAGACGTGATAAAGTGAAAATGTGATTGAGATTTGAGAAGAAGACTTTACCTGGAGACTGAGGGAGAGCAAAAAGAGGCAAAGGCATTGACATGTTTAAACGAGGAGTCAAGTTTTTTTTTTTCTGAGATTCCTAAGTTTAGTGCTACTTATAGGGTTTCTTTCTACTGAATATGTGGCTCTCTTTAATCTTTATAGCAAATAGCTAGACGTTTCTAGAACTTTAAGTGGTTGCACCAGTAACGTAAAATATCTAGCTAAGCTTAGTGCTACTTAGGGTTTATCTCTTCTAATTGTGTGGCTCTCTCACTTTTACCAGTAAAGTAAAATATCTAACCTTATCAATTATCAGGTGACGTGTTAAAAAATTATGATAAAACAATCTCACGCTACATGTTAATTAGTTTATATTGGGTTTTAGATAAGAGATTTGGTAGCTAAAAACCCTGAAATCTAATTGGTTACAACTTGAATATGCATACCAAACTCTTAGTTACGAGATGAAAGAGTGTACATAAATGCTTTAACTTACTTTGTGAAATTTCCGCATTGTCTTCTATTGATATGTGTGTATGTGATAGAATCCTTAACCGCTTTCCCGCTCAAAATAAATAAATTTTGGTGTAAAGATCCTTTATAATAATTCAATAGAGACCTTCTAGTAACAATTTTTAGAGACTCACTCATATATAAAGGGTAGTGCCAAAAGTTCCCCTAAATATTTGACAAAATAAGTTGTCTTTTTTTTTTTGTAACATATCCATAGTACTCTGATAAACCATAAAACTACATGGTCCTCAAAATAATGACATTAATCCCTAAAGAAGAGGTCCACAAAACGAAATAACGAAACAAAAACTAAACATGGCTTCATCATCATGAAATCAATTAAATGGGAGGGAATGAAGGATGACCAAACGAATCACACCGTTCTTGGCAATAATGGTTTTGATCTTACAGCTAGGAATGTTGATACGAGTGGAGAGCATAGCCACGTCACCAGAGTAGAAACGGCCACTTGAGATATGGCTAGTGGCAGGAGCTTGACCAGTCACCATCACTCTCCCATTCTTGACCGAGACTGTGAAGTTGTCTTTGGGAACACCAGGCATGTCAACTCGCACGTATAGACCACCGTTTTGGAGCTGTTTGGACTCATAAGCCATCTCTGATCCAAAGTTCACACATGGGTGTGGCTGCAATATCCGACCCGACAAAGCCGGATCTGCTCCACATACAACAACAACAAAATATCATCCCCTTTTTAGACACCAAATTCACAACAACAAATATTCCCGTTACTATATAATAAAATAGCATAGTTTTGTAATGTATAATATAAGCTTGGAGAGGGGAAAATATATGAAAACCATTGGGATCAACAACAAATAGAGAAAAGACAACAACATTTTCAAACGTTAGTGGGAGAAATAGTAAGACTTTTTTTTACCAAAAATAGAACTGAGACTTATAAAATGTTACAAAGACGAAAATCAAATGTTGGAACTAGTTGACAAATGTTAAAAAGACTCATAAATTATGTTAACAAATGCGTGAAACTGTATATTTCCACTAATCTGTGATCTAATTTATAAGCAGCGAATAAAAATCTTTCTGTGTTTTTCACCTCTATACGTTATGATGAACACTTGTTAATTTGGATAGTGTTTGTTCATATTAATTTTCATGACATATATTCGAAATCCAAAAGAAAAAGACAAATTAAAAATCAAAGTCCATTGTTAATTAACCATAATAAAGATAATAATTCCATAAGACTGAAGATGGGATATGAACTAGCTAGTAGTACGGTGGGATAATGAGACGGATGACGCCATGCTTGGTGATTATTTTGATCCGATCGGTGTCATAGTTTATAGGGACGATAGCAACTTTGCCTCCATAATCACGCCCACTCGAGTCGTACATGACCGGAGGAGCTCTTCCGATCACAATAACGCCGCCGTCGCTTTCCACCGCAACCGTGAAGCCATCGTTGGGGACACCGGGCATGTCTAAACGTAGATATAGACCGCCGTTTGAAAGCTGCTTTGACTCGTATGCCCTCGTTGGTCCCTCCAACACTGACGGGTGTGATATTGTGACCAGACCCGTAAACGCCGGATCTGTCCAACGTTAAACACAAAGCATGATCCTTAATTAATATACATACTACTAAAATACAATAGTGACATTAATTTATTATGGTGGGAATTATGTCACATTAGAGCGATTATAAGTGCATACCGAGAGGGTCAGTGCCATGGCGACCTATATGATGAAACAATCTAATATTTAATGAAGTTACTTAGTTAAATGAACATTGAACACCATAGTTTTGTTAAAGTTTCTAAAGGCTTAGTTAATCAACACGATAATAAGATAAAATGAATAATACCTTCTGGGTTACGTCCACGAAGATGAGCTGTCGTCACAGTAAAGAAACAACAAAATTAAACACCAAGACAAAAGATCAAAAGAAATGTAAAAAGGACGATTCAAAACATTAATCTATAAGTACGTACGTACCAAGAGGATGGCCATCTGCTACTGCAGCAACAATGAAATCAAATCATCAACACATCCCATGAAGAAATGTCAGATACTAATACAAAACTAGTTTCCATAATAAGCTCTAGTGATAAGACAAATCTAAATTGTTTAAGAACAAGAATTAAAACAAAAAAAGATGAATTACCTTCTGGGTTATACCCACGAATTATGGTAGCTGCCAAAAGATAAAGAAATTTGACAGTCACAACTCACAATACACAGACATAAATAAATATATATATAATAATATGATAAATGAAGTCATGAATTACCAAGTAGAGGAATATCGGTAGGCATTCTAGCACCTCCGACTGAAATAATACCAAAAAAAAATTGTTAGTATAATATAATTTAATAACCAATAAACATGAAAAGTTAATAAGAGGTTGAAAATGAAAAGAAAAAAAAAATTACAAGAACAGAAGGAAGGAACATAAGGATTAATCTTCTTCTTGGAGAGGATAAGCCTAACAACACCATCACCAACAAAACACTGAATGTTGCTGATTTCACAACAGTCACAGATTAGTCCCGTAGCGGTTCCATACTTGCGGACAGAATCATGTTTGGTCTCTCTTGGTGCGTCTGCAAACACGAAGACAGCTTTCTTTGTTGGTTCGAGAAGGATCTTCACACTCTCTTTAGTGATTCCTGGGAAATCAAGTCTCACGAACAGATCTTGATTCTCTTCAAGATACTTAAACTCAGTAAAACCTTTTGGTCCATTTACTTGGTATGGATTATTCGTTGCGTAAAACCCATCTAAATATACACAAAACAAATCGATTTGACATCAAAGAAATGACATAAAAATAATAGCTTTTAAAAAAAAAAAAATTTTTTTAAAGATTACAAGAAATGATGAACTAATCATTCCTCTGAGTTTGAAGATACCTAGAGATTGAGGTCTTGGAGGTATGTTAATGATCGACATGATTAGGAGTCTGAAGATTTTGGAAGCTTTTAGGATTTTCGTTGCTTTTTTAGATCTCTCTCTCACTCTCTCAATTTTTTTTAGGGTTTTTCGAGATTTATGAAGCAAAAGTATAAAGCAGAAGGAAGGAGGGAGGGAGAGTATGGTGGTGTCACGGAGAAAAAGACATATACTCCCTCTTCTGACACGTGTTTTATTCGTATTTGCTATCATTTATATCACACCAATTAAATACTTCCTCCGTTCTTTAAAGATGAATTTTTAAGGTTTTGCACACATATTAAGAAACTTTTTACATAACCTAAAATATCCCTATCTTTTCATTAAATTTTAATTATTTTATTTACTTTAACTCTAATTATTAGAGGCAAAACAAGAAATTATACATAACTTTTGCATTGAAAATACAAAACATCCAACTTTGTGAAACAATTTTTTTTTCTAAAACATTCATCTTTAACAAACGGAGGTAGTAGTTTGTTTATAAAACAAATACTGTATATGCTTCTGTGTATCTTTACATATCTTTTATATTCGTAAATTGTCCGTACACTGAAAAAGTCTGAGTTTTTTTATGACCCAAAAAAATTGGTTGGTCTTTGGCTAAAATTAGTAATATTGCAGCTTTGTTGGACACTCTCTAAATGCATTTCAGGCACATCGTTATATATATATATATATTTTTTATGTATGTTTGTTTATTTCTCGCATTTTTTTATTTTTTTGATCATATATGTTGTTAATTAATTTGTTTACATATACTTTGTACGTATAAATATACATCTACCATATTTATGCCTTTGCATGTATGCATAGATGAGATCGTTGGGTTTGAACTGACCATATTAGCATATTAATGTAACCCCACTTCACTAATTAATTTAGGTGAAGCTTTTTACAGTTTTGATAGATATGGTCACAACAAATAAACACACAGCTTTTACTTTTGATGTAATCAATTAACAACGTCAGCAACGCTTTGGAATGAATAAATATTCCATAATTAATTAAAAAAAATATTCACAGAGTAAACAAAACAATTGACTAATTATGTTTACTTGCATTTAATCTATGTGTAGCAATTTAATAATGATTTATCAGTACAAGTTACAATATTAGAACTCGATTACAACGAACAAATATCTGCGAAGTGCGATCTTTAGAATCCATGAGCATTTTTTACAAGAGATAGATAGAATTCTAGAGATTTGGATAAAGTTAGAAGCAAACAGTTTAAATATATAAAAATATAAAAATTGGGATGCGTTATATAATTTACAAATTCCTTTTACGGTATAGGTAATGGATTAGTGGTTTTGGTCCATATACAAAATTTAAGATAAATCACTGATTTGTTTTTAAGAAAAGTACATAACAAGCTAGTATCATTAAGAACTTTAAAAAATTTGCTTACAAATAACTTTTTACATTTATTTATCTAAGAATGTATCGTTAGGTATATATTATGCAAACATGTATCAAATAAACAAATATTCAATTCCAACTCTAATTTAAAACGGAGCTTGTTATATTGTCATCGTAAACCTTACCCCCCCCCCTCTTATCCTCCTCTCGAATTTTTTGGAAAAACAATAGTATTTGCCTAACTCATATACTCACACTTATAAGCGACTCAAAGCCATCAGCAAAATAGTGATATTTATATTTATATCTATTTTTGTTGTCATCTATTTTTTTCTTTCTTCAATGTCAATTATCGAGACTCTGATATAGTTTGCAGTAACACAAAATATAAAACATTGTAACTGCATTATTAGTTGCCAAGCGAAATTAATTTAATAAATTAATATCAACTCCTTCGCCATATCACATATGATTATTAGCCGTTTAAGAAATTTTTATCCCTCCCTCTAATTTGTGTGCTTATAAAACTATCTTAATTGGTCTAAATTCAATACTACATATATATATATATATCATAAATTGGCTCTCAATTAATTAATTTTAAAAGCGATGTCTACCATCATTTAAACAACAACCCCTTTCAATGATAATCATTTAAGAATTTTTTTTTTATAGTAGTACTAGTTTTGAATTAAAAACAGTGTTTAAACGAAATATAATAATGTGGAAGTGGAAGTCAAAATTTTAAATAGCTTTAATATATAAAATAAACTCAATCGATCATGCTCTTAATCCGCTTATACACACATGCATATATACCTTTCTATGTACTTTTTATTCCATGGTTTCATCGAATTATTAACGCTACATCATATAGGATAGACTCATCCGATTAACCGGTCAAACCGGAGATGCGCATGTTAGGCTTATTGAAAGATTATTTTAGCCTTGGTTCAACGTATCCCATAAAGATGCGCACTTCCTCTTAGCGAACCCAACTCTTCTATTCAACAAATCATAGACCACTTCGAACCCTTGTTGCTGATAATTCCCCAAGATTGCTCCGGTCCCACCTCGAAGCTCCGATTCATCTCCGCCGTTCATCAACATGAAGCATCCAATTTTTCTCTTCTCTCCTTTACCATCACCACCGTCCATAAATTCGTAAAAATAATTTCTTCTGGGGAGCGTAACACTGGATCCATTCCCGGCAAAATGCAAAACGAGACTCGGAACTCTAACCGTCTTCTGATTCATATAATAGCAAGGGCTCATACCCGTACTCGGTTCGACCCGATCAGCCCGTTCGTGTACCCGCCCGACCCGACTACCGAATTCCTCCACAACCGAATTGTAGAATTTCGCCGGAAGCATCGTAAACGTCGTCCCTGAATCAACAACAACTCCTCCGCCACCTCTTTTATCAATTCGTCTGAGCATCGCCGGAGCAGGAATATTCCGTTTTCCAATTGAGATTCCTTGGAGAGAAACAGAGTAGAAGTACGGATGCTTGGGATTCTCAAGCAACTCGGTGTAAACGAAATCGATCTTCTCATCATCATCATCACCATCGTTATCAGTTCCGACGCGTTTCTCTTTTTTATCAAAGCTTCGACCGAGGATTAATGGACTCGGACGGCGGACTCGGTCCGAGTCAAACGAGTGAGAGATAAGGCAATAAGAGAAGCTATTACCGAGATGAGGAGAGTGAGCAGCGAGCTGAGAAGGAAGAGAGAGACGTCCACGGCCAAATCCAGCGACGCCGATTGGTTCAGCAAGAGTAGTGCGAGCGCAACCGAAGGTGAAATTAGCGACGGAGATAGAAGGGAGAGTGAGTGAGTCGGAGTAGAGTTTTGCGACGAGAGAGCCGTCACCGTAAGCGTAGTAGAACGGAGGACAAGGATAAGAAGAAGTGTTACAATCACCGGTTTCTATGAAGTCAAGAGGACAATTTGAGATAGCGCAGAGATCGGAGGAGGGAAGAGAGGAATGAGCGGCGGAGCAAGAAGGGGAAGAGCATGAGACGGTGGTGGCAGAGGAGGAGGGAGAGGAAGGAGGAGAAGTAGGTTTTGGTTTTGATTCACAGAGGATGCAAGTGAAAGGACGACAAGGGAACCATACGAGGTCACTTCCGGTGTCTAAGTAGAGAGAGACAGCGGAGGAAGAAGAGCCGACGGAGAGGGAGAGGAGGTAATCACTACCGGAAGAAAGAGGGAGTGGAAGTTGTTGGTTTTGGTGTTTGTAGTGGCGGCGGAAGCGGGCGGAGGAACGGGTGGAGGATGATTTGAGAAGGTGGAGAGGAGAGGAAGAGTGTTTTGAGGTTAAGAGTGAGTGGGAGAGAGGGAGGAGAAGAGGTGATGATGATGATGAAACAGAGAAGTGGAGAATTGTTGAGTAGAGGAAGAAGATGAAACATGTTTTCATGGATCCAACGAAAGTGGTTTTGAATTTTGAAGCAGAGGAGGTCGAGTTTTATATAGGACAGAGCAAATACATATATGAAGATGATTTTAAGAAGTAGATTATGTTTTGCTGTCAATTTAACAAAACTAGCTAGATATTTTATTTTTCATGCTCGTTTTAAAAAAAAAGATGTTTATTATCGTAATTTTGTAAATCAAAGAAAAGAGTTAGAGCATGCAAAGTTAGTCCTACATATAGAAAATTAGATTTGGACAAGAAACTAACCAATTACATATTGAAAACGTAATCGGATGATGGGATTGTTGTGATATTTGATGATTGGGAAAGTCAACTACATTGTTCATTGATGAGAGGGAGAGGTTGCATGCAACCATACATTTCTACATTTATTCTATCTACGTTTGTTTTTTTTTCCATGTAAGTATTTAGGTTTACAATTAAAATTCAATGTCATTCATTTAATTGGCTATAATATATCCAATCCAGAGATTCATACCTTCGGATGATTATAAAATAAATATCAATGTTTGAAATCCTAACGTATCATAATAATTTTGTTGAAATTGTTAAAAATAAGGGGAAAAATAATGTCCATGCCACATAGACAAGCTAGGTGGAGGTGGGATATTGCCAATTTGCCATGGACAGGGTTAAAGACTAAAGAGCATAGAAAGGGAGAAATGTACGTGTAATTTACTCTCCTCCACACACACACACAACTTAAAATTCTCCTTTGTTGTGGTTTTGGGTTGTGGTTTTGGATTTGGGAAGATTACGAGTTTCGGCTTAGAACCTCGTAATATTAAAAAAAAAAATATATTCCTTTCGCACTGACAATTGTGTATTTTTAAAATATCTATGTTCATGGCATTTTAAAACAATACTACTATTATAACAATGGTTTGATTAGTTAACCGATTGATTAATCTATTATGCAGCCAACCTTTATAGCGACTTCTATATCAAATGGTTTATTAATTTTCTAAAAGATAAAGGGGATGTATTGATTATCCCAAGAATATATATATATATATATATATATATATATATCTTGTTAGAATTCCTATACTGATTTTAAAACAATTTGATGAGCATAATCTAAACTAATCAATCATCACAAAAAGATTAATTATGTTTTATTTTATTGAAGCTAAATTAGGTAGAGAAACACTAGAGGACAAAAGGCCTACTAGTGAAAAAGGGACATATAAAAATCACCTACCTCCTCCGGTACAAGCCGATACTTTTTCATTAAAATACGAAAAGTAATTTACAGGATAAGTTTTGCTAAAAAAAGACATTGAAATTTGGAACATGCCGGCCAGAAAAAGGAAAAAATAAATACTTGCATTATTTTACATTGGAAATTTTGAGAAATGGAACGAAACCGTGTCGTATCAAATGGTTTTTTGGATATGATGGATTCGTCATCTCTTAATTAAAGAGAGCATGGATTCTTTTTTTGGTTTCTTAAAAAAAAAAGAAAACATTTTAAATCTTTTAATCTTGGATACAGCTGTTAACAGAGAGGCGATTTCGAAAAAAACAAAAAACGAGACGAAGTAAACCAATGAAGCAAAAGCATACCCGAGGGTTGAAACTTGAGAGTGACGTTATTGCAGTTTTGTAGTTTTCTGAAGAACTCAATAACTTTGGTCGTCACTCCAAGAAGAAAAGGTTCATTGCTGTCTTTTTCGCCAGAGCTGTTGACCTCACAACTCACAGGCACCAGCTTTACCCTTTTTTTAGCTTTCTTGTGTTACCATTAACAAAAACTTTATTAGAGATTTCATATAAATCAAAAAGCTAGTCCATACATGAGAGTACAACTTATTTCCTTAAATTGTGTACACTTCATGTCCTTAATTTACGAGTATATATGCATGATCCCATAAACTACTGCAAGCAGCAGATACTTAGAGACATAAGGTGACAAAACCTAAGAGTTGTATTACCAAACAGAAGAAGACGAACTCACCAACCTCTTCATCTATAATCATTGACAATCAACATAACAAATTGATATATTATTATTAAAGTTCTATGCTTTCGACGAGCATGATCATCCACAACTTTGTTCAAAGACATTACAAATACAAAAAAATATATAAGGTCAGAACCAACCCAATTAAAATATCAAGAAAGTAAGAAGCTTTATTTGATGTGTATATTTCGTATACAGAATTTATGAACTAAAAAACAGAGCAAGACCCAAACAAAGAGTTGGTATTTGACAGGGGTGGTTGAGGATTACTAGTAAATCCATCCAAAAAACTTATAATTTGTGGGGCTAAATCTTTTAAGACAATGGCAAATCAAAGAATTTCAATTATTGCGAAAGTTTCGTACTCATCTAAGACATAACACCATTAAGAAACTTTATTGTTTGTTAGCTCATATTTTTGAGTTCCAGTAGTTTCTATCAAACGTCACCAAAATGTTATACCATAACAAATCTTTTATCTTTTACTTGATCTCAGAAAAACCTATCTTGGAAACAGTAGACCCCTAGCCAAAATATCAATCAAAGAAGCTATAGGCACAACAACTGCAAGCTGTACTTCTATCTAACTGCACAAGTTGCATGTGAACAGAGAAGATTTGGTCTCAGTGACATCTAATGCTTAGGCAAGCTTCAGGTTTTAAGTTGTGATAACATCAAAATCTTATCCGCGCTATTGATACCTAAAGATCCCGCCCGAGTATAGCCGAATGCGATAGTTAGCCGAATGAGTGCTATGAGGTTTTTGCTCTTTATACTATTACCGTATCAGAGTGCTTAATACCTCCTAAAATCTGTTAGCATGACATGTAATATTTCATTTCCACCTCACATGATCACAACACAAGAAGGTCACTACTAACGTACAAGTTTATTCAAGACATGATTACCTAATTCTGTGGATAACTATGCTGTTGCATGCACATCTTCACCAATTAAGCTGGAGTATGATGATGATAATCTCATGCTCTGCAAGTCTGCAACCAGTATCTCCCCTACACTTAGAGATGTCAGAGCACCAAAACAACACAAGAAGGCCCACATATATCAGAGATCCTATATGGAATAAAGGGATCTAAGTCTCTGGTTAAGTCTACATCTTATGGAAGGTACTCCAGAGATTATATCAGAATCCTTTATGTTTACGTCTCATACCCATAAAGTATGGAAATAATGAGATTGGCATCATTGCCTACAACTATTAGATAGAGCCAGAAATTACATAAAATTACTCGACACATCCTTCTCATATACAAAATCCTCAATAACGTTTGGCCTTTCATAACAGATTTGCCAACAAAAGAATAGAAAAAAGATATTGCACAATTTTTTAGCTAAGAGAAACAACACAATGCATTTAGGTAAGTTGGTTCAGTTACACCTTTGAAGGAAGAGGTCGTATCTTCTCCAGCAGTGTCTCCGCTTCAATAAATCCACCCAAAGGTCCCAAAGACTTGTACTTGATAGCTTTCCATCTATTTTAATGACAATGTTAGATACTAAAGCTTATTTGCAGTTTCAAGACATGAGAAAGTAAAAGAGATAAAAAGAATTTCCCAAGAAAGATCAATGATTATGAAACATATATGTACCTGGGCGCAAAAGGTAATGCAAAACAGTGGAGATGGAGATGATCTACACTGTTAAAAGGTGGTTGGTGAAAACCAAATCTGCGGGGAAGTAGAGACCAGGTTAATGCTACATAAGTTACCACAAGGAGAAGGAAAACATCCCCTATCGAGGGTTTGAAAAGCCTTACTCCAAATTCACAATTGATTTCATTCAGTGTTTGTAACCAAGAAGCCTCACCTATGTATGGCTTGAGGTGCATCTTTCTGCAACAGTTCTTTTCCCACACTTAGCATGTGACTTACTGCTCAAAATCATAAAATGAATATCCTTCTTGAAGCTTTGCAAAGGTATAACAGAAACTGATATGTATATAATAGTGTTTAAGTGACCAACCTAGTGAGTAGTCTTCATCTCTTCTCTTAAGATCTTTCACAGTTGGAATGTGTTCTTTTGGAATTACCTGGTAGTGCCTACATCAATGTTTTATACTACTTAATAGTAACATGGCAGCTAATTAAGAAAGGATATGCAAGTGATTATAGTAAATAGCTAAAATAACAACCATTTCTAACAAAACCTCTTCAAAGGATTTAACTTTATTCATAAAGTAAGCTAGATAAATCAAATTCAAAGCCAATCAACTTCCAGATTCTATCCTACCAAAGAATTACGAATCTATCGTTGAAATATTGTTTTTTTCTTTCTAAGAGAGTCAATTGAAATCGATAGAACCAAAGCGAGTGAAGAACAGACTCAAACCTCTGGGCAGCAGGCTTGATGTCTTGAAACGCGACGACCTTCTCATCCTGAGAAAAATAAAAAAAACCCGTTTGATCGCAGAGAATTAAAAATGTAAGGAAACTTCTTCAATTAGCTTTCGATAAGGGAAAGAAGAATGTACGGTGTGAAGGAGATGAGTGGTGGTTGAATTTCTCACAATTTGACAGAATATACAAGCTTGATTCGCTCCCGCCATTTCTTCCTCCCTAATCGTCGATCAAATTCGAAAACTGGATTTCGATTTCAAAAGTTGTCCGGGGATTTTTTTTCCGAAAATATGTACGAGTACTTCCATATTAACCCCACAAAATTTTTGTATTCCTGATTTAACCCCTAAATTCCTGTAAGTTTCGATTTCAAGGTTGAAGGTTGAAAACCAACCATCTTTTTGTACATGTTTTTGACAAAGCCATTTCATACATTTATAATGTCTATGCAAGATTGTAATTTTTAATACAAGAAGTCTTATAAAAAAAGGCCAAATTATCTTTACCATTTCTTTTTGTTTGGCATGAAGTAAAATAGTTGAAATCTTTACGAAGATATCCGGGAAAACAAAAGCAGACAAATTAGCATGTGATCATTTTATAAAAACACGTAAAAAGTATAAATTCCCTACATGTCTAACAAATTTTGTACTTAATAGATTTGGCATCAATTAGAGCTAGGATCGTCTTACATGTATACTTCAATTTCAAAACTCTGGTGTTAATTTCCAATAAAAAGAAAATCATGGGGACCTAAATAAACAATAAACAATAAACAAACGGCGGAAAATATCCTCTCACGACTCACGACGACTAAAAAAACCTTAGCTCCTCCGTTGATGTCGTCTCTGTTTCTTCTTCCCTTTCTCTTCTTCCGTTGCCGCTGCTCAGTGACTCGCTTAAACTCCATCATTGCTCGAACCATGAGCTCTCAGTCTAGTCAACGCATCTTCCAGCTCAGACAAGACCCTCTCACCGGCAATTCCGAGTGGATTGTCATTGAAGACAATGACCAAACCGGAGTCGACGGTCTCCTCGCGACGACGTCGTATCTAGACATGCTCAATGATTCTCGCCGTAACCGAGCTTATCGTCTAGCTATCGAGAAAACCATCACTGAACCTTGCCACGTCCTTGACATTGGGTTCTTCTCATTTCCATAAACTCACTTCTATTCAAAATTAGCATTTTTTAAGCTCTCAGATTTTGACATGGAGAATGTGGAATTTGTTCTAGTGCTGGAACTGGATTGCTATCGATGATGGCTGCTAGAGCTATGGGAGAAGAAGAAGAAGAGTCCGGTGATTCAAAAGGAATAGTGGCGGCGTGTGAGTCGTATCTACCAATGGTGAAGCTTATGAGGAAGGTTTTGCATAAGAATAAGATGACAAAGAACATTAACCTTATTAACAAACGATCCGAAGAGCTCAGAGTTGGGTTAGACATTGCTTCACGAGCTGATGTTCTTGTGAGTTTGATTACTTCTATAAAAACTTTTCCTTTGTAGCGAATTTGAGAGGAGATAAACAATAAGTGTGTCTTCTTAATTAGGTTAGTGAAATATTGGACTCTGAGTTGCTTGGTGAAGGTCTAATCCCAAGTTTACAACATGCTCATGATATGTTACTTGTTGATAATCCAAAAACAGTGCCTTACCGAGCTACTACTTATTGCCAGGTTTGTTGCTTGATCTGTTATGAGCTAGTTTCCTTGAATTTTATCGATTTTTGTGGTTTTTGTCTTCATTGCTTATCTTGTGCCTGATTGAATTGCTTTACTGGTTATTTACAATGTCAAGCTTGTTGAAAGCACATTCTTATGTAACATGCACGATCTACGAAATAATGAAGCTAACGCATTTGATGGTGTTCGTCTACTTCCTCCTGGCTTAGAGAGTATATTTGGTATCAAGTCACAACAATATAGCATGCACGTTGATGCTATTGAGAAAGAGATTAAACTGGTACTAATATGCCAAACTTTTTTTCCTACAGTTTACAATAAGCTTTAGTTTATACACTCAATTCATGTATTTATCCAGTTGTCAGAGCCTGTCAAAGTATTTGAATTTGACTTTTGGAAACGGCCAGAGAGTAATGAAGAACTTGAAGTGCACATAGAAGCAATAACCGTGGGTAGTGTTCATGGTAATATGTCCTTTACTGTCTTTCTTCTTTTCCTTTTTGAAAGTTTGAGCTGCATATATCTTCACAATATAGGCAGTTAATACTAAAGAATGAAGAAATAAGCTTTTGTTTTTCTGGTGATGCATATTCATGCATTCCAGCTAAAAGGCCTAGGCTAAGGGCTTAAGATCTGATCTGTTTTACCAGTATGATATGAGGAATCTTTTATTTGTGTACCTTCAGGTGGGTGCTGCAGCTTGATAGTGAAGGAACAATCTTCTACTCTACTGCTCCCAGATGGATAGATTCTAATTCTGAGATAGGTGAGTTACACCTTCCTAAGGAAATAATGTTATATAGTTGTAGAGGCCTTTTTCTCCCCAGACTTGCACTACATTCAGCTCCATAGGGTCCTAGATTTAGTTGATCACGGATCTCATTTGGCCAATTTTGGCTTCTTTTATTCATAATACAGGTGTTAGAGACTGGTGTGACCACTGGAAACGGTGTGTTTGGCTTAATCCAGGAGCAGGTGTGTCCATATCTAAAGGAGAAAAAGCTCATTTGCATGCTGCTCATACTTGTACTAACATCTTGTACAATCTGAATAAGACTCAAAGCTTGACACATGAGACGACAGACTCTCCTTTAAGTACTGGAGATCTACACCTCACATTACCACCCGAAAGAGTGGCAATATATGGCGACAGTACATATAGGCAATCCATGTTTGAGGCCACAAGAAACGCTGTAGGTTCTAAACTTCTATGTCTGTCTTACATGTACAAAATATTCCTCCGAAAACTGCATAAGGTTGTGTGTGGTATGGCTTGTTGATGCTAATAAAAACACTATTCCACTCCATTATAAAGAAATTATTCATATAGTTATATACTATTTTACTTTTACATTCCAGTGCACACTTTAATGGTTCTTCAACTATTTTCCAGTTACAGGGAAAACTTTATCCACAATGTCTCGTTATAGATGATAGTCTTCTATTACCACTTATGGCTCTACATATCTCCAAGAAATCACGGGTAATATCGCTATCACCTGGGCTGCAAGAGAATGCTGCCAGATACTTGGAAGCGATTGCTGATTCAAATGGCTTTTCAAAAGATCGTTTCGAATATTTCAGACAAGGGAAGGCAAAGCTGGCTGAAGAGTATCCAAACAAGGTAAGCTTTCACGTGATGTACATTCAAAATTCATAAAAAGTGATGGCTTGTTGCTGGACTCAAAAGTTATGTCCCCAGTTTAGTCCTTTTGCTTAGTCACTTTTGAGTTCCATTTTGATTACGTGTCCCTATGTTCTATCAACAGATTGATCTGCTGATTGGAGAGCCATATTACTACGGACTTGAAAGTGGGCTTCCGTGGCAGAATCTCAGATTCTGGTAAATGTTGCTATTGGATTGTCACTTAGCTTTGTCAGAAATGCTAGTTTGTTAACGATAGCCTGATTCTCTTTCTGGTATGCCTGAAGGAAGGACAGAACTCTACTTGATTCTGTCCTGTCAGAAGGTGCTGTGGTAATGCCGTATAAAGGAGTTTTGAGAGGTTGTGCGATGTATCTTCCTGTAAGTACTGTATCGTTTCTTAGCAATTCTAAAACAGAGACGCGTTTGCTTGTGTATTCATGAAATGGCTTATGGTGCAGGATCTCTGGAAGAGTCGTTGTTGCCTTGGGAGTGTAGAAGGGTTTGACCATGCTCTGGTGAATACAACCTTAGGAGGATGTGGTGATCTACCTTCTGGTAAAGACAGTCCTTGTTTGCCATTCTTTATCTTGCAATGTGGAGAGTCAAAGGTAAACAAATGTTCTTAGATTTATGTACTGACAACCATTGGGAAATGTAAAGATTGTTCCTTTTCTCGGAAAATTTTCAGAAACTTAGCAAGGAATTTACAGTCATGGAGTTTGACTTCTCCAAGCCCATCACAGGTCCATGTTCTGGGGAAGTTCAGGTCTGGTTTTTGGCGATTCACAAAGTTTACATACATGCACTTTGCAGAGGTATCCTTAGTACAATAACTTTGACGAATGTTTTTAAGAATGCTTTTTTTACTGCAAACAGATTGAGTTTATAAAACCTGGTGTATGCCATGGAATTGCATTGTGGATGGATTGGGTGATGGATGAAAAAACCTCAACCGTGATCTCAACTGGACCGGGTATGAAACTCATATCTCTCAGCACTTCCAGTCATCTTTTTGCTGTAAAGGGATCGAAAAATTGGCTTAAGGTTACCATGTGATTTGGACGACAAAAGGTAGTTGTTGATGGATTATCCTTTAATGGGTTTTGGCCAAGGATTGGCTTTCGGCAACATGTTAGTTTCATATAGGCAAATAGCTAGCGGTTTTGTTATCCACATTTCATGAGGTTTAAGGAATCGTTTTGATAACATTCTCTCTGCATACAGATGAAAGATATTGGAAACAAGGAATCAAGCTACTGGGGAAGCCAGTCACAGTGAGAGTGGAAGGTCCCTCATCCATGGGAATCCAAGCCTCCTTAGATCTATCTTCAAACGGAGAGCTCATCATCACACATACTGTCTCTTGACTGACTATATTTTCATTTTATGCCTTAATAGCTAGGTCTCTAATCGTGTTCTGACTCTTTCTCACTACAAATGGCTTGAGAGTTGAGATCTAAACTTTTTTTGTTTGGTCAACGAGGAGGCCTAAGCTTACCAACTAGAAAGTAGAACTTTAGTAAATTTGATATTGTGTGATGTACAATTACATTCTCCTTCGTTGATAGTTATGGATTCATTAATGTCAAAATCACATTTTGACCAAAAAAGAAAGTGAGAGTTAAAGCAACAAATCACAACATTTATGAAACATATGACAGAGAAACTCCACTAGCTTTTATTGTGGGCGTGTCAATAGATTTGAGTGAATCCGTGGGTGTGAATCAGATTACAACAAACAAATTATTCTTAATCCAACTCAGATCCTCTTTCATTTTTTATTTACATATGTATTATCAAAAAATCAAATGTAATCAGAGGAGAATGCTCACAAACCATCAAACAAAAACAAGAGCGGTCTCTGCAAAACACAAACCTTAAAACTCAACAAATCACATATCTGTATTTGTATCTTCATCAATGTTTTCCTTCTTCTTTCGAAGCGCCTACATACGAGACAACAACTGTAATGTCATCAAGCTTACCTCCATAGTATCTGAAGCCAGCATCTTGTGCTGCTGTCGAGAATGGAGTTTGTCTGTTTTTGTCCACTGCTCTTTGGCGAGCCAATGCTGCAATCTTCTGTGCTGTTACCTGAGGATCTATTCCAGCTCTCACAGCATGAACCACTATGGCTGTGATCTCGTTGGTGTACAGGTTGTCAAATAATCCATCTGTTCCAGCTATTATCACGTCTCCAGGAGCAACAGCAACCGTGAAAACCTGACCTGAGCTTGGCAAATCGCCGTTACTTCCACTCTCCAGTTGATAGGTGAAGTTGAAGTCATGTTGTTGAACGGGTGAACGGAAAACAGTATGCCCTTCACGGACTACCATGAAGCCGCTGTCGCCTAAGTTGATTGCGTGAAGCCCCTGGTCAGTTAATGCTATGATGCAAGCCGTTGAAGACCCTAGTGACTTTGTGCTAGTATGAGCTTTTTCCAATACTCTAGCTGTATCAATCGATCCTTTAGGCTCGTCTTGGATTGCATTCACTGAGTTAGACATAAGCTCCCGAGAGTAGTAACCTGCATCAATACCGAGCTCTGCCCAACCTCCCACACCATCTGCCACACCTAATGCTTGCTCTTCTGAACAGATAAAGTGAGCATCCTCTCCCCCAGTAGCCTCTTTATCAGGATGCGGTAGATAACACGACCCCGAGACAAGCTTCAGAGGCTTAGTACATAGCTTAGCCGCTACAGAATCAGAAGAATCTCTAACCTGTTCCTCAGTGACAGAGTTATCGAATGAGACATCAGGCGCATTCCCAGCTGAAAAGCGATCAGAGAGTGAGCTATGCAAGCCTCTAAATCCCAATCCTCTTCTTTGGCGATTCAAGTAGATCCATCTCTTGGCACCTCTATAAGCAAAATACGCATAGATTGTAGAATTTTCCCGGCGATCTTTCCCACCTAGTCTCATACTGATTCTTCCACGGTTAGGACTGTCTCCAGATACCATACCACCAGCAAGACCCTTTGAAACAAGATGATCAAAATGACGATCCAAAAACAAGGATTTAGAACCAATACTCGCCATTGATTTACCAGGAACCTTAACTGATGTCAGACTCGGATCCGAAAGCAAAAGATCAATGTGATAACCACAAACCTGAAAGGCAGGACCAGATACTGAAGGAACAGAGAAAGTTCGAGAAACAGCACCAACGACAGAAAGATTCCTCCTTTCGTTAAGCAAAAACAAATCAGAGCTTGCAGGTTCTAGAAACCCGTTAGGGTTAGTAAATCTAGAGTGGAACCTTCTAAAACCCCCAAACCCTAATCCAATAAGAATCTTAACTTGTTTCTGAAGACCTTCTCTCACAGGTAACATCTTAAGTATAAAAATCTCGAAACCCAGTAATTACCAGAGATGGAGAAGATCATATCTTCCGAAGCATCACTAATCCGTCGATTAAACGCCTTTTTTGATATGGTGAATAATCTTAGGAAGGAACGACGAAGAAGACGAATTTGGAACTTACCAGGACCAAAGCTTCTATTTTCAAACCCCTCTGGAGAAGATAAAAGATAAATTCTCAACAGCAATTGGCTAGAATTCAGAAATTTTTATGAACGGAGAGAGCAAATTGAAGGAAAAGAACCCTAGCCAAATCTGATCTTTAAGGCAAGAACACGAAGCTGGTGGTCAAAAAGGAACTCGCTTTTTATTTTGTTTTTAAAAAAAAAGAGCAAAATTAGGGATGTCTCAATTTTTTTTGTTTGGATTTTCTCTATACGTACGCGTGGGTACAGAAGACCAGAATCTTCCTCTCACAACTTATTGGATGGAAGCAATTCTCAGCCGTTGGATCATTAATTTTAGCAACATCTCAGCCGTATATTTTATGTTTTTTTTTCTTTCTAATATGGGACTAACAACGAGAACCGCTTACAGGGCCAAAGAAAAGCCCATTATAGTAACAATCAAAGAAGCCCATGCAGTGTTTTTTATATTTACTACTCCATCGTCCATGGCCTAAAAATCTTCTTTTCATTTCATCTTCATTGTGGATGAGGATGATAATGACTAACGAGGAACTTGGATCTTGTCAACGAGTATGTGTTTATTTTAATCGCTTTTATTTTTTGGGATGAGAGATTAAATATGAGTTTAGAACCCTAAATTCTTTAAAAAATGTTTTTCTTATAATGAAAAATCAATATTTATGTCAGAAAAAGTATAAAGGACAAACAAATCAAATTAAATCCATGATAGTATAAGATTTGTACGGAAGTCCATAAACAATATTTAATGTTTGTCTTCTATGCTTAAGTTCAAAACAACTGGTTTGGGGAACATTAATCAGAATTATTCACATGACATTTAGAAAACTACGAGTGCCTTTGGCCCTCTTCTTTCTACATGGTGCATGCATTAGAAGTCACAATCACAATATGTGCATTTTTCTTTCCAATAATTTATATTTTGTTAAGGAAATTCATCTAAAAAACGCACATATAAAATTTTAACTGTCTTTTTGACACGACCAAGATATGTAACTTAGTGAAATTTATTGGTACTGTTACCCTATCACCATTCTATCCAAAACTGTTGCAATGATTGTTGTTGACAAGAATTTTTGACACATGTCAATTATTTTAAAATATAATCTAGGATCGATTAAATATGCAAACAATATCTTAAAACACTTGTTCTTAAATAGTAATTGTTACTGTCACTTGAAAATCTTACTCATCAAAATTATCTTCATAGATTCTTACAAAGATGCAATTATGATTTACCTTTCTATATTATAGTTTTGATTTCTTGATCAGTAAATAGGTTAACTTTTTTTTTTGTCGTCACAGTAAATAGGTTAACTACAATTCATTTTCTCTCTATTTTTTTCATTATAAAAATATAGGGGGCACGGTCATCTCTTAAACTTTGGGAAGCACATGGGATGTGTACTGTGTAAATTCAGAATTATTATAAAAAAGGGCTAAACATAAAGGGACACAAGCATTTAAAAACGAAACGATTGTATCTTAAAAGAACACACACACAAAGTAGTTCACAATAACAAATAACTAAATATTTATGAATAAAAAGGTAATAAAAACAAAAGTTCAAATGAGACGATTGTATGTTTCAAATTAATTTTTATTTATGTGTGGAGGATATCAGCTAATTCTTTAACGTGTAAATCATGAGTACTATAGATGATTCTTTTTCTTTTGTGACGTTCCCTTCCGTAGCTAACAGCTTATGGAAGCTGGGATAACGTTAACGCTCTCGTCCACTGAAATTGCAATGTGAGGAAAAAGGAAGAAAATAACAAAAAAACAAAAAAAGAGAGACAAACCCAGTAAAAAGTGAAAACGCAATCACAATAAAAAGGTCATTTTGTGACAAGAAAGGAAGAAAATCAAGCCATCAATTCTCCTCTGTTGAGCTTCAGCTTTAGAGCAACAATGTCTCCATTTCTGAAGCCATTTCTCTTCTTATATGACTCCACTCTTAGCCTTCTCTTGCTTCTGGTAATTCATAGCTCTCTCCATACATTAATTCTTTATTAATTGGTGCAACATTAATTAATATTTAACCCAGCTTATAAAAAACATTTATTTCCAATGCATGAATTATAGTTCAATGGAGGGAGTCTTGAGGATGCAGCAGCAGCCGAGGAGAAGCTTGAAGCAGAAAACAATGCTGCAAAGTCTGAGTGGATCGAAATCCAATATTTGGTGACAAAAACGAGGAGTGTTGTGCTACTTCCTGTTTTCAAGTGTATGGTGGTTATGTGTTTGGTTATATCCATCATAGTGTTCTTAGAGAGTTTTTACATGAACATTGTGATACTCTTCGTCAAGTTATTTAGACGTAAACCGGAGAAAGTGTACAAATGGGAGGCCATGAAAGAAGATGTCGAGGTTGGACCCGATAACTACCCAATGGTTCTTGTCCAAATACCAATGTACAATGAAAAAGAGGTATATTATATACCTTTCTTACACTCTCCTACTATATATACGAACTAATGACAGATTGATACATACTCTATTTACTCGTTGTAGGTTTTTCAATTATCTATAGCGGCAGTATGCAGTTTGGTATGGCCATCGACCCGTCTAGTAGTTCAAGTTGTAGATGATTCTACGGATCCGGCCGTAAGGGTAAGTTGATTGTTACAATTTATAGGAGATATGTGATAGAAGGCAATCATAAAACTTTGCTGATAGAAGATATGTGATAGAAGACAATCATAAAAATTACCTAAGTTTTTGATCTTTTTCTATAATTTAATTCTACTTTAATTCACACAAAACAAATATGTGATAGAATATTTTCGATATAGTCAAAACTTGTACATATTGGGAAGCATACATTGTATAGTGTATGATATATGTGAACGAGGACGCAGGAAGGTGTGGACATAGAGATTGCAAAATGGCAAAGCAAAGGCATAAACATAAGGTGTGAAAGGAGAGATAACAGGAATGGCTACAAAGCCGGAGCTATGAAAGAAGCTCTTATGCATACCTACGTCAAGCAATGCGACTTCGTAGCCATCTTCGATGCCGATTTCCAACCTGAGCCCGATTACCTCTCCCGCGCCATCCCTTTCCTTGTCCACAACCCTAAGGTTGCTCTCGTTCAAGCCCGATGGATATTTGGTATGTTTACAACTATTTGAATTATCCATTCATTGTTAATCGGTTTTGATCCATCAATTTATGAAGATCTTTTTGCTTTTCATTGACCATGAATGGAAATTTTCTTACAGTTAACGCAAACAAATGCTTAATGACAAGGATGCAAGAGATGTCTCTCAACTACCATTTCAAGGTGGAACAAGAATCAGGGTCTACTAGACATGCTTTCTTTGGGTTTAATGGTATGATTTCATCTCTAAAGCATATTTAAAATATGTCACGCAAACCATTATAATTTAACTTATCAACCTTTGCGTGGCATAAAGCCAACCTAAATTATGATCGTATATACATAAATTTCTTTTAAAATAACGATGAACCCTGATTAATTACAATCAGGGAGTTAGGTAGAGCATAGTAGGAACCTCAAACTTAACAAGAAAATGAGAAAGTACACAGAGAATATTAGTCACTTCCTATATTATTAATGCGGTTATGAATTGGGACCGTAGATTTTCATTTTAGACTCATTGAAAACACCTTGTGAGCCACACGACTCTGATTTTGTGGACCATTAGCTATAAATAATGTTATTTTAGGAACTGCGGGTGTATGGAGGATATCAGCAGTGGAAGCAGCAGGAGGATGGAAATCAAGGACCACAGTAGAGGACATGGACTTGGCTGTTCGTGTTGGCCTTCACGGCTGGAAATTTGTCTACCTTCACGACCTCTCGGTAACACTCAAGAGAATATACAAAATTATCACAAAATATTAAATGGCTAATTTGGGATTTTGCAGGTGAGAAATGAGCTTCCAAGCAAATTCAAGGCCTACAGATTCCAACAACACAGGTGGTCCTGTGGCCCGGCTAATCTATTCAGAAAAATGACGATGGAAATCATTCACAACAAGGTCTTCTATTTGTCTCACTTTGCTTCATTAAGACCCCACATGTCACTGACTGATTGGTTCTGTTTTTTTTTTTAAATGAAATTAGTAAGGTTATTAGTATTATTTTTTGTCTCTCTCTACATGGGATTGGACCCCGAGTGTGATAAGCAGAGTGTCGTGTTTTGAACTAGTGGGGCCAATCTAGAAGAAACAAGTTTCGTTTACTGATTGGTTAAGGCTCCTGTCTTTGTATCTAGATGGGACCGGGGTAGTGTGATCTGTAATAGTGTAATGTATGGCGTCGTATTTTCGATTTTACTACGGTTTGATCGAACCAAACTTCAAAATGAGAATTTTTGTAGTGATTGGGTTCTCATTTCTCAACCTGAGATTTATTTGGTTCAGTCTTCATTTGATTTTTTGGTTTTTTTTTTTTTTTGAGGCAAACAAAAAGGTATTTTTTACCTTCCGTTTTCAACATTTTAAAGGATTATTAGACATTTTTACTATGTCAAAATTAGTTTGTTTTTATCAGGATTGAACACTCTTATTAGTTCTGCAGAACATGATGAAAAATCTAATTAACAACAAGTGTTTTTTTTTTTTTTTTTTGTAACAGAGAGTATCAATATGGAAGAAGTTCTATGTGATCTACAGTTTTTTCTTCGTAAGGAAAGTGGCAGTACACTTCTTGACATTCTTCTTCTACTGTATAATTGTGCCAACAAGTGTCTTCTTCCCTGAAATCGATATCCCGTCTTGGTCTACCATTTACATTCCCTCTTTGATCACTATCTTTCACACCATGGCAACTCCAAGGTACCTCTATATACCCTTAATTGATTTAATTTTGATCAAGAATCAAGATTAATCTGTCTTCTAAAACTAATGCATGTACATATATATATTTGAATCGATTAGATCCTTCTACCTCGTGATATTTTGGGTCTTGTTTGAGAATGTAATGGCTATGCATCGAACCAAAGGAACTTGCATTGGCCTACTCGAAGGAGGAAGAGTGAACGAATGGGTTGTGACCGAGAAATTAGGAGATGCTTTAAAGACTAAGTTACTCTCTCGGGTTGTCCAACGGAAATCTTGCTTTCAAGGGTGAGAATCAGAAAGACATATTTCTCCGTTTTAGTTGGATATATCGCTAAGAAGTTACAAATTTTTAACCCATAATTTATAAACAGCACATGTAAATTTAGTTTCTTTCTCAAGATGGAGACTCTAAGTCGTGATCTTGAGACTTATTTATTTTGGAAATTAAGTTTTTTTTTTAATACCCTAGTAGAGCTATCGACGTCTTTGAAGTGATGTCTTCGGTATATACACATGTACTTCAAAACATAAAACATTTTGTGATTTTCTTGCAGAGTGAATACAAAGGAAGTGATGGTGGGGATATACATATTAGGATGTGCACTCTATGGAGTGATCTATGGACACACATGGTTACATTTCTATCTTTTTCTGCAGGCCACTGCCTTTTTCGTCTCCGGTTTTGGTTTTGTCGGAACCTAAGAACCTTCCCTAATCATCACATGAACTCTCCATGTTTTATTTATTATTTATTGTTACACCATTATACATCATATCATGTTGTGTAAAAATAAGTTGTTTTGTTTGTATACATGCATCACTCTGTAATTGTTCCCATTGTTAATTTATTCTCATTTAGAAAGTCGGTTTAATAGAGCTTAAATGGGTGCTCTCCATTGCTTACTACCTAAGGATTTTAATAATATATTTTATATATTTAAAGTGTCACACTGATTTTCTTTAAGCTATAAAAGTTAAATATCATATGATCAAACTTTTCATATTCCTAACTTTTACTTGCATATCCTTTAACAGACAAAATTTGCTTCTATAATGACTGAAAATATCAGTTAAGAATGTTGGTTCATTATTGTGTTACCATGTATGAGAGTGACCGTTTCACTGAGTATTCATTATTCATACTCTATTTTGTGATCGTTGTAGGTAAGGATCGAAGTATTGTGTTAGTGCGCACAAAATCAGAAAACCATAGGCATGTTGGCTATTTAGGATTGAGATTTTCAGGTCACAGTTTTGAAACATTAATTATTGTATTCCTTTAAACATTTTAAACTATTGGTCGAATTTTAATATAATTTCAGAGAGATTATGTTTATGTATAAGACTTCTCAACGTCCATTGAATTTTAATTTTTGGGTGTTCAACAACCAGTATTCACTAATATGTTACGGGTAGAACAAAAGCACCTAATTTCCTAAAATCCTCCAGTTTTGGTTAAACCTTTCCACAATATTTATTTCTTAAAATGGAAAATTTAAAACTTAGAAAAAAACGAAAATATTAAAAAGAAGATATTCCCAATTGGCCACTTATTACAAATATACATTTAAACCTTCCCAGTCTCCCAGAAACCACTTCTCTCTTTCTTGTTTCCATAACATGTGTCTGTGTACAAGTGATTACAGTTAGGTTTATATGTGTAAATGACGTAAACCTCTAACAAAAAACTTCATTTCTGAAATTCTTAGTTTTTCTTCTTGTTTGGTGTAAGAAATTAAGGATGATGTTTTCGTTTTGGATGTTCTCGTTTTGGGTTCTGTCTCGTTTGATCTTCGAAACGACAGCGTATAATGAAAGACAGCTGTTCCAGCCGCTTGAAACGGAAAACGCAAACGCGATGACCGCTGTGATGAAGCAAGGGTTACAGACGCTGCGGCCGGAGCACAAGAACGCGTATGCGACGATGATGTACATGGGAGCACCAAGAGACTACGAGTTCTACGTTGCGGCACGTGTCTTGATCAGATCGCTCAGGGGGCTCCACGTGGACGCTGATATCGTCGTCATAGCCTCCTTCGACGTTCCTCTCAACTGGATTCACGTCCTGTAAGTGTCTCCTCATCTTCTTCTACTACTTTTTTTTTCATCGTCAAAACGCTTCCGTTTTAAGTATTTACAGTCGAAGGTGTAAAAAATTATTTTCTACGATAATTTTTCCAACCTTATATGAATTATACTGTATTTGTTTTTTTAATCCAATTTTACTTATACAAAAAATAGATGAGAACATGGAAGAGCAATAATGCGGGAAACAGCATGAAAACAATTTTAGTAACCTAAATAAAATCTTATAAACATTGAAAATGTCCGAAGAAGACAGTCTTAGTCGCTGACGTGTTTCCACGACCTTTTGTAGCTTTCTTGTCTTTTTTATTTTATTTTTTAATCTCTATTGTTGATAGAATATATCTCAGCCACAAGTAAAATCATAAAATGATTTTCTTTCAAATACAGAAGCGTACTTGTAAAATGATTTTTTCTATTTTTTTCAAGGTTTTCTTGTATCATGTTTTGTTTTTGTTAATATTTCATGTATCATGTTCATATCATCCTTTTACTTCATATTCAAAAAACTTACATGGGTTAGGTGGGAATTTGGTGTTTTTCTTTGGCTAGTGGAAAACTGGGTATGTAGATAAAATTAAATGTGTAAGCAATAAATAAATATTAGTGGATTGCTTGTTGATTTTAAAATTTTAGAGATAACAAAAAATATAACTAAAAATAGTAAATGGGCTGTCAAATACCTTATTCTAGTAACTCAAAGTCTCAGACCTTTTAAAACTTTTCTTTGTTGGTTCCCCTTTCTGGAAGTGGAAAGAAAAATTAAAATATTCAGAAAAGATAACATCAAATCACTTGTACATTATATTTTCTTATTTTTTCTTGCTGCATTTATACATAATACAAGAAACTGTTGATTAATAATTCACTAATGGTAGGGAACAAGAGGATGGAGCTAAAGCAGTGAGAGTAGAGAATCTTGAAAATCCTTACAAGAAACAAACTAACTTCGACAATAGATTCAAGCTTAGTCTAAACAAGCTCTACGCTTGGTCTCTCTCTGACTATGACCGTGTCGTAATGCTCGACGTTGACAATCTTTTCCTCAAGAACACCGACGAGCTCTTTCAATGCGGCCAATTCTGTGCTGCCTTCATCAACCCATGCATCTTCCACACTGGTCTCTTTGTGTTGCAGCCATCAATGGATGTCTTTAGAGACATGATTCATGAGCTTAAAGTAAAGAGAGATAACCCTGATGGAGCTGACCAAGGCTTTCTTGTCAGCTACTTCTCCTATTTACTCAATCAGCCTCTCTTTCATCCTCCTAGTAACCGCACCACCGCGCTTACCGGACATTTTAGACTTCCTTTAGGATATCAAATGGACGCTTCTTATTACTGTAAGTGACACCACTACTCTCTACATTTCAACAACTCGAAAAGTGTGTCACTATCTTTAATAGACCTAAAACTCAGATGGAATGTACCGTGTGGACCAAATAGTGTGATCACATTCCCAGGAGCAGTGTGGTTAAAGCCATGGTACTGGTGGTCATGGCCTGTTCTTCCTTTAGGTCTCTCATGGCACCACCAACGCCGCTATACCATAAGGTACGTTTGCTTTTATTACAAACCCTAAACCCAAACACTAACTCCAACTAATGTGTGAATTCCATTGGATATATGCTGTTGTTATTACAGCTACTCCGAAGAGATGACTTGGGTCATAATCCAAGCAGTGTTCTACCTAGGAATCATACTAGTCACACGTCTAGCACGTCCCAGCATGACCAAGCTATGTTACAGACGTTCTGATAAGAATCTAAGCATGATCGAAACAGCTTTCAAGTTGGTTTCACTCCTCTTGATTCTCTCAGCTTACATTATACCTTTCTTCATCATCCCACACACAATCCACCCGCTCATAGGTTGGTTGCTCTACTTGGCTGGCTCCTTTGCTCTCTCATCCATACCCATCAACGCCTTCTTGCTTCCAATGCTCCCTGTCTTAACACCATGGCTTGGCATTTTCGGGACGCTTCTCGTGATGGCTTTTCCCTCTTATACTGATGGCATTGTCAGAGCGTTGTCGGTTTTAGGGTATGCGTTTTGCTGTGCACCGTTTCTATGGGTCTCATTTGTGAAGATCACAACGCATCTTCAAGTTTTGATTGATAAAGAGGTTTTGTTTCCGCGGTTAGGTGAATCCGGAGTTAGTTCTGGTCTAAGCAAATTGTATTGATTAAGATGGTGAAATTTTTATTTTATCTGATGGATTGCTTTTGTACATAAAGGTTAGAGAGGATTAACAAAGATAATGTTAACGTTTTTTTCTTTGGTTTGCCAGTATTAAAGATAATCACTCGCATTTTCTAGCTTTTTTCGTTGAGATTCAAAAAGAAATGCATAAATTGAACTATAAAAGTTTCAAAAGAAATGAGTAAACTCTTGTGTTCAATGAGTTTTTCTATTAAGCAGAAGAACACTATTGGCATGTTACAGAAGTAATGATTGTTGAGTACATCAATATGGGCCAGATTTAATTTAACCTTTGCGGGCTAATTAATGAAGAAATTTTGAAATAAAGACTTTTAAAAAGCCCACTAAGCATCGTCTTCAGGTAGCCTATTCAGATTCACCAAACACGATGTCGTTTTACAAGCGATGTTTTTTTTCCAAATGCAACTGCACTTGTCTTCCGGCAGATGTCTCTGCACGTCTAGTGGGCCCTAATGTATTTTTGTCAAAACATCATCTAATATGTTATGATTTCGAAAAACTAATTATTATTGTTACTGTTTTTTGTAAATATGATATCACCAAATTTATTATGGTGACCATTTCTACTTATAATTATACTTTATTTTTGACGTGAACATACTTATAATTTAGAGCATCTCCAATGGGGACATATGTGTGTACAATGTCTGAATAAATGTTGATTTTAATTTTTTTTTCTTTTAAGTTGATCAATCACAAAGTACTTTGATACATGTATGGAGAATGTCTTAATAAATGTCTTTAGTGTCTTAGGGAAACATTTTTTCCTTTTCTCTCTTTTAAAATGTCTTAAATTTATATTAAAAAAATTACTTAAAACACCAAATGTATAACCAATGGAGGTAGTTTTAATTAGGCATGGACGTTCGGGTATCCGTTCAGGTTTGGATCAGATTTTACGGGATTTCGGATTTAAGGCATGAAGTACTTTTCGGATATTCTTATTTTTTTGATCGGATTCGGTTAGGATCTATGCGGGTTCGGTTCGGGTACCCGAAATATTGGGGAAAAAAAAAGATAAATTTAAATAAATTTTAGTTAAATTTGAATATTTTTTTATAAATATAATTAAAAATGTTCCTATAATTAGTTATTTTGGATATTTTAACTTATTTAGATTTAAAATAATTAATATATCTAGGTTTGTACTTGTAATGTTAGATAATTGAGCTATATTAAATCTAAATATAACTAATATTTATATATATAATTATATTTGAGTATTTCGAGTACCCATTCCGATCTCGGTTTGGTTCGGATTCGGATTCTTTTTTTGGGTTTAGGATTTAAAATATTTTTTAGGTATTTCTAAACTTCGGATCAGATTCAGTTCGAATATTTTTGGGTCGGTTCGGATCTGGTTATTTTTTCCCATGCCTAGTTTTAGTAGCTCTAAAATAGAAACTAAAAGATGAAAGAAATTGGGTTCACAAATTCACATTTTGTATGATCGGTCCACTGGGCCCACATATTTTTCAGCGGAAGCTTAAAGCGAAAAAGGCATGCCACATGCCCTACATTTATATGATATGACCAACGTTCATTTATTTACCAAAACCCCCTTCATCTCATATTTTTTTTCCCAATTGTTCACAACATATATAATGAAAATTTTCCCTCTATTTTTATCTTTAAAATATTATTCAAGTAAACTAAAAATTTTTAAAATATATAAAAAAGACTCTTGGTTTTATTCTGGTATCGATCTGTCAGTGGATAATTGTTTGTTTAACTCTGAAAGTCAGGCAAGGGTAAACATGCAGAAACGTGATTTTAAAGATGGATCAGAGAGAGGGATATTTCTGCATTGTGTTTTCTTTTCTTTATTTTTGTCAAGAAAGAATCATAAAATGGTTTTTTAACCAAAAAACAAAAAACAAAGAAAGAATCATAAATGGTTATGTTTTGGTATAAAACTACTACTAGATAGAGTTAGATGCAGCTGGCGACACAAACTAGTAGTAAACTACAACCACAAAGAAAGTAGGAAAGAAATAACCAGACAGATTAAGTAATTATCCTCTCTTTTTTTGTCAACAAGTTAATTATCCTTTTCTTGATTGAAAATAATAATAAAGTGTAGTAATGCATAAGGTGTGATATGACTAATCGATGTTGTTACTCTGAGCTAGTTTCTCATAGGTTCAATAACATGTGGATAGCTTAAATCCGCTCGTTTATCTAAGAAAAATATACTACCATTCATTGTGTTTTAGCCTTTTAGGTGAAAATATCTCATTATTTTGGGTTTAGATATTTCACTTATCGACATTTTTTTTTTACTATTCATGATCTAATCATATTTTGGATGGTTTTGAGTATTACTAGTTTACTACATTCTACAGTTATGCTTTACATACAAATATTTGTATATTTAATATAGCACACACACACACTTGTGTCATTAAAAAATGCAGTTGAAATTAAATATAGTTCCTTAAAATACATTTTAAAAAAAAAACAAAGATCCAAGATCCAAAGATCATGCAAAAGAATCATCTCAAGAATTCCAAATATCAAAACGACATAACAAAGATCCAAACAATATATTATCTTTCATGACACTAAAAACGCAAATTGTTAAGAAAACTAGAACAAAGCTTATATTCTTAATTTCTTTTTTTTTTGGGTTGTCTTACATCAAAAGTACATTGTTTGATAATATCATCCAAAGATTCCAAAACCAATAAACGGTTTCTAAATAAAGAATAATAATCTTGATCAAGACAAAACCAAACCAAACAAGATATGCTTTGAATTTTGATATAATCTAATCTCTGAAAAAAACCTCGACTTCTTTATATGGCCGTAACGACGGTGACAGCCTCACTTTCTTGCGGCGGAGGAAGATTCAGATCTATCAAACAGTGGCGGAGCTCCGGGAAATGTCTTTTATCCGGTTTGCTCTCTTTCACTACTTCCACTGCAAAAACCGGTTTAATCTCAAGCTCTCTTGAATCTCTTGAGAGCATCATCAAACACATAGCTAAATCCTGCTCCGGAGAACCATCGGAGACCGAACTCGCCGGTTCAGGTGACTCGTTGGAGTTAAGATGAATCATCATCTTCTGCTTCTTTCCCGTCTCAAAGACTCTCTTACTCTTTTTCTTCTTCTTCTTGGAAACATTTGTTCTGCTTCGTTTCCGAACCGGGGCTACAGATTCAGGTTCGGTCTCTGTGTCACTGTTGTAGATGGTGGATGACTCAGGATCCGGATTAAAGACCCGGAAACTCTTCCTGGGGTTCTCACGTAACCCGTAGACCAGAGATTTACCATCTGAAGAAGATGAAGATGAATAGACCGAGTCAGTGAGTTTCTTCCGAGTTGTGGGGTTAGATGAGACCAAGTGAGACTTCATGTGACCTCCAAGTGCTCTGCCATTACAGAAACTCTTGGAACAGAGTTTGCATTTGTGTTTGTTCTGCATTTTCTATAGAAGAAGAACAGAACAAAAAAGCAAAACCTAATAAGAAGACTTTTAATAAGTTTCTTTTGCTAAATCTCTCTCTCTCTTTCTATGTCTGAAATTTTGCTTTGAGAGACTGTCGATGAAGTAGAGAAGAAAGAGAGAATCAGAGAAGTTAATAAGAGTAGGTAACAAGCATTCCTCTCTTTTCACAAAACCCCAAAATTAACAATTATGACTTTTTGGTCCATTACGATAACTACTACTACTAATGATACGTTAAGATAACTTTTTTTTTTTTTTTTAGTTTTAGTAAATCAAAATTTAAAAGAAAAAACATACTATTTTTAATTCGGCTGACAACGATAACCACCGAGTGTAGAAGTAGAATCTTGATTATTATTTTGTTTGTTAAACAAGTAGAATCATGATTATTATTTTGTTTGTTAAAGAAGTAGAATCTTGAATTAATCCAGAAAGTCCAGAATTTTAATAATTAGTTTGTATATATATGGCGACTTGAATTATAGTATGTTCTTACAAAAAAAAAAAGACAAGTTGAATTACTATTTGTTAATGACAAAGATATAAAAGGAGATTTAACAAAAGCACAAAAGCTCTTTTTTTTGTTGCTCCTTTAATTGAGTAGCGACTTTTAAAACGAAAAGCATATAGTAAGAGTTTTATGCATCTTAACGAATTGTATGGGTGAATTATGTTGGTTGGGTTAGCTGAAAGATTTGATAATGGCAAAATCGGTTGAAGCGTCGAGGTTGAAATGATAGAAACGGTTGTATTAGGTTACATTGATTTAATTGGGCGTTGAGGTTTAAATGCTGAAATGTCATTTTTAACGGTTTATACATTTAAATAGCTTGATAGTAATGAGCTTTAATAGTTAGAATAATGAAAACGAAACAACAATCTAATCATCAGTTCATCACGTTTATAAATTGTAAGTAGATTGGTATCCTTTGTTTAGCTGTTATGATAACACCTGGATGTCATTCTTTTATTTGCAACAGAGAAACAAACAAAAAAAAATGACAAAAGAAAAAAAATGTGATGAGTTTTTCTTTTTAACATAATTGCGATGAGTTTTGAGTCTTAGGATTTTGAATATTAGAACCAGAATTCGAATTTGTTTATGATTGCAGTTTCAACAACTTGACGTATGTCATACTAAAATCTCTATATACTTTCACTTTTCAAGTTGTGGTTCATGATCATGATAAGGATACTATACAATTATTACCACTAGTTCGATGCTAGTTTGGTTGGTTTCTTTGTGTTAATACTTCATAGTTTATCTAGTTCCTTTTTTTTTTTTTGATAATGATGTTTATTTAGTTCTTATACGTTACAACCCACAATTCGTATAATTCTTCTAATATTTGTGAGCTGAAATTTTATTATATATGATCAATTAGTTAAGAAAATTGATATTGGCCGGAAAATATATTATACCAAGTGAAATCGAATCAGTTTATCTAGTGTTGATAGTTGCATTGGTGTGGGCTGCGTAGCTGACCAAAAAAAATGCGACAATATTCAAAATCACGAGTTTGACGACCGTATATATAGAGGACACTAATTAATTTACATGTGTTTCTGGTTTGAAAATTTAACAGATATAAACTCAAAATTTCTTGGTTATCAAAAAAAATATTAATAACACTTGTTAATTATAAGATAATTATTTGTTGTATTGACCATAGCACCGTTCTTGTTATGTTGTTCCATACAAAACATTTGGATATCAAATACTAGTAGTAAACATGGCCATTATAAAACTGAAACCAATTATTTTAACAGAGAGAAACATCATGCAATAAAAATGGGCTTTGCATAGTCATACACTACATATACACATGCATAGATGTAGGAGTAGTGAAGAATGCATTAAATTGTTAATATACCCAATGTAATCATGGTTTTATGAAAAAGGTGATCAAAGAATAAATATATTTTAACATTACCAAGAATATAAAAGGCAAAGATTTGAATTTGAATTGGTGGAACTTTAATAAATAGTCGAGTAAAGAAGAGTTTTGTTTACACAGTGGAATCTGTAGTGTTAACTACTTAGCTTTGCTTCAATCTCAATTTTCACTATATCCATAACTCTTCATACCCAAAAGAAAAACTATGTTCAGTGAGTATTTTTAAAACACTATTCAGACTAAAAAACATCATGTAATGTCACATTTGTTATTTTAATGTAAAACTATAAATATATCTTAATCTTGGCCCAAAAGGAATTAAATAAAAAAAAGAGGAGAAAGAGATAGATCATACTTGGTCATAAAAAATAGTATCCAGAAACTTTTGTCGTCCTAATGATAAATTAAAATAACAAATGTGAAATTAAGTTCCCTCGGAATACACTATTGAGCTAGAGTACTGCTCAAAATCTGAATCGGCTTAAATCTCAGACAGTAAAATATTTGTTTTCTTTACACATTAAACAACTTGTTTCATGACACGGTTTTAGGTTTGCTTTGTTTCCCACCTGTATGGGATCTTCTTTTATATCTAACTACTTTGGTATCACAATTCACAATTCACAATTCTTTTATATACTACCAAATATGGTAATACGGTATACATAAATACAATACAGTTCTATTCAGTCCTGGTTCTATTATCTGTAAAGTAAAACTGATTTTACTTCTTTAAACCTAAGCTAAATTATTCACAAGAACATTAACAAAAGAAGACTTTTTGAATCAAAGCAAGAGAGGCTTCTGAAGATCAAACTCTGTTCTAAGCACACTTTCTTCATCTTCATCTCCTTCTCCATAATCCTCTTTTCCTTTAGACCACAGAACAAAATAGAGTCCTCCGAACATCAAAGCCATTCCCGCAAAGCTAATTTTACAAAAAAAAAAAAAGGAAGTTAAAAGACCTCTTTCTGTGCAAAAGATCATACTTTGAAGGAGAAAAGCTGCAAAGATAGTACGTACCTTCCGAGGTTGAAACTCTCTTCCATGGTGAAAGCAGAAACAAAAACACATACCACAGTTGCAATTGGACTAAAGAGAGACACAACCACTGGTCCTTTCCTCTTAATCACCCATGCATTGAAACTTAACCCTCCTCCACTCACCAACCCTCCCTACAAAAAAATATCCTTATAATTAACTTAACATTTTCAACACATTCATATGTTGCTTACCATATATGATTCATGAGATATGTACCAGCATTGCGTATCCGATAAGGTTGCCGAGACCTATTGCCGATGCACTTCCCATTTCCATACTCCCATTAAGAACATACTGCAAGGCTATCGTGGTGATCCCACCAACCAAAAACACCATTGAAAACATCGATAAAGGCGCCGGAAACTCAGCTAGTATGGATGCCTAATCATATAATTTCACAAGAAAAGAAAAGAAACAAAAACAGATTAGCATCGACGTTTAATGATGTATAATACCGCTCTAGAGATAAGAAGAGGGACATAAGATGAAACCTGAAGGACAACACTACAGGACAAGCCGCAGACTGCGAGGAGGAGATAGAGGCAACCTAAGATCTTGTCCTTGTCCAAAACGAGGTCGTCCGGGACAATAGGCATAGTCTTGACCGCACTCGAAGTGGCAGTAGCACTGTGCATTAAGCTCACAATCAAAGCTCCCATCACACACAACACAGTCCCTCCTATCTTAATTCTACTGTACATACAACTTAGCTTCACTTTCTCCATCCTTAAAAATGTCAATTATTCAAAAAAACCCATTAATTAAAGCTTTACTCTTTATATACTATAACAGATTAACTTAACAGAAAAGTAAAGGGTTTTACCCAGCAGCCCAAGCAATGACGAAAATGAAAGCAGGACAGAGATTAGGCATAGCTGTGGCCATTGATGCAGATGTGTGTTTCATTCCTTCTAAGTATAACCACTGGAACAGAGTCACTCTGTTTCAAACACAATTTTTCTCTGATTTGAATTCTTCTCCAAGAGAAAAGTAAACATCTAACTATGAAAACATGCAGAGATTAAAAGGAATTTATACCCAACAAGAGCAACCAAAACCACTTTTGTCTTCAACTTCAAACTTAGACTTCTGGGCCAAAGTTTCCTGCAAAAATACCCACCACCAAAAAAAAAAAAAGAAAAAAAACATTAACAAAAAATTCAAAATCCTTATAGAAATAAAGTTTGGAACCAAGCTTAGTTGAAATAGAGAGCTGTGATATAAAAAAAAAAAAAGTAACCTTTCGAAGAGAAAAGCAAGAGGAGTGGTGAGAAGAAATGCTGTGAAGGTGCAGAAGATAACAATAAGAAGCGGGTCGAGTCCAAGAGACAACATGTGACTCAGTAACTCCGAGTTTGCGGCATATATCACCTGAGCTCCGACCAATCCTCCGATCAGTCCAACTTCTTCTAACGTCTCTCTCTTCATCATTTTTTCACCACAAAAAAACACGAAGAAAAATATAAAGAAAACTAACGGTTAAATGAAAAAAAAATGGAAAAGAGAAGAGACGCTTTATTTAATTTCTGATCTGTATGTGGTAATGTGTATGCTTGAAGTTGAAACTTTCTCTGCATTCTAACTTCTTCCTTTTAAAGACATGTGTCCATTACTTTGTATTGGTCTCGCCATTATAGCTTTTTGGGGAAGCAGCATTTTAATTATTTTAAGGCTAAAAACTGTAGTAAGTATATTTTTATACAAGAGTCCTCAAATTTTGGTGTAATGGGTTTTATATTTTTGTTTGATGCGTGAAATAAGACAAAATCATAATTCAATAGCTTAATTTGTTAAGAACATTTCTTTCCGGGGAATTTGAATATGGCTGTTTAAAAAACAAATGTTATGCGGATTCATCCGTTTTTGATCAACAATATATCTATAATAGACACGCAATGAAAACAGGGAAATTGTAAAACAAACAAAATGTTTTATTTAAAAGACGATAGAATAATATTATATTTTTATCTAAAGCTCTAAACTCATAAGGTATTATTTGGTTCGAATACACATTTTTGTCTTATGTTTTCAAAAAAAATAAAAAAATATTAGTATATATTTTTTTCATTAAAAAATAGTGGAATGAAATGATCATAAATTTCCATCACGCAAATTTATGTAATAAATGAAAAAAATTCTGCAAACCTCAAAATTCTTTCGCCATGATGGTATTGTACTATTTTACAAATTTACTCAAATTCTAGTGAAATTCAAAAGATGCCGAAAGGAAAGATAAACCGAAAAGAAATGAGAAAAAGAAGAAGAAAGTAAAAGGCAGATGCAATAAATTTATGTGTGTTCTTTGTTGGTATTGCTATTTTTGGATAAACAAAACGACAGCGTACCACTCACTCTCTTTTCGTTTTCTTCTGTCAACATCTGTTCACTTTTTACTCTTCTTTTTATTTTCCTTTGGCATGCAACTTTTTGGTTTATTTATAAATGTATTTTCTTATTAATCTTTGTGACATTATATAACACACACGAAACAATCTCTTAATAAATGATCTAAACACCAAATAATGGTTTGGGGGATTTGTTTAATGACTACTTAGTGGAGAGTATTCTCACACCGGAAATCTGATTATAAATCTATAATGAGTTGAATACTTATCTTATAGGTTGAAGAGTGATTTCCAAAGAATGACAGATCAGTTTGAAGGAGATTTTCCATGAAATGACACATCTCTTCTTTTTTATTAGTGTATCTCAATTTTTTTTTTGACATAAGCAAGCTATATAAATAATTAATTTTATATTTCTAAACAACAAGTAACCTAAGTCAATATTAATATATGTCTAACTATAAATTATTCATAAAACCCATTAAATTTGAATTTATCTATTTGAAATTATTATAAGTAAATACAATTCAAATTCAATTTAAAACATATAATCCTATTATAATGGTTGAAGAGTGATCTCTAGGAAATGATACATCAGTTTGAAGGAAACTACCCAGGGAATGACACATCAGCCTTTTTTATTGGTTTATTTCAATTTTATTTTTTCACATAAGTAAACTATATAAAAAATTAATTTTATATTTCTAAACAACAAGTAACCTAAATCAATATTAATATATGTCCAACTATTAATTATACATAAACCCCATTAAATTTGAATTTATCTATTTGAAATTATTATAAGTAAATACAATTCAAATTCAATTTAAAACATATAAATTATATAATACAAGATTTAAAATATATCATTGTATTTTTTTTTCAATGACTATATATAATGGCTGAAAGGGGCTCTCAATTTTATTTTCTCATATGTGCAAATTCTATAAGCAATTAATTTATTTTTCTAAAAAACTAGTAACCTAAATAAATATTAATATATGTCCAACTATTAACTATACATAAAAACCATTAAACTTGAATTTGTCTATTTAAAAATAATTATAAGTAAATATAATTCAAATTCAATTTAAAACATATAAACTGTATAATAAAAGATTTAAAATGTATCATTCTGTTTTTTTTTGAATGATTTAATCGTTATTTCTAAACAAATAAGAATAATTAAAATTTAATGCAAGTGAAAAAAATAGCAAATGATAAGACTGAATAAGTTAAGAAGTGAACTTCAACTTAGAAAGTTATAAGCCATGAAAAAATATTTAATACACAATTGAGGAGAAAGATACAAATTATATAAAAATAGAGAGGAGAAGATAAAATTAACAAAAAATGAATACAAAAACATACAAAATTTTAAACATGGAAAAAGAGTTGGATTCAATGAAAGATATATCTATAAAAAACCTGAAATGGTAAATTGAGAAACAATAAAAAATTTCAAGAGTATGAAAATTGAAGAATAAATAAATATTTCATAAAATAATCTATAAAAGAGATTACACATATCATCAAGAAAAATGTAGATAATAAAGATTCTTAAATAAGCAAGAGAAAATCAATAATAAAAATAAAGATCTAAAAACATATTATTTAAAACTAAAAATAAAAATAAAAATAATATATTATTTAAAAAACAATTAACATGTAGTTTATGAATTACCATGTTTGGGAAAAAAATGTCAAGATAATTTTAAATAAATAAGTATAAGTTACTTTAAAAAAAATTAAGACAAAATATTTTATAGTAAAATTCGGGTATATGCGTGGGTATAAGCTTAATATTATATAATGAATGATTTGCCTATTAGTTAAATATAAGTTGAATAAGAAGAGGTGTGGAGTGTAAAATATGATGGTGAAGCGTAGGAGAAGAATAAAAGAGGAGTGTAAGAAAGAAAACAAGAAAGTGGAGGAGGCTTACACGTCACCAACCTCACTCTCTTTATCAATGACGTGAAGCGTGTCACCGTCTCTCTTTTGTCGGCCCCTCTTCTTTTTTTTCCTCCATCAATATCAAATGCGATCAATTTTAAAGTATCCAAGAAGATTTTAATTTTCAATTTTCATCCACATACATCTAATGCGTTAAAAAGTTTATAACACTTTCACTATCACTCTTTATAGTTTGTACCACCTAGTAGACTTGGTTTTATTGAACTAACTAAACTATAAAAACACCTAAAATTGTGAAAAGAGCATCTTGAATATGCAGAAATCAATGATGTTAGATCCTAAACTACATATGTTGATGAGCCCTCTAAACTCGAAAGGTCTCTCACATTACAAAACCAGGGACAAGGCCTCGAGCTGCCCACGTACGGACAGACAACGGTTACAATATCAAAGTTATGAACATTCTCCACTCACGTGTCCATGTGTCTACAACCGTCACCAATTCACGTGACCAGTTGCCTCATACGACATTCATTGTATGCTTTATGAAAATTTATAAAAACTTTGAAAAAAAAAACCAAAATTTCGAACATATTCATCCGTTTCGTTCTTAATTCTGATATTACAATAACAATAAAATTGTTTAAACCCTCCCCTAAGAAATGTCTTTCTTCTCGTGGGTTGTTTGTTGTCCTTCGATATCTTCTCCAAAAAAAGAAGCTTTTTCTTTTTACCTACGCTTATAACTGCACGACAACAAAAAAAATGGAAGAAGTAAATACCGAGTTTAACCAACAATTACTTAGAAGGTTTTTTACCTTAAGTTTCATGATTATGATTCTAAGAATGGGAGATTAAAGTAAAGTTTTCTTACCGGGCTTTGCTCTTGAACGAGTTCTTCGACTTTGTTCGAGGTTTTGCACCGCCTCTGCTCTGTTTCTGCTCACTCATATCACTCTTGAACAGATCTTTCATCTCTTCATTTCGAGGCTGGTTTCTTGGTTTACTCCGGTTTTGTTTTTTGTTCGGCGTAGGTCTATCCATCTTACCGGAATCAATTGCTCTCTGTTTTGCTTTCACGGCTTTGGCTCGCCGATAACCAAGATCTACTAGTGTCAATCCCTTCTTCTCTGGCTCTTGCTTCTTCTTGTCTTTACCCTGAAAACAAACATTTAAAATCAATACAATGTTTCATCACCTTGGCGGGAGAGTTGAGATGTGTATCACTGAAATACTTACTCTTGATCTTCCTCGCCTTTTGTCTTCTTCTCCTTCTTCTTCTTCGTCTTCCTCTCCTTCATCATCCTCTAGCATCTCTCTGGCAGCTTCAAGCTTTCTACGTTTTTTCCTTGGAAGATTCTTCTGTACTTGCATGATCAAGAGAAATGTAAGTTCTCTAGGAAAAAAATAATGAGAATCAACAGATACACAAGATCGATTATGCAACTAAAAAGTAATGAGCTTCTTGATAGACGGACCTCGCGTTCGCGTTTTCTCTTCTCCTTCATCTTGAGGTCCTCTGCTATATCAGCACTAACTAGTTCGTTTCCAGCAGGATTCCCTGCAGCATCCTGTTCAGAGAAAGTATCCAGAATGATTCAGACAAGTGTGTCTTCTCTCTAAAACAACAACCTCAGGAAATAAAAAGAACACCTTTTCAGCCTGTGCCACGAGCTTCTTCTCCTTCTCTGTCATGAACCATGTCCTTTTTGGGCGTGCATATATTTCATCTCTATGCTCTAGCATGTTCTCCGCCTGCAGAAAGAATCCCATGATCACGAATGTTAAATTAAGCCGAAGACAATTGACCAAAGTCAAGAACCAAAGCTGCCTACCTTTGCAAATTCCATTTCAGCTTTCCTTAGAGCTCGCTCATCCCTGAAATTGTTGAAAACACCTCAATACCTAAGCATACAGATCAATCAATTCTCCTGGGAAAGTGTAATTCTTTGTTGGGTGTAAATGGAACGAACCTCTCTGCTGAAATAACAGCGGAATATTGATCTTCCATTTCATCGATTATCTGAGACCACTTAACGATTGTCTGCTCTGGGATGACTCGGCTCTTCAACTTTGAACCCATCTTCTTTGCCTTGAAACCGAAGAAACAAATTCAATTAAAATGTCCAAACTAGAGCGGTAATGAAACGGGCAAAACAAGATCCATGTACGTCTGAATATTCACTTACAATGACTTTCAAAAGAGATCGGTCACTATCAGTCACAAACGTTACAGCATAACCTTCCCTTCCAGCCCTAGCTGTTCTACCAACTCTGTGAACATAACTGCCAAAGCAAAGGAAAACATATTGTCCTCACATTAGTTAAAGAGAAGAAAGCTGATACAGCTTTTTAATTTAATCATTATACAGGAAATATCTCGGATTTACCTGTCGATTTCTCGAGGACATGCATAATTTATAACTGTTTTGACACCAATGATATCAAGTCCCTGGAATGATCAAACCAGAGTGTGATCAAGAGGTGAAATAGCAAAGCTACAAAGAAGATCATATTTAAGTTATTTATTTGCTTCTTATACTTACTCTAGCGGCCACATCAGTAGCAATGAGAAAATCAACCTCTTGCTTCCTGAAAAGTTCCAGAGACTGCAAGATGATACCATTAAGAACTTGCAAATAGCAAAATAGAGATATTCCTGAACAAAAAAAATTTGTGTTTAAGTTTCTTACATCAAGTCGTTGTGCTTGCGTTAGATTTCCATGAAGCTCAGCTGCTTTGAGGCCAGCTAGTCCGAATAAAATTTTCAGCCTATGTGCAGCTTGTTTTGTTCCACTGGTACAAGAAGGGAAAATAAATTTCTCGGGTGAAACAAAAAATGCCAAACTTTGCAAGAACTTTATGGAACTTGGGTTAGAAAGGCATCACATTTCTAGTGAAGTCTAACCTAAATATTATAACTTTTGATGTAAAAGTTCTTGTGCACAATGAAAGAAGAACAGCTTCCTGATTTGCCTCACGAGTCCTGCGTATTCTTACCACCCTACACAGTCAAGAGATAACGAATTAGCTGCATGAAATATATGATGTGTATTCAAGATCATAGGCTATTTGTGGATGAAAATTTGGGCTATCTTAGATAATAAATAGTGGGTGACATACTCCTCAGTCAAGCCTGGTGGCCTTCTAGCGGACGGATCAGCTGAAAGGCGCAACGGTTTGTTCAAGGAAAGTTTGACAAGCTCTTTAACTTCTTCAGTCATTGTAGCTGAGAAGAGCATTGTTTGCCGTCTCTTGGGGCATAAGCGAACCTGCACGTAAATGTGAACTGATATTCAAGTCCAACAACAAACTGCCTAACATATTCTCTCTTGTCGAGTTAAATTATACAGGGTCCACTTCTTCAGACTAGAAACTAACAAAGACTAGAAAAATTGACTACTATTCGTTACTAGGTGTCCACAGGAACCAAACATATGAAACATAGAAATGCATTGAAATAGGAAAGGTACCAGCTCTTGTATTTCAGTGGCAAAACCAGTCTGCAGAAGGCGATCAGCCTCATCGAGAATTAAAACCGCTAGGTCATCTAAATCAACAGACATAGAATTACGCAAATGATCTATCATACGTCCAGGAGTGGCCACAACAATATCTGGCATAGATCTCAGAACCACCTCTTGCTCCTAACACAAGAAACATGAAAGATTTAGCAAGCTTGCCACAATTCCAAAATTTCCATTTCAAAAACATGTATCAGCGAGGAAATTAGCTTGCTTGCAAACATCAAATAATGTAAACTGAGATCAGTAAATCTCAAACATCAACACATGAAAATGTTTCCGGAAATTGCAACCTAAGAGAAAGACAAATACATACTCTTACAGAAAGCCCTCCTACAATCAATCCACATTTGATATCAGTAAACTGTGAAAGCTTCTGAATCATACTGTGAATCCTGTAACACGTTCCAAAAGAAACAAATCAGCTTTTCAGTAGCAGGAATCAAAAGGAACTAACGGTCTAGTATTGTTGCGGGGGCCAAAGTTATGCTACTTACTGGACCGCCAACTCTCTTGTTGGAGTGAGAATAAGAACTCTAGTAGCAAAGACCCTCTTGGGGCGGAAGAGCAACCTCTCAAGAGTAGGTAAAGCAAATGCAGCAGTCTATTAAGAAAATAAAAATCGAAATCATTATCTAAACTCCAACAATTTTATACCTAGACAATCTCAGAATCAGACAAAACCCTCGAACTACTACTCACCTTCCCTGATCCAGTGATGGCACTGGCACAAAGATCACGCCCTGTAAGTGCTAAAGGTATACAAGCTGCCTGCATTTGCAAACACCAACAATTCAGAAGAAACTCTAAATACTAACTGACTCAAAACACTCGTGTGAGGAATTAGAACCTGAATCGGAGTAGGTTTCTTGTATCCAAGAGTTTCACAAGCTCGAAGCAATGGACGAGAGAGATTAAGCTCCATGAATGAATCAGCATGAAATGAAACTCCATCCACCGTAGAAAAAAACGGCTTAGCAGCAACATCTTCAGTTTTGACCTCACCCGCCTCGTCATCATCCGAAAGATACTCCTTCATAGTTAAATCACATTTCAATTTCTCTATAAAAAATTCCCAAATCCGAAAACAGATTCAATTAATTCAAAATTAAAATTTTGGATTTACTTGTTTATCGGGTTCAGCATTGGACTCATCTTCTTCTTCCTCTTCCTCTTCTTCCTCCACGGAGATTGGAACTTTACGATGCTCCATAGCTTTAGAGATCTTTTCATCAATAGACGTTGTGTGTCGCCGAGCGTGTTCTTCACCAACGGAGCTTGAATAAGATGCAAAATCCCAAGGAGATTGAGCATCACCACCTCGTGTCCTGTTAAGCTTCTCATCTTCTTCTTCGTCTTCCTCTTCTTCATTTTCATCACCCTCTTCTCCATCATCGTCTTCTCCACTTTCCGTATGACCTCCACGCTCTTCTGCTTCGTCTTCATCTACATCTTCCTCACTACTCAAGTCTTTGTGGCGGTTTAGATGTGATTCGAGCTCGTCGTCGCTAGCAATGTCTAAGAAGAAATCCGACCGCATTGCTAGGGTTTATGAGGTTTCAGAACTTTCAGAGAGACGACCGCCAAAAAGAATGAGGGAGGAGGTTATTTACTTACTACTAGGGTTCTTTGGTTTGGGGAAATAATCTTTAAAACCCGGTTTGGTTCGATTTGAAACCAACAAAACCGACTTGTTTTTGTTCTTCCGTTTGAAAATTGGAGTAGGCTTCCAGTAATTATTTTGGGCTGGGCTTATGATACCTATATCTAACGGGCTTGTATAATTATTGTTCTCTTTTACTAAGAGTTTTGTGGAGTTTGTTATTTATTAACTAAGTAAGATTATTTTTGATGAGGGATTCTAAAATTTGGATCAGATTTTTTTTTATATTTAAAATCTATGTATTTTTTCTCACAATTCTAGATGTGTATTTAGAGCACCTCCAATGAAAGTTCTAAAACCATCTCCAATGGAGGTTCCTAAGAAGGGGTTCTAAACTTTTTAATTAATAAAAAAATAAGAGGAGTTCTTAAAAAGGAGAAAGGGATTCTTATTTAAGAAGTTTAAGAACCCCAAATGATAAATCTTAGAACCTCACCTCTACATGTGTCTTTCTACAAGTGGTTCAATTTTTTTTTCAACTTTAAAATTAATTGTATAACTAAATAATATTGTAAATATTAATATTATAAAGTTAAGAACCTCATTTTAAGAGACTCACCATTGGAGATGCTCATAAGAAGAGTTTTTAAAAGAGGTTCTTAAGATTTTTTTTAATAAAAAAATAAAAAAATGTGTGAGAGAGAGAGGTTTTTAAAATTTTTGTTGAAAAACTCATAACTTTTTTATTTAAGAATTCATAGAGACACATGTCCCTCATATATTGGTTTTATTTTTTTGTTTAGATTAAAATTTAATAATATCACTAAATTTTATTAAAATAATCATATTTTGTTTGTTTAAGAAATTCTTAGAAGTTCTAATTATTGGAGATAGTCTTAAGCTCTCAATAGATGATTGAAGATAATACAATATTTACTTTGAACACAGTCATTGTGAGTCAAATATAAAGTCATGATCAACCTCGTCTATAAAGTAATGCCATTGGAAGTGGGACCAATCATGTGTCGGTCCATAAACATCAGTATCTTTCAAATTTTTGAGATAATGATGTACACAAACTCAAAGTAATTAATCAACAGAATAATAAATCCCTTATCGAAAGAAAGCCATCATAAATCAAAGGTCATTAAAAATATCCTTTTCCTATCCCCTAAACCTTTTATAAGCCTAATTATATTTGTACATTAAATTAAATTACATATTTAAAAAAAAACAGTATTTTTACCTTTTAGAAACAGAATCATAACCACCAACAGAACATAACCGGTAAAATTCCCCGACAAGAATCTCTATGATACGGCGCCGTTTTTAAGAGAATCTTCCGACTCCGTCAGTGAATCCAACTGTAACTTTGGATTCGGTCCATATAACTTCAATACACCTGCCACGTCATCAACCGTAAGGTCAACTTTCTTGGTCCCCGGCCGGAGACTCGGATACATAACCGCCGATTCCTGCGAGCTATGTCCTAACCCCAGCAAGTGACCAATCTCGTGAGTCGCCACAGACTCCAAGTCAACAGCCACCGTCGATCCTTTAAAATCATCGTCGACGACCCATGTCTCCGCCGCGTCGAGGTGAAGCCTCCCGTTCGCCGGCGCAAAAGCGTGTGCTAAAGTCCCTAGTACACCGTCAAACGGTTGTCCATCACCGTGATCGCCGGCGTAGAACCCGATTTTCAAATCCGCCGTCGTGGAATCATCAACTTCTTCAAAATTCACCGGAATCACACTGGCCCACTTCGAGAAAGCTCTCCGGAAAACCACTTTGACCTCGTCGGACGTCAAGTAATCGAGTTTGTGTGTTTTAGAGATAGCGTACGTTAGCTTATCGCGATTCCACTTCGGTTTACCGTTAAAATACGTATAATGCGCCGTTGTATGGATATCGTCGTCGTTGATGATCATGTGTGTATCGCTAACGCCACATCTCGGTGACGACATGAGAGTAACGGTACTCGTGTCGAGTCTCCCGGTTATCGGTAAACCGAGATTTTCTTGGTACAAAGAGATTGCGGATTCAAGACGACCATCAAACACGTCGGAGAAATTTCTCGAGTCACCAACGTCGTCTATGACGTAACCGAAACGGTGGAGGTATCTTTTGAGGCCAGATACGCCTCTTACGTGGCTGCCTATCTGGACATCAACAAGACGAGAGAAATCATGCCACGTGGCGTTGCTGACGTGGATTGTTTGGGTTGCTTTTGCTGTGGATTCTTCCTCTTCCTCAAGCAGGTTTCTTGCATAAAACGAGCTAAAGAAACAGAACAAGATTAAGACAAAACAGAGAGCTCTGTTTTTATGGGTTTTATTACGAGACATGGGTTGTATAGAAATTGTGTGCGCGAGATTCAAAAGATTCTGAATTTTTTTTGATATAAATAAGAAGTTTTTTGGAGGTAAGATCGATGGAGAAGAAAAGGTGAAAGAGAGACATAAAAAGGGGAAAGAGTTAATATAGATTCTGACGTGTGGGAACATTTAAAACCCACAAAAGAATCTAGGATTTGGACTTCTACTTTGAAGTTGGTTCGTCGGGTGAACTTAATTTCTTTCCTGTTTAGGAATATACCGTTGATCCTTGTTCTAATAGGACAATTAGTTTACCTGATAAATGCGATTTTTGTTGTAGTATTTATTACCGAATCCTGCCACAAATTAACTTTTAGATGTCATGCTTTTGTTTTATGACATTCATAGTAGTATTTAAGTATCATCATGTGGTTCATATCCCACATCATTTTTTACATAATCAATGTTTAAAGTTTCGTGCTGTAATTGAATGACAAAGATTTAGTACTAAATATTGGAATAGATTTGATGTTTTAAATGTATATTTTTAAAACAATAATAAAAACAAGAAAAAAAAACCAGCAACAACAATAATCAAAACCAAAACAAACAAAACACGAAATACCAAATCTGGAAAGGGCCCAAAGATTTAGACAATTTATAGAAAAAAACAATTTATAGAAGGTGAAAGATTTGAGAGTTTAAAAGGTGAAAGAAAATGCCGAGACCCAAATAGGTCTTTGGCCTTCACTCACCCGTGTCTCTGTCACCTGAGATGTTCAATTTTTGTAGGATAAATTAGCTAATAGGCCCCTTGAAAAAAAAAAGTATCAAGAAAATATGTGAACTAAATTATTTTGGCTAGGCTTTAATTGAACGCTAATTTAATGACTGATTTTTTTTTGTTTGTGACTAGATATGTTGACTGAAGCATAAAATCCCAAAAACTACAATTTCAAATAAATGGGAATGAATAGGTCTACATAGAATGTCAATCGGACATAAAAGCAAGTATACGTAATTAATGGATTTATATTCATGATCAAATTGGCTAGTTAAGCTATGAGTGTGACATAGATGACTGGGAATGGTTTCGTTAGAGTATAGTTGAGGTTTATTGAGTTTGTTGACCAGAATTAGGTATATTTCAATTTCAATAATATATACGACCCTTATTTAACAACAATTATTATTCAAGAATTAAGACCTTTCTTAAGGTTTACTATTTCAGATTCCTAATTATAGGGAAAGCTTGTCTGAAGAAGAAATCCTTCGGGATCAGGCAGAGGTTTACGTGTGAGATGAGACAACTAACCGAAGAGCTCTCCTCTTGATCAAGATAGGGAGGTTGAACGAAAAAGATAAACAATTCTACCAATTAGCTCCGATTTTTAAATCAGTTTTGTAGAATATTTAGTCCTATCGTATTCAACTCTCTTTATCCACAAAATACCAATATCGATCTAGGTTATAATTATCTGGACCTAACTATTTAACCAATAAAAGACTTTAATAGTAAAAGTATTTAAATAGATGTTTTTCCTAAAGGATCATCCAGATATAGTTTGACTCGACATAGAAGAATAAGTGTAGACGTAATTCAGAATAATTTCAAGCATATGATTTTGTCGTTGGAGGCTATTTTTGTTTTATCGACTATTATTGAAAACTAAATTCGTCAAATATTAAATATACAAAACATAATAAGATTAACCAATCAGGTGAACTACCTCCGTTTGTTGAAATGGTGATACTGATAGTGATGTAATGCCTTCGGAGAAACGATGAGAGCGACATATACAATGGAACTAGAGGAGTCCCAGCGAATTATATTTCTCCACGTGATTTTTTTCGGTTTATGTTTCAAATTTGGCTTAAGAAAATTATAATCTCTTCCACTTGGTTTTCAATTCAGATTGGTTTGCTCATCAAACATATTATTAACGACGAATGAGGTGGTGATATAGTGATAATACAAGGGGATTGGTTTATTTGTGTCCCGGGTTCAAATTCTCATTGATACGAAAAATTATTTTTTAAAAAGAAATTAACTAAATACTAGCTCCAGATATCGTGAAATATTATAAGCCAAAAGTCCGGAATTTCTGTAGTTTATTAAAAAAAATATATATATCATTAACTTATTTCACGAGTGGGAAAACCTATGAATATTTCAAGAGAAGAAAAAGATTAAGACCCAACTTTATTCAACTCCTACTGCTTACTTCTTTGTACACTCAGCTTCGATGACAAGAAATCCCTATTTATACTATTTGTATAACATTTTGAATTAGTGGGGTTACACCAAGAAAATAAAATTTGTATTATCCTTGAGAAGATCAGCACTTGCTTAAGAAGTTTTTCTTTTTTAATTATTTGTTGGAGAAGTTTTATTATTTTTGTATTTGTCTTCTTAAAATGATTTAATAAAAAATTTCACATTTTAAAAAATAGTGGATGAAAGAGCCAATAGATATATCCTTACATCGTGTGTCGTTTTACTAAATGTTTTGTTTATCAATGGATTCCACATTAAAATAAGTAATCGCTGATTTTTTAGATTTTTTGATCTATAAAATTCGCCAGTTTTAATTTAACTTTCCGTAAATCCGAAATTCCATCATAAAGCAATACACCTATGTAGAATAATTATCATGTAAACAAAATATTTGAGTGACGATAAAAAAGAACAAATTATTTAGATTTACACTGTTGAATTAATTTAAGTTATTATTTCAAAATATAATAAGAGTATCCTCATGGCCGATAAAAAAAAAAAAATTGTTATCCTCACTGGCCGGAATAACATTTGTAATTACGACGGATCTTAGAACGAGAGCGTTTTCGTGTGGAATAGTGATTGGATATGTAGCCAACATAAACCATATATATATATGATATGTTTATAACTTGATATTAATGTTGTCGGACTAGTACATCCAAGTTCAAGTATGGGACAAAATGGCCAAACGAACATAGAAACAATTTTCCTATCCAACATTTTGTCCTTAATTTCTTCATTAAATTGTAGAGTCTATTTAAAAAGAAAATTGAATATTTGTTGTGATATAAAAAAAAAACTTAAAAAGACATTTGACCTTCTTAGTGCCACCAAGATTCTGACAAGACGAATTATATCCATACTAATTAATTGATAGCTTAATGAAGGGGAAACTATTAATTGATAGCTTAATTAATTATTGCAGTACATAACGTGACCAAATTAATTAAACCTACATATCAGGAGTTGATCAGTGGTCCTCTCATCCATGATCCAACTAAATAACAAAACCAGGTTGTTTACTTGCAATGGTAAAAGCCTTAATTAGCGTAGAAATCCGGTTTAATATTCGGTATAATATCAATTTGGTTTGGTTTGGTTATCGTGTGATCGTAGCTTGCCGGTGGGTTTGCGACGGACACGTCGGTTATAACTGTATCATATGACCCTACCGTGACCACATTTAGGGGGTTTATTAAATTGAATATTTAGAGAGATTTGAGTTTTAATGAGTTTTGAGGTGATTTGGTGAAATTTTGGTAAATTCGAAATTTTGTTATTAAATTCTCTGAAATCTCATCTAAAACTATGAGATTTTGGTCTTTGTATTTTTTACTAAGAAATCCCCTCAAATCTCACCTGAAACTTTTAAATCAAATTCTAATCATGTTTTCAATAATAGTAGATTTGAGAGTATAATTTAAAATCATTAATCCAATAACATTATAATTTAAAAGATATTTTAAAATTTATATTTTAATAACACGTAATTTGTCACTAAAACTAAAATCTCTCCAAATACTCAGTCCAATACACCCCTACTAATTTTTCCATATTCTCATGTACATCTGTGCTTTCTTCGGTATATTTTAGTTATGTTTCCAAAGAGACATGAATGAGGAAACATATTATTACAGCTTTTATTACCTTAATTAAGTTTTGTCTTTATTAGGTCTTAATTCCAGTTTTTACGTGGCGAAGTTAGTAATGCTGAATACTCCGGTTTAATATGTAAATTGTAAACTCGGTTGGGATTAATTTCGGGTTTATCGTGATTAGTGTAAACTAAATTAATTTTCAGGTGAAGGAAAACAAAAAAAAAATAGACCAAAGACAAAAAAAGGCAACGCCTGTACTGTCTCTTCACCGTCGTCACCATTTCGAAAAATATCAAAACTTTACAGAGAGAGTGAGATCTTTCTTTACATATACTTTACTGGGCTTCTTACCCTAATCCTCGGATCTATTTAACCTCCGATCAAGAACCTTCTCCCGAAGATTTTTTTTTGCAGATTGTATCAGATTCCGTGGTTTCCCCGATTCTTCGTCGTTTCGGGGGATGGCATTTCCGTAAAATCAGTGATGAAATTGGTAGTGAGGAGAAGTCTTTTTAATCTATGGGTGTAGTAGCTGAAGTGTGGAGGTCGAGCGTGAGGCTGTTGACGACGAGCTCGCCTCAGTTTAACGGTGACTCTCACAAGAGTGCATTATGGAAGTGGCGATCTTTCTCAGGTCATCCTAAGAGAACCGTAATGTGGACATGGCTATGTGGTTTCATGCTTTTCTCTTTAGGGGTTATTTCACTCTTCACCGGTCACGTTGCATCGCACCTTGAGTGGTATTCTCAACAATTGAGCAAAAGAAGCTTATTGGTACCTTTTCTAATTTCAGCTTTAAGCTAACTCACTGTTTCATTTTGCTACTTTACACTGAGATTAGTCACTTTTCTTGTTCTATTTGAGTCTTGAAATTGGATTATTATTCTCAGGATATGAGCCGTCGTGAACCAATTGATGTATGGAAGTCAAAATATTCAAAGTTCTTCTATGGATGTAGTGAAAGAGGAAGGAACTTCCGACGTAAGTCAGATCTCTTTATATTTGTTCTAGCCTCATTGAATTAGGGATTAGCAGACAGTGAAACTTTTGACCTTTTTTCCCAAATTGATTTTGGATTCTAGAAGGAAAAGTTTGCTACTTTATTGATCTAATAGCAAATTTGACTTTGCCCTTTATTAAGTTTGGTTAAAAGCACATTTTGTTGATGTACAAGTAAATTAGGCTTCAATATTTCTTGATCTTATATCATTAAACTTTGCTGTGTATATAAAATTTTCTCTCATATTTTGTTTTTCATCTTGTTTTGGGCATGCAGCTGCGGTCCAGGAGCACTCGTCTAATGGATATTTGCTTATTGCAGCTAGTGGAGGCCTTAACCAGCAAAGAACAGGAGTAAGTTAAATTATGTCTCTAGAATAATTGTGTTTAAGATATGCCTAACAGAGGATTCATGGTTATATTGCTTAATTGTCTTTACAGAGCTAGGATCTTTGCGTAAATTTTCCATGTTATGCCGCAGTTATATCTTCATTATGGTCTCCTCTGGTTGTTTGTAAACTAAGTGTTCGCTTTATGAGCAGATAACAGATGCAGTGGTTGTTGCAAGGATTCTTAATGCTACTTTAGTTGTACCCGAGTTGGATCACCATTCTTACTGGAAAGATGACAGGTAACTTTAGCAAGTTTTTTCATATGAATCTGTTTGTAACGCAAACATTTACTGAAAAAAGTTGCTTTGTTCGCTGTGCAGTGACTTCAATGACATTTTTGATGTTAATTGGTTCATATCTTCTCTCGCCAAAGATGTGACTATAGTAAAGAGAGTTCCTGATAGAGTCATGCGGTCGATGGAGAAACCTCCTTATACCACGCGTGTCCCCCGAAAGTCTACCCCTGAGTATTATCTCGACCAAGTATTGCCAATTCTCTCGAGGAGACATGTAAGACTATTTCACCTAAGAATCAAATTGTATGAGTTACTTCATTAAATAGAATCATAGGTATTTGTTGTTGCTGTCCCCAAAAGTTATATGGTAGGAGGAGCTAATTCATGTTAATTGAAATCTTGCAGGTTTTACAATTGACAAAGTTTGACTACAGACTAGCAAATGATCTAGACGAAGACATGCAAAAGTTGCGCTGCAGGGTCAACTATCATGCGTTAAGATTCACAAAGCGCATACAATCAGTTGGGATGAAAGTGGTCAAGAGGATGAGAAAGATGGCCAAACGTTTTATTGCTGTCCACTTGAGGTTTGTGAAGTTTCTTTAACAAGCCATATTAAATTGTTTTCGCTGCTCTTTTGCTTAATGGTCTTTCAATCATGTGATATAAGCATGATGTCTTCATCTTCATGGGATATGTGTAACCATACTTTTCTGAATTGCAGATTTGAGCCTGACATGCTAGCCTTTTCTGGTTGTGACTTTGGCGGGGGTGAAAAAGAGCGAGCTGAGCTAAGGGAAATAAGAAAACGATGGGACACATTGCCTGTGAGTTCACTAAGTTCTCTGCGTTATTTCTCTACTAGTGCAATGTATTGAAACTTGAGATATGTGTTCTAGCTTCTTATATTAAGAAAGTTAAATGTAAACCTTGTTCCATTTCTCTTATTACCAAAGAATAAGAGCATTACATCCAATTATTTTTCTTGTGGATAAGTTGTTTGGAGTTACAATATCTCATTAGCTAACCACCGCAGGATCTGGACCCTCTGGAGGAAAGAAAGCGAGGGAAATGTCCTCTTACACCTCATGAAGTGGGCTTAATGCTTCGCACTCTTGGTTTTGCAAATGACACATACATCTATGTCGCCTCTGGAGAAATATATGGTGGTGAACAGACACTGAGACCACTCAGAGAGTTGTTTCCAAACTTTTATACCAAGGAAATGCTTGCCAATGATGAGCTCAAGCCCCTGCTTCCCTATTCTTCACGCCTTGCTGCCGTTGACTACATAGTCAGTGACGAAAGTGACGTCTTTATCACTAATAATAATGGAAATATGGCCAAGATTCTTGCCGGCAGAAGGTAACAAAACCTTTCTACTTGTTTGTTAGACCTTTGGTGTTAAAATGTTTTTTCCAGTATAATAATGGATTAAGTATGTTGTTGTGTGCATTTGCATCAAAATAGTTTGTTGTTCGAGTAATCGAATTGTTGGTTTCTTGCGTTGATCTAATTCGCATGTTCATTGATCCATTTCACCTATTAGACATGACTCATCACTTCTAAGTATGTATTTACAGGAGGTACATGGGTCACAAGAGGACCATCAGGCCAAATGCAAAGAAGCTCAGTGCTTTGTTTATGGACCGCGAAAAGATGGAGTGGCAAACTTTCGCCAAGAAAGTGAAATCATGTCAACGTGGATTCATGGGTGATCCAGATGAGTTCAAACCAGGACGTGGTGAGTTCCACGAGTACCCACAATCTTGCATATGTCAGAGACCCTTCTCGTATGACAAAACATCAACCGAGGATGAAGAAGAAGACATACCAGAAGACAACCACAACAGCACAAGACATGGACATGACCATTTGTCTTCAGCAGACAATGAGCGTGACGAAGTTTTCCCTGACTAGCAAATTGTTTCTGCTGCATCAGTGAAGGTCGCTGGAGATTTTACTGTAACCAGGTAAGGTCAAAATCCAAACTTTTGTAGGTACATACAACCACAAGAATCAACATGATTTGATGAGAAATGTTTTGTTGTTTTCAGCTGTTGTAAGAAGATTGATCAATACAGGTAGATGGAGGAGAGGAATAGGAGCTTCCTACGTAGCTACTTGTTACTTCAAGTGTTTATACTTTATAGATACTTCTATCGAATAGGCATACATAACTCACCTCTCTCTTTATTTCTTTCTGATTTTGAAAACAACACCAAAACTATCTCGTCTTGTATTTGTCTTATATTATTACCTCAAATCTAGTTTTTTTTTTTTGTCTTAAACCCTTTGCTTTTCTTGTATTCTCTAGATTTCTTGAAGTGTAAAATCAAGTTTCCCCCTGATTCCTAACAGTTTTTTGTTTGTATTTCATGTTGAAAATCAGAACAATGTGGGATTTTTTTCAATTGAAGTTTAAATGTTTTATTTTGGTCCGATCTTAAGATTTGCCATATTTGATGAAAAATCTTTAGAATTCACAACCAAATGTGTTTTGTTTCAACGAGTCCCATACATCGAAAATTATACTTGATATCTTCTATTTATTTATTTATTTTTGGTCAAAAGATATGTTCTATTTTTTTTTTTGAACAACAGATATGTTCAATTTATATAATAAAAAAAGCATTGGAAAGTTTTCTGGCTGTGTGTCATCCTCACAATTTTCTCAGTATAAAAAAATTACCCTTTTTTCCTTAAAATTTTCTACAGATAATATGAAATCCTATTTTCGAATAAATTTTAGGAAAGCTACCATTATATTATTAATTCTGATTTAATCATTACATTATCCCTTTTATCTTTCTTTTATCAAATTTGAGTTATCACATTATCTGGCAGAAATTAGATAATTATCAATTATCTGATCCTAATCAAGAGAATAATTAAATTAAAAAAGAAAACAAAACTGTGGCTCAAAACCCAAACGGGACTAAAAATCAGGTTTTTGGTTAAGACCCTCTAATTGTGCGAGAAGCTTCACCTGGGATTAGCGAAAACACACTCCAGACTTTTAGGCCTACAAAGCGTAATCACCAACACACAAAGCGTCTCACGTCTCAACACGTGCTTGTTTCACACGTGGAATATTTTCATTGGTCTTATCACTGAATCACAATTCCACCTCGGTATTTCTCTTCTTCGTTATTATATATATGCACTCTTGTAGAGGTTGGTTTATTTTTCTTTCCATATACTATTTTCTCGAGAAACCAGCGAAAAACTTTGAATCTGCAAATCGATTTTCCCTCGGAGAATGCGATCGGTGCTTAGAAACTGGTCATTATCTCTGCTTCACTCTCTCATATCACTAATTATTTTATGGAACACTCTTTGATTCAAACTTACCTGCCCCGATTAACTTTTTTTTTTCTCATCGAGTATCGGAAATTTCTATGAATGTTCCTATTTGTTATCTTAGAGCATTGCTTAATCTTATCGTTTTCGTCTTCGATTCCTTCTGCGTTAGTAACTTTACTATGTACTGGTTGTGATAAGCTATTCTAGAGCTGATAAATCGGCTGTGATCGATTTGAATTTCGAAATCTAATCGCAGTTTATTTTCCCCGATTTATCCTGTTTCTAGGGTTTTTGATTCTAATGCGGTTGTTGCTTTTTGCCTACAGAGGAAGTGCGTGTGACTCTACTCTCGGTGTTTAGCCAACGATCGGAATATGAGGAAGATGATTACCTGGTTAGTGTTGTTCTTGTCATTGATCTCTTTAGTCCCTGTTCCATCGGAGTCGGCTGTTGCGAGTGTAGATCTAGGTTCAGAATGGGTTAAAGTTGCAGTAGTTAATCTGATACGAGGACAGAGCCCAATCTCTGTAGCCATTAACGAGATGTCAAAGAGGAAATCCCCAGCTTTAGTGGCATTCCAATCGGGAGATCGGTTATTAGGTGAAGAAGCTGCAGGGATTACGGCTCGTTATCCTAATAAAGTTTATTCACAACTGAGGGATATGGTTGGAAAACCTTTCAAACATGTCAAGGATTTCATCGATTCAGTCTACTTGCCGTTTGATATTGTAGAAGATTCTAGAGGTGCAGTTGGTATTAAGATTGATGACGGTTCAACTGTTTACTCAGTGGAGGAGTTGTTAGCTATGATTTTGGGTTATGCCTCATATCTAGCTGAGTTCCATGCGAGAATCCCAGTGAAGGATATGGTTGTTTCAGTTCCACCTTACTTTGGACAGGCTGAGAGACGGGGTTTGATCCAGGCTTCTCAGTTGGCTGGAGTTAATGTCCTCTCCCTGGTTAATGAGCACTCTGGTGCCGCTTTGCAGTATGGGATTGATAAGGATTTCGTGAATGGGTCGAGGCATGTCATATTTTATGACATGGGTTCAAGTAGTACTTACGCAGCCCTGGTCTATTACTCAGCTTACAATGAGAAGGAATATGGAAAGACTGTTTCTGTCAACCAATTTCAGGTTAGTAATGCTCTTATTTTAAATTACTCGGTTTTGTTCTGTAGATATATTGTATTTGGTGGTTGCTTCATTTTCTTCTTCTTGAAACATGTGTGACATAACCTGCTTCACTTTCTTCATCTTGAAACATGTGTGACATAAGCTCTACCTAGTCATGTTTATTCTTTTAGTTTGATCTCAGTTGGAATGGTTTTCATATATGGGTCAAATATATTTATGTTAATGTAGGTCAAGGATGTTAGATGGGACTCGGGACTTGGAGGACAGAGTATGGAGATGCGCTTGGTAGAGTACTTTGCAGATGAGTTTAATAAACAGCTAGGTAATGGAATTGATGTGAGGAAATTTCCCAAAGCAATGGCTAAATTAAAGAAACAAGTCAAACGTACGAAGGAAATTTTGAGTGCAAACACTGCAGCCCCGATATCTGTTGAATCTCTCCATGATGATCGTGACTTCAGGTAAATGATGCTATTTTATTTGAATGAGGATAATACAATCTATCAAAGTTTTTGTATATTCCCAATTCACTGAACCTTGGCTGCAAATGTGTTGAGATGATTTATTAATCTGTAACCAGCATCTAATTGGCACTAGGCGTATTAACTTTGTACATGGCCCTAACGGTTTCTTAATGTTGGAGTTATAGTTACTCTTAGAACTTCCTTCTTTCATTTCACATGCTCAAATTTGTATTCTTGCATTCTAACCAACATATCTTCTTTCAGGAGCACAATTTCCCGTGAGAAGTTTGAGGAGCTGTGTAAAGATCTATGGGAGAGATCTCTTACACCTTTAAAAGACGTGCTGAAGCATTCAGGTTTGAAGATGGATGATATATATGCAGTGGAGTTAATAGGAGGAGCTACTCGAGTTCCCAAATTACAGGTACTACATATAGACACTATTATTTCATTATCTCTTAGCTAATCAATTTGAATTTTACATAAAAAATTATGAGATTCTTAGCTTTATTTTCTTAAATGAAGTAAAGATCTTAATTTTTTATATTACAGAGCACGATCCAGGAATTTATTGGGAAACAAGACTTAGATAAACATCTGGATGCTGATGAGGCTATTGTCCTTGGCTCAGCACTACATGCTGCAAACTTGAGCGATGGAATTAAATTGAAACGTAGGCTAGGTATTGTTGATGGTTCACCTTATGGTTTCTTAGTTGAGTTGGAAGGCCCTAATGTCCAGACAGATGAGAGCACAAAGCAACAACTCGTACCACGGATGAAAAAGCTTCCCAGCAAGGTACTTCATTACATTCAAAACCTTTTAGAAGATCGGAAAATGTTTTCTGTCATGTAATAACTGTGTACCTGATTCTCTGACAGATGTTCAGATCCTTTGTCCTTGACAAAGATTTTGACGCTTCCCTGGCTTATGAGGATATTCTACCCCCAGGAACCACTTCCCCTGTGTTTGCACAGTATTCTATTTCTGGCTTGACAGATGCGACTGAGAGGTAAGAGCTTAAAATTTTCTTTTTATTGTTCAGTTTAGCTTTCCAGTTGGAGAGTACAATGTAATTTTCATATGCGAAATTTTCGAATAAATTGATAAAGATAAGTTTTTGATCTGGACAGATATTCTTCTCGAAATCTATCAGCACCTATCAAGGCAAATTTGCATTTTTCTCTAAGTAGAAGTGGGATTCTCAGTCTAGATCGGGGAGATGCTGTAATTGAAATCACAGAGTGGGTAGAAGTTCCAAAGAAGAACGTGACTATTGATAATAACACAACCACAACAACCGGCAATGCCTCTACTGGAACTGCCTCTGTCGAGAATTCACAAGAAAATAAAGAAGAACTACAAGCCGATGCTGGAAACAGCACTACTACAAATACAACAGTAGAAGAACCAGTTACAGAGAAAAAGCTGAAAAAGAGGACATTCAGGATTCCTCTGAAGGTGTATTTTTGGCTTACTGTTTCCAAGATTTCCTTAATTCGTGTCAAGACCACTAACCGCTTCTGTGTGAATATATAACTTGTAGGTAGTTGAGAAAACTGTTGGACCTGGAGCACCTTTTACAAAAGAGTCTCTTGCTGAAGCTAAAATAAAATTAGAAGCCTTGGACAAGAAAGATAGGGAAAGAAGAAGAACGGCTGAGTTAAAAAACGACCTTGAATCCTATATATATGCTACCAAAGAGAAGGTGTGTGCTTTATATAAATCAGTATATTGGCTGCTTCATGGTTCTTTTGTTGCTATATAGTCTTCGTTTTTCCTATATCTATGTTTATTGCTTTTAGTTGGCATTCTTCTCAAAACTCAAAGCTTTTCCCTATCTATGTACAGCTGGATACACCCGAGTTTGAAAAGATAACCACTCAAGAAGAGCGCAGCTCATTTGTTGAGAAGCTTGATGAGGCATGTATCAGTTTTCCTTTGAGCTATTAGCTATATAGATACTATTGGTATCAAATGGTGAGTGTTAAGTATTTGACGTTGAAGGGGTGTCTTGTGTACTTCAGGTGCAAGATTGGCTTTACATGGACGGGGTAGATGCTAATGCCACAGAGTGTCAAAACCAGCTTGACTCACTAAAAGCCATTGGCAGTCCCATATCTTTCCGGTTTGTTCCCTCCCTGTTTAGATTGAACTAGAGCTTCTTGGAAATGTTCTTACAAATCCCATGCTTATATATCTGTACAGATCAGAGGAGCTTACTGCACGACCGGTAGCAGTTGAATATGCTCTGAAATACCTAACCGATCTGAAAGAGGTACTGTGACATTACATGATTTTTGCAGTTTTCTCATGATAGAAAAAAACAAAACCGCTGAGTTTCAACCACATTGCAGATCATTAAAGAGTGGGAGGTGAACAAAACTTGGCTTTCAAAAGAAAAAATCGACGAGGTTTGTTTTCATAATCTTGCAAATGAAAGCACACAGCTCTCTTTTAAAACTTCTGGTGAGCTCTGCTAAATAGCTTTTTCGAATCAGGTCTCAAAGGAAGGAGAGAAAGTAAAAAGCTGGTTGGAGAAGAATGTGGCTGAGCAGGAAAAGTGAGTTTTTGCTTCATTACCTTCTCTTTCTTTTTTACTCACTCTACGCAGAGAGAGAGAGTAACATCAAACTTGTTACAGGACTGCTCTATGGAGCAAACCGGTGTTCACGTCCGATGAAGTGTACGCCAAAGTATTTACTCTGCAAGACAAGGTACGAAATGAGATGGTTAAATTAACAAGTAAAAGTCAGTAATTTGCACAAAAAGGGTTTCATATTTGGGTTTAATTTTTGAATATAGGTCACAAAGGTGAATAAGATCCCAAAGCCAAAGCCAAAGATAGAGAAACCAACCAAGACGGAGAACACAACGAAGGAGGATGGAGAATCAAAAGCTTCTTCTGATGAAGCTGCCAAAGAAGAAAAAAGCCACGACGAGCTTTGATTAACATATATAATAAATAGAGTTATCATTAAGCTTAATTTTGTGTGTTTAAGAAGGCAAATAGAATTAAATAGGCAGCTGAGATGGAATCCTCCTCAACTTCTTCACATCACCATTACAAACGGAATATTCAAGTTTTGGTCTCTGTTTTTCTTCTCCCAGTTTGAATCTTCCATATAGTGCAATTTTACATTAACATCGGTGTTTTTATGTCAAGGCATTTTGATCATCATAGGTTCAAAATGGATCCACATCTCAACGAAAAAAATGAAAGATTGTTTTATGAGCCCACTAACTTGTAAGCCCATTGTTGCCCTAATTCTTCATCCGCTTAATGTTGCCCGAGTAAAAGATATATCCTCTTCAATCGAGCTTCTTCTTCTCCGAGCAAAAAAAAAAAAAAACCAAAACCCTTATCCTTTCTTTTGCTTTCTCTGCAATCATGGTCCCTGAGGATTCAAGATACAAGGTTGATCTCTTCTGGAATTTGCAGGAATCTATGGTAACAAAGGATGAAGCGAACGAAATCGCTAGAAGAATCACAGATTCGCTCAGAACCATCAACAAGCAGTACTATCTCGGGAAGATGTATGCAGTAGGATCTTCTACTCTTGATTCAGTCAAAGAGGTTAGTGAAGAACTTGAGCTCAATGGTTTCAAGATGAAGGAAGCACCCATACGAATGGTTCCATGTTGTGTAAGTGGTTGCGACAACCTTGTTCGTAAACAAGGAGTAGCGGATCGTGTCATTTTGCAGCTTCTGTTACGTGAAGCCCTCAAGGATGATGATGGTCTGAGTAAAAATGTCATGATTGTTTCTGATATTCCAGATTTAAAGTTGACAGTGGGTATCTTGAAGAACCAAGGATACAAGCTCTTTATAGCAGCTAAGTGGAGTGATTCAACAAGTGAGTATCAACTCACTGGAGATCATGTGTTTGAGTGGGAGGAGATAAAAGTTGGAACCGCATATGAAATCCCACAGGCCTCAGGTTTTAGTTTAGTTACTAATAGTGTTGTGTAATTTATGCTTTGTTCTTGCTATTATGTATGTAAGGAAACAATCTGTTCTTGTATGACCTAACTTAATCTATCAATAAAGTCTTCCTTAGCTTTGGAATTGTCTCAGTCGTGGAGTTTTAGTGTTGGTAGTCTCTTGAGTTGGTGTCTTCTGATTCTTTAGGAAACAGAGAACAAGTTCTGAAGTCTGAGGACATCTTGTACCACACTTATGCAACAACTGAAGTCTGAGGACATAAGCATGAAAAACACAGGACGTTAGAGCAACTTAGCTTCAGTTAACTGAAGCTTCATTGTGACTGAAGTCTTAACATTTGTATAAATAGCAACTTGTCGATAGTGATAAGTTACAAGCTGCGCTGCGCATCCTTGTGCCATCAAATCGTTATACAGCTCAAGGATTTCTTCACAGTGAACACCCTTAGCAGCATCATCCGATATCATAGCTTCAAAAAGCCTTGCAAGAATGAACTTTCCAATTTTGCTAAAAAGGAAAAAAAACAAGACAAAATTGAAGACTACAACAATTTCTCTTTTCCCATCAAAGCCGCTAAGTGTTGTTGAAGTAGACTCTAGGATACATGCTTGTAGTTTTATGTGACACATAATTTACTACCTTTCTCATACTTCCTTATGTTTTGTCTCATGGCGCATAAATCTCTGCTGGAAACCATCACAATCTACGTCTCAAACACAACTCAAGGTGGAGAGCTTCTGTGTTCCCATATTCAGACGTTTTTTGATATTATAACCTGAAAAGCAAAACTATCTAGTATTAAGAATGATGAATTCATTTTTCTTCAGGGTGGAACTCAAAAAGAGTAGTTGATCCGAGTGCTCAGAGACTCTGGTAGGTCAACACCTTAAGACCAGTGAAAGGAAACACAGTTTTGTTCTTCAGCAGACACTTGAATGCACCTTTGGAGATGAGACAAGCACTCATTTGAGATACCCTGTGGTGAAAGGACAAGTGTTGGTGGCGACAAAACTGATATATCCAAAGAAACAATCAACAAGATATGATGAGAGTGAGGAAGATAAAAACTGTGGACGGTGGGCTGACCTTGTTGATTCTTGAATCTTATTGCAAATAATAGCTTTCATTATTGAAACATTTTTCATAGTTAAAGCTGTTTTTGGTCTGTATGATGGAATAAAATGTGTGTCGTTTAAGGGTTGTTGTGGTAATCAATTTCTCTTGACCATATAGGATAAAGAAATATACTCACTTAATATTTTCTTTGATATGATTATAACTTTGTTATATATTCCTCCAGTAGAGAGATCTCTGAGTCCAGGGCCGTGCCTAGGAAGGAAAATTTTAATCATTCGCCTAGGGCCTGTTTTATTTATAAAATTTTAGGGCCCTAAATATCAAAATATTTAGTGATCTACTGGTTTTAAAATTACCTCAAAATATATCCCCATTCAGTTTCAAATCCTTATCATTGGTTTTTTAAATCTTTCATTGTTTATAATTAATTGTTGCGGCCAATACATGTTTATTTTCTTGTATTTGTCATACTTTTCATTTTCATTCACTCTTTAATTACTCTTACTTATAAAATTTACCAATAATTTATTTTAATTATTTTTTACAAACATAATTTTAAAAAATCAATTTAGTTTTTTTTTATGATCCTTTTATAGTTTTTTTCTTAGAAAAATATTATTCACAAATTTCATAATTCATTATCATAATCATATAGAAAATATATTAATTACAGTTATTTTAATCTTAAAATTAGTATTAACAAATAATGTAGAATATTATTATTTTTGGCCTAGGGTCCTAAAATCTCTAGGAATGGCTCTGTCTGAGGCTTCTCTTTCTTTTTATCGACTTTGAATTTCAATCTACACATAGAGAGAGTAACAACTAACTTGTCACAGGATCAGTGGCGGACCCAGCATTTTTTTTAACCGGAGTCAAAAACAAAATAAATTTTGGGTCTTGTAATTGCTGAATTTTTTTTAAAAGTAAGTTAATGGGTTCAAAAAGTAAATGGACTAAAAAAACCTAAAGTTTCATAGGTTCAAGTTGATTTTCAACCCAAAAAAAAATTTATATACACAAAATTTTTTTCTTTTTTTTTGTGAGGTCAGCTGACCCCACTAACTATCACATGGGTCCGCCACTGCACAGGATTGCTCTTTGGAGCAAACTGGTGTTCACGTCCCACGATGCGTACGCCAAAGTATTTACTCTACAAGACAAGGTACTAAAAGAGATGGATAAACTCAAATCACCATAATTAGAAACGGATTATTCAAGTTTTGGTCTCTTTTTTTTTTCTTTTTTCAATTGAATCTTCCTTATAGTGGATTCTTACACTTAAACATTGGTGTCTTTATGTTAAGACATTTTAAGCATTATAGGTTCAACAAATGAACAAGAGTGCATAGTGTGATAAGCACCAACTAACGAAAAACATGTTACACCTTACAGTCCTTCTAATTCCGTCTAATGTGATGAACCGTAAATTTAATTTAACTGTTATTCATCTATGCAAAGTAAGATCCATAATATGGCTATACACATATCCACTACATATATATATATATATATGTTTGACCGTCTCTAAAAGTGACATACATGGATATGTCGTAAGCTACATCTTCACTAACCCCGTGATGGCTTCTACCTATCCATTATAAAGGAAGAAATGTGGGTTTTGATATAGAAAACGTATTGTGATCACGTGTTGCAGTTTGGTTGTCGACCGGAGAATATATCACTTCCTAACAAAATAACAATCATCAACAGTTTATTGAAAATATATATCCGTTGCAAATGGTAATTTAATACTATATTTCTAAGTGTTTTTTTTTTTTTTTTTTTTTGAAACTTTTCATTGCATTAAATTAAAAATGAAGCATTAGTGTTCATATTACACACAAACCAACTAAAGAAAACACTCGTCCAAATAATAACTAAACACAGAACCCAATTTAACCTTGTAGAATTGAAGCCCAATAAACCCCAACAGCCCAAGAAGCATACTTAGTCGTAACCACAAGCAGAGACGAGAAACGAAATACCCAGTTAGAGTAACTAAATGAACCCTAGACAGAGTCGAGAGAGAACCAGAGTTGCAGAGTGGAGCTTGCCATCGCAGAATTCTGATGTCGAAATGAAGAGATCTGATCTCTGATTGTGTGGTCAATCCGGATTAGGAGGGAATCAGAATTTTTGAAGCAGTTCCTGTGGAGACGCCCATTGCGTTCTGTCCAAATTTCATAAACTGCCGATTGCCAAGCCAAGTGAGTGATATATTTGAGTTGTTTGCTACCTGATAGAGAGATCAATGAGTGCATAATTTGATTCCAAGAGAGTGAGGTTGGTACGAGTCCGAGCTTAGAAGATAATGAGGTCCAAATCGTAGAGGAGAAAGAGCAATTTAAAAATAAATGGTCTCGGGATTCCAATTCCATATTGCAAAGGAGACAAATGGGATCAACCTGGATGTTCCATGAGATTAATCTATCTTTTGTGGGGCACCGATTGAGATTGACCATCCAGGTTAGTGATTTATGCTTTGGGATGACTCGTTTGAACCATATTGTTTTGTACCATCCAACGTGGGGCTCGTGTTCTCTTAACAGGTTATAGATTTGGCTTGAGATGAATCGATTTGAAGCAGTTCCTTCTGGAGACCATTCCATAGAATCTGCAGCTTTCGAGAGAGTAATGGTGGTCATGAAGGCTTGAAGTTGTTCCATTTGCGGAGAACGAGCCAGTGGGAGGTGCCAGGAGCCTAGCCACTACAATGAAGCCAGAGTAGACTTTGCATTAATACCAGTTTGTCCTGGACCACGGTGTCCTAGAAACTTGATAATCGCACCAAAAGGGCTCCAGGGATCTGTCCAAAAGTAGCAAGAGACTCCATCACCAGGTATTACTCTAACCCAGTTAAAAGCTTGTTGCCTCAGTTTGAGTATCTGCTTGAATAACCAAGATTGATTTTGCTGTAATTTCAATCCCCAAAAGCTTATGTCTTTGATAACATTTTGATGTATCCATGCGACCCAGATGGATTCAGTGCGGAAGAGAATCATCCAAAGGAGCTTTAGAGTACAGGTACGATTCCATGGGATGAAATCCCTAATCCCAAGCCCTCCTTCCTCTTTTGGAGAGGTTACAGTTTCCCATGATATTCTGGCATTGGGCCTGCTCTCTAAAGATCATTTCCAAAGATAGCAACTACACATAGAATTTATCTATTTTACCCATTTCTTTGGTAGGATAAAAGCTGAGCACCAAAAATTTAGGATTCTAGAAAGGACTGTGTTGATTAAGAGTTGTCTGCCTGCAAAAGAGAAGTACTTTGCTGTCCAAGAAGAGATTTTTGATTTAATGCTCAGAAGCAGCGGCTCACAATTAACTATTGATAGTTTCTTTGTGCATAATGGGAGACCGAAATAATGGATTGGGAGAGACCCAGAGGGGATTCCCGAAATGTCTTGGAGCTCATCTTTTTCTTCTTGAGAGAGACCAGAGGAGAAGAAACATGACTTCTCCGGGCTTATGGCTAGGCCATACATCTGCTTGAACTCCTGCAATACTGCAAGAATCCCTTGGATAGAGGAAGCAGATCCATCAGAGAATATTAGCAAGTCATCAGCGAAACAAAGATGAGTAAGCCCCGATGCTTGACATTTAGGATGGTGGACCTTGATGGTAGAGAGGCTACTCTCCCAGCAGACTTGGGAAACTTAGCAGTCAACCACTTTAGAGGAATATTGGGACCTCCTTCACCAGTCGCCTCCCAAGGATCCTATCAGCTCGCCCCATCCTTAGATGTTTGCTCACCAGAGGAAATTAGATCAATGGCATTAATTCCATCTGCAGAGGAAATTCAAAGAACACTGTTTAAACTCAACCCTAACAAAAGTCCGGGCCCTGATGGGCTGACTTCAGGCTTCTATAAAGGTGCTTGGACAGTACTAGGAGAAGAAACAGTCAGAGCAGTTTCTAAGTTCTTCTATCATCCAACAATGCCAGCTGCAACCAACTCAACTATTCTTACTCTAATCCCCAAGTTTCCCGGTGCAATCTGAAGATCGTGTGTTCGATCCACGCTCACCGCACCAATTTGATAAGAGAAAGAACGATCTTTATTGATTTGACAAATTGATTACAAAAGAATCACCATTGATATCAAGAACACCCTCTTAATATCGCCATAGTTGAGATAAAGAATCTCTAACTACCTGAATCCTATTTACAAATCAATCGATAAAATGAGAAAGCAGAAGAGAAATCGTATTTGAACTCTTTCAATCTCTGTGTATTTCGTTCCTCTACGTCAGCAACCAACTTCAGCTGATCTTTTAAAGTCTCTAACTCGAACCTTCCTTCTCAGTCAGTCTTTTTTCTTCGAGTGTAAACTCTAAGAGGCCTATCAGCAACTATCATAAAGGATTACCGTCCTATCTCTTGCTGCAACACCCTTTATAAGACGATCTCCAAACTACTTGTTGCCAGACTAAAACCTATACTGCTAAGACTTATTCTACCCAATTAGACTGCATTCATAAAGAGAAGACTACTACTAGAAAATTGTCTGTTAGCTTCTGAACTTGTCAGTGGTGATCATAACGATAAAGGACCAACGAGACTTAAATTGAAAGTGGATATAGCAAAGGCATTTGTATATTTCTAAGTGTTATGATGAGTTATTCTAATTAATTTGTCAGTCTATTAAAAAACTAGGCAACTTATGTATTAATGGAAACACCATTATATATACTCTTTTAATTTAATATTTGTTTGTGGAGACAAAACAGATAGAAAACATAGTTGGGGGATATACGAATAATAGAAAATAAATGAACCGTCGGTGTGAAGTTGATGATTAGAAACGCGTGAGAGGATGGAAGAAATAAAGACACATAATAATCACATTGAAATCAGGTGGAGTATGTCGTTGAAGCTGTGGTACTCTTGTCACTACAGCTCACGTACACCCAACTCATTTCGACTTCAATCCAAACAAATTTAATATTGTTTTGAACAACAAAGTTTGAAATTAAATATTGTTTGGAAAAAAAACTAAGTTTTTGGTCAAAAGGTTTATTTTATATCTTAGGGACCAATAAATTAAACTAAATTTTAACTTTCCTTATTGATCATCCAAGTTGGAGATGTTATCTGAATTAGAAAATAATAATATTTTAACAGAAACAAATTAATAATGTAGTAGACCTAATATACACTTTTAACAATCAGAGACTTAACCAAGTGGTGGTATTTCAATGGCTTGAAGTTGGGTATGTGCCTGTTTTGAGATCCGGGTTCGAATCTACTTGGCCACCCAATTCACAGTAAAGCTGTGCAAAAAGGAAGCTGGACCTAAGGGGATTAATCCGGGCCTAAGGCCCGGAGAAACCTCCATATTATCAAAAAAAAAAAAAAAAAAACTACCAGGGACTTAAATTTTAACTAAAAAAAAAACTTAATTAAACATCTTTAGTTAATCGAATGCAGTGGTATTGAGAAAAGAGAAACCATAATTGTAATTTGCTCTTTAAGTGTGGTGGGACTTGCAAGATTCAATCAATATATAAGGTTTCGTTTATATTAGTGCCCCGCCATAATGTGAAAGTGAAAATGATGTTGCACCCAACATAATTAATTCCCCTTATGCAAGATTTAGATACTATTCCATTCTTTTTTTCTCTTTGGTATGGTTGTTTTCCTCATAATAACCCAACAAAAGAGAAGAGGTTTGGGTACCATTTACTAAATTGTTTTCGAATTGTTTCCAAAATAATTTAAACGATTTTATATGGAAAGAAAAGTTCTTTCAGTATATAAGATCATGCCAACACGTTGAGAATGTATGTTTCTATACCTAGTTTTGCTTCTACCAGTAAAGTATATATACTGGTAGTATATATATGTCATGTTAATTAATCACACTAGCTATCTAGCTATATATGACTCATATTATTATTTTTGAATTCAGTTGACTAAGAAAAGAGAAAACTATATAACCTATGTGGGACAAGGAAACAGTATCTCGCTTTTATTGAAGTTTGGTTAGCTTTCATTGAGGAAAAAGAATATTATGCAGGTTATATCTTCCAATCCCGAAGTGACGATGACTTATCTCGTTTGGAAAGGGACTAATTAAAGATAAAATAAAATAAAAGTTACTATACAAAGATAATATAACCATTTCCAAAATATCTTTAAGAAAAATGTAACTATCAATGTATCAACCAAAAAAACTTTACTACAATATATAAACTGGTTGGAGATGCAATCGCTAGTTTGGTTACCAATCAGACGAGAAAAGAAAGAGTGAAACAGAAATGAGACTAAAATTGAAATTTTTTATAATTATATTTTTTGTAATATTTGTAACCGTCTTATATTATCTTTAATTACTTTCTTAAACGAAATTACCAGCCGAACCCAAAATGGTACTTGACGTATAAATAAGAACGGATATGCACCAAGTGATAGTATTCTCATTTGACAGCTATTGTTCTATTAGAAGTCAAAAACAAATCAATCCCAAAATAAACGTGGATGTGGATGTACTATACGAAACATAACTTTTCAGTGCTATCAACTAACAAAATCATGACCACAATATGAAAAATTGGTACATAAAGTCTACTATTAGTTAGTGACAGTGAGTGAGTGGCTACAATGGATGATGAATAAGGTACGTACGAACTGATACTGTCAACTATCAAACATTAATTTCAACTCAAAATTTTAATCTAAAAGTTTGAAAAATTAGTGATTTGATAATCCTAAAATAACTTCTCATCATATGTACTCTTTGATAAGATGATTCACGTCCATAAAGTTAATTGCTTCAACTACATTATTGTCTATATTTGATATCAATCAATTCAATATATACAATTGTATCACTTCCATGTGCAAGTCTTATCGATGTGACAAAAATTCAACTTATGACAATACTGAACTTAGAGAAAAATAATTCTCTTACCAACTCATTGTTAATTGTTCACAATGTCGGATCAAAATTCGATTTCCTCATCACGATTTAATAATAATTGGTCATTTTAAATACTTATAAACAGTAAAATTATGTAATTCTTTCACACTTTTGATCCGAGATCTCTTATTATTTATTATTATTAGTATGATTTTGGTCTACCATCTCTAGTTATTAAAAAAACACTAAAAATACTCTATTCAAAATAAGGACAAAACCCACGTCTTGCATTAAAACTTGCCTTGTCAAAGATGTTCTCTTTGACTCTGTAGTGTAGCCACCTCTCAATATATATATAACAACCTTATCAGTGTGTGCATACATTCATATATGTATAAGATATCATCACATGCACACAAACATATAATAAAAGATTCTATACAGTGTGCAAGTGATTGAATATTTGATTTTTTTTTGTTCACAAACAGAGATCTGAGTCTAAATGGATCATGAACGTACGTTAAACTTGATTCCATACGGACTTCAAGAAGTAGTAGAGGTAGAAGAAATAGAAGAAGAAGAGGATGACGAGAGCGTGACGTTGTCGTCAGCGCCGGAAAATGATACGTTGGAGAGTTCGTTGTCTCCGGCGATGTATCCTCCGATCCCTCCACAGCCTGAAACTCCGAGAGAGCCGATGGAGTTTCTATGCAGATCATGGAGTATTTCTACGTCTGAGATCTCTTTAGCTTTATCCTCTCAGAAATCTAATAAGCAAATCAACAAAAACACTAAGTTTTCTCATTTGGCTGCCGTCACGTCGCCGGCTCCGGCACCACCACCTCCGCCGCTACTCGTAAGCCTTCTCTTGCCTTAATATTCTCTTTTACTTTATATGAATTTGTCTGGTTGATATGATCGTATGTTACGATCGATAAGGTTAACAAATTTATTTGTTATGATACTATATATTAAAATCTTTGACACATGCAATTGAAGTAATTTTTCACGTTTGTAAGATTAAATTTTTAAATTTTCTAATAAAATGAGTAACTTTTAGAACACGAGAACTTAACAAATAGACATTAATTTTCAATATATAGCTCTTTCATTAATGTGTAGTTGTTTTCATTCGTGTGTAACGAAATTGCTTAAAACTTAAGAACAAATGAACAATCTATTAGGTTTTTTATTTTATGGGCCAAAAATATGTTAATAGGCCCAAATATATTAAAAAACCCACAATATTTGAACTGTTTCTTCAACAGACTGGAAAGCTAGCGAGTGAGGTCCACGCGCGGAGAACGATCGGGAAATGGTTCCACCACCGCGAATTCGTCGGCGGAAAAGTCTCCTCCGTAAGGAAGAGGGATAAAGCTCGCCTGGAGAATGCGCATCTTCACTCCGCCGTGTCTATTGCGTCTCTGGCTACAGCGATCGCCGCCGTGACAGCTTCGGGAAACAAAGACAGCTTCACGGGATCAAAGATGAGCTCAGCGCTGGCCTCAGCATCAGAGCTGTTAGCTTCTCACTGCGTTGAATTGGCGGAACTCTCCGGCGCCAGTCACGATCGTGTCGTCACTGCTGTCAGATCCGCCGTCGATGTTCGTGGACCTGGCGATTTGTTGACTCTAACTGCTGCAGCTGCAACAGGTAAATAACAGAACGAATCAGAAACTGCAATGGCTTGGCTTAAAACTTACTATAATGCAAATTGAGTTGATCATCAATTTGGTTTCATAGTAAGATTAATGTTTCCTTGGTGATGTAGCATTGAGAGGAGAAACAGCTTTGAGGGCAAGACTACCAAAGGAAGCTAAGAACAATGCAGCTATAAGCCCTAGTGAAAGAGCTTTATCTGAAACTCATGATTGCTCTTCTGAGCTCGATTGCGCCAGCACAACCGATGAACAGATGTCTGTGCAGGATGTTGAAGAATCAAAGTTGGATTGTACTGGAGAGCTGATGCAGTGCACACGAAATGGTAAATATTTTCAGCAAGAAAGCTTCTTCTATTGTGTGGAAACAATACAAAAGTTTGCTTACCATTGAGACTGATGAATTTGACTCATTGGCCTTGCAGGAGTTCTGCGGTGTAAGCATGTAAAAGTGTACATCAACAAGAAATCTCAGGTTAAATACCGAATACTCATTGAAGCAAACAAAGTTTGATGGTTTTTGAATTCTAGAGTTGACATTTTGCTTGTTTTCTCTTTGCAGGTTGTAGTAGAGATCAAAAGCAAACACGTTGGAGGAGCATTCTCCATGAAAAGCAAAGGTAGTTTAACACCTTCGGATAACTCTTCTTTCTTTCATTGGTCTTGTTGTTCATATGTATAACCCAAGAAATCTTGGGACTTTGTCCATTGCTTTACAATAATCTAATGGTTGAATCACTACAGGCATTGTAAATGATGTATGCGAGACAGTCTCGGGCCTGCAAAATGGAAAAGAAACGAAAAACGCAGAAGAAGAGCTCTATTTCGGAATCAGCACAGGGAAAGGTCTAACAAAGTTCAAGTGCAAGAACAAGGCTGATAAGCAAACATGGGTAGATAGCATCTGGAATCTTCTCCATCGAGTAACTGCTGTTGAGGTTATCAACACTTCTCTTGAAACTACAAACATTGGTGATAGCACATAAGTCATGTCTTCTGTTAACGGTACTAGTTTTGGTTATATATGTTTTTTACAAGCCAATGATATGTATTGTTTCCAGAACATATACATATCTGTAAGTATGTGTAGTGGTTTTTTTTCAACTTTTGTTGTTTTGATTTCAGTCAATTGTAAGTATTTTTTTCTGGAAATAATAAAGAAGTTTATAATAAGGCCCGATGAATCTCACCGGAAGAAAGTCCAGGTGTTTCTCAATGGCATCTTTCTCTGTCACTGTTGAATTCTTGATGTTCTTCTGTCTTTCTTATCAGTTGTCTATAGTCTCCAGTACATACTCGAGAAAACTCAGAATCATGCGTTTATAAGATGGAAATAAACAGTAGTCAGTAAACTGATGGTGACTAAACATACAAGAATCTTTCAGAGAGAATAGATGATAAAGCAAAGAGGTATCACAATTGTTTTTACTTCAATCAGAAACGGTAAAGAGAAATTATTAAGTCTGGATGTTACCTCTTTGCTTTCTTCTTGTTAGTATCGACCTTCGAAGTCTGGGTTTTTTCTCTTCTTCTCTACGTTTTCTTTGGCTGACTTTCTTCAATGTCTTTAAGCTTGTAGTAATGAGGAGCTATTTCAATTAACCACGCAGGCTTCATCTCGGTTGTATGCCTCATATATTCCTTGGTAGTAAGAACTAGTTCATGATACACCAACCACTTACTAGGTGCCCCGAATAAGCCTGAGTTAGGATGTACGTAAACTGTCTGAGGTTCTTTTACTCTTCTGTATGATCCATCCTTTTGTAACTTTGCAGAATGCGGGAAGAATCCGGCCAAGATTGCTTTCTTGATCGCGTCTAAATCATTTGGGTTGGAAGTAAGTTCTATTCCAATCTTGTTTAGAAGTCCACGTAGCTGGTCACGTGTATCTCTAGCTCTTTTCATACTCTTGCTCTGAATGTAGTTCTCCTAGCACCATTGAGTCGAGTAGTTAACATCCTTCCAGGAATTGTAAACCCTTAACAAGGCAATGTGATCACCGACTTTCTCTGTATCTACATAGAAATTTTCATTCGAGCATTATCAGCGAGAACTTGCTGGTTCTTAGGTCGGTAAAAGATTGAGTTACCTACTGACAACATGGCGGTTATCGTGATTATCTCTGCCGAACACTTGTACTTTTCCGAAACAACAATCATCTTCGATAGCATCGGATCAACTGGAAACTCCACCATTCTTTCTCCTACTTTAGTAATCTCAACATTTCCATCCAAAGCACCCAGAGCATAGAGCAACTCCAGAGCTTTCAAAAGAGCGTTTTCAGGTGGAGCATCCATGAAATCAAAATTGAACACATCTTGAATCCCAAGACTCTTCAAAGTAAGCACAACACTTGCAAGTTTAGCCCTTTGGATTTCCGGAATTGTGGTGGGCTCCAGATCCTTTACGTTGTACAACCGGTAACATTTCCCGGGACCTTTTCTTCCAGACCGACCAACTCGTTGCTCTGCAGAAGCCTTGGAAATAGGAGTTACAAGCAGTGACTCCATCCCGGTTCTCGGGTTGTATGAGTTGATCTTGCAATATCCCGGATCAATGACGTACCTAATCCCATCAATGGTTAATGATGTTTCTGCAATATTCGTTGCGAGGACAACTTTCCGCGACCCTTTAGGGGCTGGTTCAAACACTTTTGCCTGTAGTTCGGTTGGGAGGTTTGAGTAGATAGGACTGATAATGATCGCAGATCCCTTTGTACCCAAATCTATCATCCTTAGCTTCAAATTCGTTTCTGCTGTTTCAATCTCTTCTTGACCAGTGAGGAAAACTAAAATGTCTCCCGTTGGCTCGGTCTGATGGATCTGAAACACAGTGCGTATCGCTGTCTCCAAGTAGTCAACTTCAGGCAATCTTCGGAAAAACTTTTCAACTGGATATCTTCTTCCTGGGATTAGGTAAATCCGAGCCGAATCAAAGTAGTCAGAGAACTTTTTAGCTTCAAGCGTTGCACTGGAGATTATTAACCTCAGATCAGGCCTAACCTTTGCTACATCCTTCACTAACGCAAACAAAATATCAGTACACAGCGTTCTTTCGTGTGCCTCATCAATTATGATGACACTATAGCTATCGAGTTTCGGTTCAGTGAGTAGCTCTCGCAACAGCATCCCATCAGTCATGTACTTCACAACTGTTTTATCTGAAGTACAGTCTTCGAATCTAATTGAATATTCAACCTCATGTCCGAGTTTTACACCCTCCTCTTGAGCCACTCGGGAAGCAACGCTCATTGCTGCAACTCTCCGAGGCTGAGTGCAACCAATCTTTCCACGCTTTGTGTAATCAGCTTCTTGAAGATACTGCGGTATCTGCGTAGTCTTTCCCGAACCTGTCTCCCCAACAATCACAAGAACTTGATTTTCTTCAATGAGCTTCAACAATTCATCCCGATACAACTTCTTGTACGGCCAGGGTCTCAATTTGGTTTGGGAATTTCCCTTTTTTCCCCTTATTTCTGATGTTGAGAAAAGTCAAATAAACGTGATAAGCAAGAATAATACGTGTCCTCACTTTATTGCTTTTAAAACGTGAAAAATGGAATTTTCAATGAAATCTAAATCGTATTATAATTTATTTAAATCTTAATAGTTTCATTATAATGATTTTGTAACACATGTTGTAGTAGTAATCCGATTAAGATCAGATTTAAACGAACCGAGCCTTAAAAAACTTTTATCGATGAAGAAAAGAAACCGCACGAAGGAGATAAGTGAATAAGGTAGATGGAACAGAGAAGAAAGCAGAATGGTCACTCTCTTCCAAGACATATAACTGAGAAGGTGGCCACTTCTTCACCAGAAGGTCTTGACTTAAAGGATCAAATAGATTATCTTTACCAGTCTTGATGTACACTCGAGGAATTTTCTCAGCCTCTGGATTTGGAGATAACTTATCAAGACCGCTTAAGGCCCTCACAGGAGCAGGTCTAAGTAGTTTAGTTGCCAGAGTTACATCCTATATACCAAAATAACCCATTTTTAATAAGTATTGAAACATAATTTATGAAATAATTATAAGAGATTATAACCTCAAGAGGGCTTTGGCTATAGTAATAATGACGTCTAAACTCCTCCTTCATGAGAATCCCAGTGGGTGGTTTATCAACGCCTTCACCGTATGTGTACTCCCAAATATCTTCTCCTCTCATAGACATCTTTAAAGAGTTTAATAAAGAGTTAGTAATACAATTAGTCCATGTCAATGTGAAGAAGTTAGTAAAAGAGTCACTCACGTTTGAAGGTAGAGATCCTGGTTGAACCATGTCGGCCGCGAGGTAAATAGCCATTGAGATTTTTTCTGGGAATCTACAGAGAGCTTCGGTGACACTTCCTCCACCGATGCTATGTCCAACGAGTATGACCTTATGGAGAGGAGGGAGATCGGATAAGAGAGAAAAGAGAGGAAGGTTATAGTGGTCGGCTTTGAAGACTGTGTTAGAGTCTGTGAGGTTGATTCCAGCGCCGGTGAGATCAACAGAGGTAGCTTTGAATCCAGCGGCGACAAGAAGAGTGATGAGTTTATACCAACACCAACCTCCATGGCTGGCTCCATGAACAAACACAAAGTGAATTATGGATTCAGCAGCACCACCGTGTCCTCCTCCCATCGCTGTTTCGAATCTATGTTTTTTTACTTGACTCTGATCCCCTCAATTTTTTAGACACAGTGTATGCATTTTAGTCCACAAATATTTATACAGATTTTAGTCAACAAGAGATAATACTATAAATTAATGTGTGGGGCCAAACAAATATCTTTTCTTGACTGGACTCAATTACTCCAAAGGATAAGAAATGATGTACATGAAAACAAGTCAACAACCATAATGCACAAATGGTAAGGTGAAGGTTTTTAAGCTAATAAAAATTGGAAAAAATGTCGAAAAAAGCATAACAACCCTCATCCGATGAGTCACCTTAACATTTTGGTATTAGCAAACATAGCTTATATATATATATATATATATTTATAAACAATTAATTTAAAATAACAAAACTAAAAAACATGTTAGCATTTTTTTAGTTTATCATTTTGGCTCAACTATTATTTTTTGGTTTTTTTTTAAAAATTAATTGCATATATATATATAGTTAACATTTTTGATTAATCCACATTTTTTTAGTTTTGTTGTTTTTAATTAATTATATATATATATATATATATATAACAAAATCTCTACCAAAATTTTTGAAAGTTCAAGATTAAAACGTCCAAAGTTCATGCTTTTTCGACATTTTTCCTAATTAAAATTTTGTTTTATGTTTTTTCGATATTTTTCTCAATTAAAATTTTGTTAGTAAAAACAAGTTGGGCCGTAAAGTAAAGGCCCATTAGTGAGGAATTAGTAAAAAGAGAGAGAGAGACTCATCTGACGAATCTAACACTCACCGGAGAGAAGTCTAGATCTCTTCTCTTCTACAATCAAAAGTTTGGTTCGTCACCGGCGAAAGGCGAATTCAATTTATCCGACGATATAATGCTGGTAAATTTCTCGCGCAATTCGTGGTTCTAGATCTCTAAGATCTAATTTCCCGCGTTCTTTCTCCTTTTTTGTTTCTTCGTATGTTGTTTGGCTGATTCAGAATGATCTTCTGGCGTCTTGTGGATTTGCAGTATAAAACGGTGATAGAAGTGGAGCCTCCGAGTCTATTACGGTACTTGGTCGGAGCGGCAGTGATGATGATCGGCGTTGTATTACCTGTTGGTTACATGATGTTCCGCAACAAACGTGTTCCCTTCTCGTCGTCATACTCTAAACAGACGTAGGTGTGCTTTTTCTTTCACTCTCTGTGTTTCTTTCATCTGATCTGTAAAACATTCAGAGCTTTAGGTCTTCACGGTTGTTGTAGGTTGCTGTTACTACTCTTCAAACTAATTTGGGATTAGTTCAAATCACAATTCGGATCAATTCAGAATGATCAAATTTGCAGTATTGTAACAAATTTAGTGTTTAGGAGATCAGTAATCATCATTTAGCTTGCACTGATAGTGAAAATTTAAGATATTTTCTTGTTGTGAGTTTTAAGAGCAACTTAGGGAACTGAATTAGCATTGTTCCTTAAACCTTACTATTTGGGAATGTGATTCAGTCTGAAATTTAGGTTAGAGGTAATTTAGGTTGAAGAGATGGAAATGATATGTTTGTTTCCAGAATGAATACGAGAGAGGACTTTTTTGAAAATGTTAGCATTTTCAATTGATTTGTAGAGACTGGAAGCTTTCAGTGTACTTTGTGTTTGGAACGAGTTCAGGTGGGGAATCCATGGTTGATAGATGAAATTATAGTTGCTCCTCTTCGTTAAAGCTTTGTTTAGGGCTAAAAAAAAGAGGAAGGTGAACCTTTTGTGCTAGTCAAGTAACTCCGGAGTTTATCATCATCCTCACTGATTGGTACTAATATAATCTGATACGTTTACTTTTTCAGGAACAAAGTTTTGATATAGAAAACCAGAAGCTGCAGTTGAATTCAACTGAATTGAGAGGGAAGGATGATGATAACAAATTGATATGGACGACTGTAAAATTATGGAGAAATTCTTGTTTTTACATTTGTTGTAAGAGATCCTTCGATATCAGATTCTTAAACCACATAAATGTGAGTACTTTTTCTTCAATCTACTTGTTTAGGTTAATTCAAGGTCAATTATGTACACAACCTCTTCTATTTGGTGGGAAGATAATCATTCGTTGGCTAGAGTTCTTCATCAACTATAAATTTGTATAACACCGAGCTACGTTCTTTGCATCTCTTCTTGCTTTTTTATTTGGTACTTTGTTTCGCTGTTGTAAATGAAATGATTTAGTTTGGATTCTATCAAAGTTTCAAAACACTACCAAAATAGTAGATATTGGGTTTCAATAGGTAGGACTAGGGCAATTACAAAATCTGTTCATGAGTAGCCTCAAGTAGAGACAAAACATAAACACTTATTACGTATTGATTTGGTCAGATCAGGTCGTGTTTGTGCACAATATGCAAAACTCGTAACAGAAAAAAAACAACAGTGAATGTTGTTAGTGCATCCGTGTACTCATTCCTCTTTCCACCTACCCAGTGCTTGTCCAGCACGGACTCTATCGCCTTGTTTGAGACAGAAACTAAAATCTGACGAACTGCTTGAACCCTCGGGTGAGTTTGCGGTTGGTGCTTGGAAAACAAGCACTACAGTCGATCCCATGTTGAATACACCTACCTGCATCGACCCATACATCAATCATTTACCAGTGATATGAATAAAAGATTTACTCTTTAATTATCTTTAATTGGGACCCCTACTAACCTCCTTCCCCTTCTCAAGCTTTAAGCCATGGCCTTGTGGATCATACACCCGCTCCTCTGGTGGCTCAGTAGGAAATAGCTTCTTCTTTGGCTTGTTTGTTCTCAGCTCAGGTTCAATGAAAAGCTATGAAAGCAAATGTCAGCAAGTTCCTTAACGTCTGTGGGATTTAGGGTTTTCAATTTGTATAACACCTACCTCAATGGATCCGATGTTTGTTGCACCAACAGCAGCAAGTGCCATAAAACCTTGTTTCCATACCCCTTCAAGTACAACCTGTTAGATTAACAGCTGATGATCAATGTCTGAAGACCAAAAAAAAAGAAGGCCAGACACATTTGGTTGAAACAGCTACAATGAATCACAACAATTACCCTTTCATTTTCGACATAGAGATTCCTTATCGTTCTTGTAGCACGTTCGTTCACAGGAAACAGCCGGCCTGAAAATTGATTTTTTTATGAAAGATACCAATAGTTACAAAAGTCCAATCACACAAGTTCCAAAAATTGTTGCAAAATGTCATAAACTTTTGTGAGAGAACAGAGAGTAAACCAACCAGCAAAATGTCGACGAACCAATGCATTCCAGTCAGCCGGAGAGTGTATCCGATGACAGTCCCCTGGTCTTAGGTATATCACACAATAATAGAGCCCCTTCATTGGACTGCAACCAAAACTCTGATTACATAAGTTGTGGGTAAAGTCACTTCTTAGATGTTAAAAGGTTGATTTTTCACTGACCTAGCAGAGATGTTTTCCCGTAATTTTGGAGATGCCAAAGAGACTGTCCACCAAGACTTGTCACTCTTATCTCCAACAGATTCTTCCTCAGACTCATTACTACCTTCAGGTACCATGGGAAGCACAGAGTTGTTTCCTAGAAGAGCCGGAACTGAGTAAGAATGTCCTTTTACTTGCTCGATCATCCCTCTACTTCCTTTTAACTCCCCAAACCTTAGAACAGTGCCATCCACAGGACTAACCTGATTTCCTTGAAATCTTAGAGACCGAAACTAAGAAAGAAAGTCTGCTTAAAAAAAGTTACAATGCTCTTGTTACCGGTTACCAGACAACAAGGATCAGGGTCAATAGGTCTGCGACCTTCTTTTAAGCTGCGAACAAAGAAATCCCTTAGTGAAGCATATTCTTCAAGAGGCAAAGCTGCTTCTTCAAGATCTGAAAACACAGATAGATCAGTTTGAGAATCACTTTTACAACTAATGTATTATTCCAGAAGTCAAACCAACAGCAAAAGTATACAAGAAGAACAAAGAGATCATACTTGAATGGAAAGCTCGAGCCCAGGCTTTATACGCATACGGACGCATCCAGACCGGAATTTCCTGAGGAGAAAAAGACCTAACAAGTAAAAATCATGTTCAGTACGAGAAATGCTTCAACAAGAAGAACTCACCAGACTCATCAATGAGCCCCATGCTCTTGAGATCAATCGTAAAGGCAGAATTCCAAGGAACGAGGCCTAGACAATAACATTTCATGAACGAACACATTAAGTATTCAAGAACTCTTGAAGAGAACAAGAGCAGGAAGTGTTTTACTTTAACATCTGGATGGAACTCAAGTTCGATTCCCCTTTCCCGCTTCTCTTCGAGCTGTTCATCAACCAATCAAAACCATTTGTTAAGAAGAAGAAGTACCAAACTCTATGGCAAGAACTTCGCCAATGTCTACCAAGAGGGTTACATTACCTTCTTGTCTTCATAGAGGCGGCGAGCATGAAGAGCTCCAAGCATAAGAATAGTAGCTATTGTTGCTCCGGGCAAAAGAAAAGCATTGCCTACATTGAATACAACAATGATTTGCTCAAAACTATATAATTGATCTAAATGAAATCCGATTGGAACTTCACAAAGTAGTTCCTACTGAACACATTTCTCACAACTAAATACTCTACAGCTTTTTGATAAACCCAGAATCTTTACAACTTAACTGTGAGAAGCAGCCAATAAAACGATACTTAGTTGTAATCTCAGAAATTTAACTCACGAGCACAAAATCTAACTAATTGTAAAGAAGCAACATAGCATATTTCCGAATTACCTTTTGAATCTCCGGTTCCACCTCCTGCACCACCGCCGCTACCACCACCGGGAGAAGAAGCGCGAGCTGCGAAGTGATTCGAACGGATATTGTTGAAGAAAGAGCTGAAGGTACGGCGATGACTATGGTGGAAGCGGCGGAGATATGAATAATGAGCCAACATATTGACATTCCGAGAAAATCGAGGTTTCATGGCGTTTTTCCGGTAGCAGAGAAACCGATTTTTCTCCGAGGGTTTTAGGTAAACAAAAACCGTTGTTCTCCAACGACGGTTTTAAACGGCGGCGTTTTTTCCCTTGAGTTCGCGATTTTATACGCTTGTCAAAGAAAGACTTGGACCCCAATTGGGCCTTTTTAGCTCTTTCAAAGCCCACCTATCATTTTTTACAAACTATACGAGAATTAAATCAATCTCTGTCTCTTTGAATTCACAAAGCAAGATTATTGGATCTGTCTGGTACTGAATTCATTTCCCTCAGGTATGTGTCAATCTCTTATAACATCGAAACTGTCTCAATTGGTTTCTGGTGGTTTTATATATGATCGTAGGAACTTTACTCAATTTGTTAGAAATCTCAAATTTTTGATAATTCTGTGTGTGTTTCAGAGGCAAAATCGAGTAGTGTATAAATGGAAGATAAAGAGGATGCAAAGAGAATAGTGTTTGTTACTGTAGGAACAACGAGTTTCGATGCTCTTGTGAAAGCAGTGGTGAGTCAAGATGTTAAAGACGAGTTGCAGAAGAGAGGATTTACTCATCTTCTCATTCAAATGGGTCGAGGAATCTATTTCCCATCTAAGGTTTTTAATCTTAATCATCTTCTCTACTCACTTCTTTACTTAATTGGGCTGTGATATTATGAAAATTGGATTTGGGGCACAATTATTCAATCGACTTGAATTAATAAAAATTGTTTGTGTTAATCCCAGTGTGATGGTGAGGATGGATCATTAGTTGTGGATTACTTCACATTTTCGTCGAGTATCGCAGATTATATTCGATCTGCTTCTCTTGTTATTAGTCACGCTGGTTAGTGTTATCGAGTACTTAGACCTCTTTTGAAGTTCATAAAACAAGAGAGGCCCATTTTTGAAATGCTAGGATGTCATAAACACTCTCAATGATGCAGGATCTGGAAGCATATTCGAGACACTAAAGCTAGGGAAACCATTGATTGTGGTAGTGAACGAAGATTTGATGGACAATCATCAATGTGAATTAGCTGAAGCACTTGAAGAGAGGAAGCATTTGTATTGCGCTCGTCCTCAGACCCTACATCAAGCCTTGACTAAAATGGAGTTGAAGTCTCTGGTTCGATATACTCCAGGGGATGGAACACCTGTTGCTCGCATTATCGACAGGTTCCTTGGATTCCCTGATGATTAAAAGTGTAAACAAACACATGAAAACAAGTGTTTTGTTTCTGGATTCAACTGATTATGCACTATTTTGTTGCTCTTTCTCCATTGGAATGATGTCATATTCATGTTAGCAAAGCTTGTTTCTGTCGTTTTAAAAGGATAATCAGAGATATCGATTGTGAAATTAACAATTAAATCACCCTGTTTTATCGACTGATTGTAGAATTTTAGCCTCTTAAGTTTGTAGAAAATAGTATATCAACGTACTCCATCTTCTTAAGCATGTTTTTGTAATATTTAAGTTAAATATTCTAAGTTGTTATATAATGCAAAAAAATAAAAGGACTAATCTTTAAATTGGTGGATTTTGTTAATGGGAGTTATTGGCGATTTTTTTATCTCAGAACCGGACTAAAACCAACAAAAAAACAGCAAGCAAATATAAAGTTTAAGATTAAAGCATAATTGAAATGCAATTGTATATAGTCTCCAAAATTTGCAAAAACAAGTCATCTTGCGAGAGATAAAAGTGCAACAACATGGAAACTAGAAAATGATAGCAATAACAATAAAAGCAGAAGGCAATCAACGGTAGCGAAGAAGGGAGAGAGAGTTGTTTTTCTTCCATGTAGCCCTGCGAGAAGGACGGTTCTTGTGGTTGTTGTGACCCTTTCCACGCAGACCTCTGTTCTTCTTTCCCTCTGAGGTAAGTCCTCTGAGCTCACGGTGCTTGTGAACTGGGTTGCAGATCCAGTTGATTCTCGGGTCATTACGCACAGCATTGTGTGCTGGGTCAATCAAGATGATCTCGTAGTACTTGTAGGTCGAATCCTGTTAAACACTCGGTAAGTTAAACATCTATATACACAGAATCAGATCAATAAAGACTACTGAGAAAAGGTAGTAAATGTACCTCGTTGAGCCAGTAGGAGTTAAGAACTCTGAGACCACCCAATTTCCTTCCAGCACGCTCCTCAGCAACAGACCTCTTGCTCCTCTGAAACTTGAGTTGGGTTACTCCCTGGTTTGTGGGTTTACCATACACAATACCCTTAGACACTGGCCTCTTTCGTCCACCACGTCTCACACGGACACGGTACACAACAAAGCCCTGACATACATCAACATTTCAACAAAATTAATAACGGATTCTGAAGCTATAGTAAGAAGAATGTAGCTGTACCAGTCATTAATAAAGACAATTCTCTATAGAAGAAACCACATTAAAAACCAATGTGGATCATATGCAGATATCACAACATTATCAACATAAATCTCAGTATCTACACAACAAGATCTAATTTTTCCAGTAAAAATCAACTTCTACAAAAATCATTTGATAGCTAAGCAACAGAAATCACTAACCCACATTAGATAGATAACAAAATTAACTAAACTAAGATCAATGTTAATCAAAATCAAACAAAGACGAGAAATTAGGGTAAAATAAATCACCTGCTTGGCCTTGTAACCCAAACGACGAGCCTTATCAGGACGAGTAGGCCTGACGAGACGAACAATCGAAGGCTGCTGTCTGTATTCCCAGCACCTAACCCTCTGAAGGAATCTCATGACATCAGATTGCTTCTTCCTCCATAGCTCAGAAACATACTTGTACGCACCTACGTTTCACCAAAATAAATCGAATCAATTAAAACTAAGTAGCTGAAAACAGCTCGCAAACGACAGATCCGTAACACAAACCATCATTTGAGCAACAAAGGAGATGCAAAAATCGATCTAAGAAACGAAGAGAATGGATCTAAACGAAGGATCAGAAGAACAATTACCCATTTTCGAAGTTTCGCAGAGCCGCACAACACTGCCGCAGTGAAGGCGTTTGTACCTGATTTAAAGTAAAGGATTAGGGTTTTATCTCTAATGGACCTTTATATGTTTGGAAATTGGGCTGGTGTAATTAAAATAAATAACGGCCCATAAGAGACTAACACTATACGGGCTTTGAAGTTCCACTTAAGCCCATTAATGTCAATTTTATTTTCCCAGCTTCTTATGTTCATGGTTCCCTTGTGATAATTAACCACGTTTAATTTCTATGATTTGACTCAGTAAACTAACTGTATATGTATAAAAAAGTCAAGCATTTGTTCATATGGTTGATTAGTATATTGCTAATCATATGGATAAGTTTTTTACTATATTTATCTAACTGTTTTAAAGTGTCATGGACCTGGTCACAGTGAGGAACTGCTGAGCTTTTTAACAAAAGTGGTTTGTTTTGCCAAAAGTGTGGTTTCTGATATGCGTTTTTTTTCCCTTACGTTGCACAAAGAAGAAAAAAAAAACATTTTCGGTAAATGTGTGGCAGATTCGCTGAACACTTCATAATTCATAGTACTAGTGGACAAATATTTCCTTTATCCATAATTTTTCTCTACCATTCAATTATTTTTCTCTTTACCAGTTAGACCTATCATGAGTAAAGATTCTACTAAGTTGACAACTATGAAAAAATAATGGATATGTACACTATTTAAATAATTGCTTTGATTTTTTAATGTTTCTTACGTTAATATCTCCAATATCGTGAAAGGAAAAGACTTTTTAACTTGTAGTTTTTTTTTTTTTTTTTTTGATAAAAGATGAGAAAAGATTTATCAAAGATATACGGATCTGATCTCATTTTTAGAATGAAGATATAACAACCTCTCATAATCTCTCATAATCAAAACGAGTTCCTTAATTAAAAACACATGTTTATTTTTTATATTAAAAAAACACATGTTTATCGTACGTGTACAACAATAGTTGACAATACTAAAACGTAAACAAATACGTACCACATATCACAAAGTATGTTTTAGACTTTTCAAGTTAACATGCAAAATTGTGTACGCTGGTTCTTTTGTATTGTGTCAAGTATTTTGGTCCATTGAAATTTAATCTTCTTCTAATCTGTAGTCCCCCATATTAATTGCAATTTGTTGTAGTCAATCAATCGCTTCAAAATATGTACGTGAGTCCTTTTCTTTTTTCGGCACGTACGTGAGTCTAACATCATTTTCTTCTCACTTATATTGTTTAAAACAAAATAAACGCGGGACGATAAACCTTTTTTAAAAGTGGTTAAGTTTCATGGAATTGCAACTCAAAAGTAATTGAAAATAAATGGATTGATTCATTTCTTTTACATACTAGTCAAATCTTTTCTCATCTTTTATTATAAGATTTTGACAGAATCTATTAACCTCTTTTAAAATTAAACATTTTTTGGACCATCAATTAGATCGGCTAATTTTCCAAGCCAGATTAGCGGAACATAGTGGATTTGAGTTCTAATATCATGTATTTATAGATTTCTAACTCAAAAATAAATTAACAATGAATAGATTGACTCATTTGTCTTATATATTAGTCAACCTCATTCTCATTTTTTAGATATGAGATATTCCTCCACATTTTTTTATAAATTCAGATAAATCAATTGTTTAGTACTCTTCTAGGTAGCATGGAAACTCTCTCCGATATCCGTTTCCCATTTCAAAAACGTTTCATAAATGGAAACTCGATGGAAACACGTTTCCTAAAAACCATCATTTGGAAACGCTATGGAAACATCTATTTTCGTTTCGGAAACGCGATAGAAACTTGTTTTTTTTTAGAAACTTAATAAATAAATAATTTGGAAACATATATATGCATGATATATGCTTTTTTACCTTTAGAAAATCCTAGCTAATTTATTAAATATAAATATTTTCTTTTTTCTCCAAAAATTAATCATAACATAAAACAGTTATAACTTAGAAGTTTAAAACTCTAAGAAAAAACATAGAAGAATACAAGAACATGGTGGAACACCAAGAGCTCCCTTGATTTGAAACTAGATTTTTTTAAATATGGTTTTAATGTTTCACTATATTTTTTAAATTATATATACACTATATTTTTTTAAATTATATATATATTTTTAAATTATATATATATTCACGTTTTTAACACATACTTGTTTCCTAATTTTCTAAAAAAAATCGTTTTCGTGTTTCCACACGTTTCGCTTCCGCGTACCCATTTCCGTTTCCATGCTACTTAGGTACTCTCTCTGTTTTACAAAAAGTTTCGTTTTAGAGTTTTTTTTTTTTTTGTTAAATATCGTTTATAATTTTAATGTGACTTTTAAACTAAAATCTTAATTGATCCTCTAAACGAAGATATTTTCATTTAAATCAATATTATCATCTAGTTGTTGGTATATTAATTAATATTTGTGTGGTTTAAAACTGTTTAAATATGTGAAAACAACACCTTTTATTAAATGGAAAAAGTAGGGTTTTAAAATAGGACATGTATATTTAATAATTTAATTGATTTAATTGTACAACATTTGTTGGCCGCCTCCTCGTGTATAAATAAATGTACATCAAGCGTAATGCTCAACAAAGAGACCAAAAGAAAAAGCCACCAAAGTGTGTGTGTTCTTCTTTCTTAACTTTACAAAATGGCTACTCACAATCTCTCCTTCAGCTCAGCTTTTGTTGCCAACGGTGGTCACCAAAACACTCAGCATTTCCCTTGCAACGCAGTCTCCCAAACAGTGCCAGCTCATGCTGTCACGGTCCGCCGATCCGCCAATTATCGCCCCCCTCTATGGGATCATCAATATCTCCTCTCGCTCGAGAATATATATGTGGTACATACTAACATAACACACTAACGTATATGATTCATTCAACATATTATTAGGGCCACTCTATAACGTTTCCAAAGACTTTGTTGGATTATTATCGGAAGTTTCGTCAATTTTTCGGTAACTATTTTGTAGTGAATTTTATGGCAGAAAAAACACAGAAGATAGTTTTAAAATTTAAAGTGTTAGTAAAAATAGTTGGAAAGTTTAAAGTGCTAGTGTAATACCTTTAAAATTTAAAGTGTTAGCATATGCCACTTTCCAAGTTAAAAATGTTATTTTCCCATAAAAATTATGCCACTTATGATCTTTTAATTCGTAATGCATAAACAATTCCAAGCTATAATTTGTTTTTGCATATGCTTTAGGCCAGATCAGCTGCATTGTATATAATGATATTTTTTAATGTAATATAATGTGTTGTCTTGATACATAGAAAAAAGTTGACACCGTGGAGAAAGCTAAATTGTTGAAAGAAGAGGTGAGGAAGACACTAGATGAGACCGAAGGTTTTGTTGAGCAGCTAGAAATGATCGATTCTCTGCAAAGACTCGGAATCTCGTATCACTTTAAAGACGAAATCCATAATATTTTACAAAACATTCATGACCAACGCGGTAAAATTGACAAGGAAACACAAGATCTTCATGCTACAGCACTTGATTTTTTTCTCCTAAGGCAACATGGTTTTGATGTCTCGCAAGGTTTTTTTTTTTCAGATGACCTTATTATATTATAATAAATTCTAGTTTACCAATCATGTGGCTAATCAAATAATAAGCATTCAATTCGTATTTTACATTGCAGATGATTTTGACGTTTTCAAAACTGAGACCGGAGAATTCAGAAAAGCTCTAAGCACTGATGTAAAAGGTTTACTCTCTTTATACGAAGCTTCTTATTTTTCAATGTATTCAGAGTTTAAAATCAAGGAGGCTAGAACTTATGCAAATGAGCGATTAAGCGAGTTTGTCGCGGAAAATAGAAAAAATATGTGCGGAAAAGATAATGGTTATATGCTAGAGATGGTGAAACGAGCACTAGAAACGCCGTATCATTGGAGCATGCGAAGGTTAGAAGCAAGATGGTACATAGATGTGTACAGAAGCAAGCATGACATGAACCCTCTCTTGCTAGAGTTTGCAACACTTGATTTCAATATGCTACAAGCTAATCATCAAGAAGAGCTTAAACTAATTTCTAGGTAAATTAATTAATTGTTAAGTAATCCCATACATGTTTAATCTCTCTATCAAAGTGAATTATATATGTTTATTTGAGTTAGTTAATCAGCTTCTTGTCACAATTTTGATGTAGCTGGTGGAATAGCGCAGGACTTATGAAACAACTTGACTTTGTGAGAGATCGAATCACAGAGAGTTATTTTTGGACCATTGGAATATTTTACGAGCCAGAGTTTAAATACTACCGCACGATACTCACCAAAATCTTCATGTTAATTGCGATCATGGATGATATCTATGATATATATGGTACATTAGAGGAGCTCGAGATTTTCACAACTGTGGTCGAAAAGTAAGTATAGTGGATACTATATCAGACACATGACTAGACTATATATATAAGATTTTACATATATCAATTTAAATAAAGCTATAAGATACTTATAAAATGTGCCTCAAACGATGGGATCATATTTTTTAAATTTTGTCTCTCATAGTCCCATGATATCAATTATAATCCATAGAAATCTTTACTTTTTCAGATGGGATGTGAACCATGTCGAAAGACTTCCCGACTACATGAAAACGTGTTTTCTTTTTCTATACAATGAGATCAACCAAATCGGTTACGATGTTCTTAGAGACAGAGGACTTAACGTCATTCCTTACCTCAAACAAGCTGTAAGTTTTTCTATAAATTTCGGTTTTTAATTTCCCCAACAAATTTTCGTTTATAAACCATTTAATACATATATAAATTTTGCTGTTATATATTTAGAAATTCTTATTTTAATTTCCTTAGTGGGCGGATCTATTTAAAACATTCCTAACCGAAGCGAAGTGGTACAAAACTGGACACAAACCAAGTTTCAAAGAATACATGCAAAATGGTGTGATCTCGAGTTCTGTCCCAACGATATTGCTCCACCTTTTCTCCGTCCTCTCCGAAAACATCTCCGACCAAACCCTAACCTATGTTACCAAGAAGCATCACTCTGTCGTCCGGAGCTCTGCCATAATTCTCCGTCTCGCCAATGATCTCGCCACCTCAACGGTACACATTAGTAGTTGATTAGTTTCTCATAATTTGAGGTATATATATCTCATTTATTAATATAGCTAATATTTATTGAATTAATTAATTAGTACTTATACCGACATCACTAAGACACTAATTAAATTGAGAAAGACATGGTCTCCTTATGAGAGAGACATTGAGAGATATCTCTCTTAATTATAGTGAGATCATGTCGTTCTCAATAAATTATGAACCATGCTTTTAATTTATTTTTACCACTTTTAATAAGGGGCTTACTATCAATTAATTTGCTATGATTTAGAAATATTTCCACTGATTTTTAATCATTTCACATAATACCCAAGACAATATATAATGTCTAATATATTTTTAAACGGGAAAAAATATCTAACTCTATATACCATGAAAGCATAAGTTTTTAAACTAACTTGTTGACTAGTAAACAAATAACACTAACTATTGAAATAGTTTCATAAATCATCATTGAATAATAAAGCTCAAAATCTTAATGATTCACAGGAAGAGATGGCAAGAGGAGATTCACCAAAGTCAGTCCAATGTTATATGTACGAGACAAGAGTCAGTGAGGAAGAAGCACGTGGACACATGCAAAGTATGATCAGCGACTCGTGGGACATCATAAACTCCGATTTCAAAACAACACACACTTCTTCTCTTCCCCCAAGTTTCGTGGCAGCCGCCGCAAATCTTAACCGCGTGGTACAGTGTATCTACCGGCACGGTGATGGCCACGGCTGCCCCGATAAGGCCAAGACCGTTGATTATATCCATTCCGTACTCTTAAATCCCGTTTCACTATAGAATTGTAAAATTGTATTTGCTGCATAATAAATATACTTTGATAATCACAATTGTTAATTGGTATGAGTTGACGCACACTATAAAATGTTCAAGCTCCAGTCCTTAGAGAGATTGCTTTTTACCGTCTTCTCTCTTTCGTTCAAGTTGATCCAGTTTAATATACAAACTATATTATAATTAGAGCTTGAATCTTTTTTATACAAGAACTAAAAATACATTTGTTACGGTTAAATTTATGTGATAGATAGAATGTTCCTGCATATGAGCCTAAGAGGTGGTATGCAGCGGGGGCGTCATTCGTATTAACTTTGCCATTGATTCGTCAAATACTCAAAAATATAAATCATTAAATCGACGAAAATATTACCCAAAAATAAAAAGATGAATACAGAATAAAGATTTAAAAATACGCTCTACGTTTTCTTCAAGAGATAAAATCTTTAGACCTCTTTATTCTTAAATCTTTAGACCTCTTTAGAAGCCAAGTCGTACGTATTTTTCTTCACGCTATCGATACACGCATCTTCTTCCTTTTTATTGATTTTCTAGGTGTTGTCGTGGCCTTCTTCTGATGGAATTATGGCAAAACTATAATAAGACTTTGACATTTTTATCAGTTGAATTCTTTGCACAAATGGAGCAAAACGGTATTCATCCGAAGGATAGATAATACGAGTTTCGAGCGAAATAGTATATGAGGAATATTTAACAACTTGGCTATGATACGAAATAATAGCGGAAAAATGATAATAATAATTTTATAGTTTACTTTTTTAATATTTGGAAAATTAATTTTGGTAAAATCTTTGAATCATCAAAACGAATATAAAAATATGGAAGACAATTTGACTTAAATAAAGAGAAATAGAGAACTATATGTTTTATTATTCAAATCATAAACTTAGCTACGCATAAACGACTATTTGTAATATTAAAATAAATAATAAAAATAAATATCTCGCTGCATGAAGGAGTCAGCATAAATCAAGATTATATATCCAGTTATACAAAAATCATTTGAGGTTATTTTAGGGTAATAGAAAATTGACTGGATCCGTTTATTGTATACGTTTCATTTTCTTCATGCAAAAATTCAGTCTCGCTGCTATTTTTCTGTATGGCTACGTTTCATTTTTTATAAGTCAATCATATTTTAATTTCAATAAAATTAGAATATTTGTGCATGATTTAAGAACGCATTTAATATGAATTTTTCTTTAAAAATAGTATTTTTTCCATCTACAATTCTTACGGATTTGAGTCGTGAAGCATATATATATATATACCAACCGTGTATATATATATATACCAACGATTCGTATTTTGGCAAGTTGGTATACAACCAACTAATCTTACTTTACTCTAAGACACGGTTCCCCCAATACATTGTAACGGGGCTGTGAAAAAATTAATTGAGTGTATCCACGATCCTCTCCCTATGGTATCAGAGCCATGTGGATGGTGTTAGTGATAGTGTTAAAATGGAACTAATCAAAATCAAAATGTTTTAAAACCTCAATCAAAATGTTTAGTTATCCATTTACTCTTTTTAATGAAGTATATTTAATGACTTTATGGTCATACGTTTTATGTTTTACTATACTATTTTTATATATTATGATTTACCTAATTATATTTTTCTATGAAATTTACGATTTTTATTACGATTACAACTAAATAGGATCTTTTCTAAAATATATATATTCGTCGAAAAAAAATTTAGAGATCATCAATCCTCGGATTGTTGAAAAGTCTCAACTCGAACCTTGTGTATACAAGCAATCCTCTAACTTGGTTAATACCCTAAAAAGTTAATACCTTGATTCTTGTGGTATCGAGGAGATCTTTCGAGTCAAAAAATTGATTCAGAATATATATATCTAAGAAAAAATCTTACATACTAGAAAAAAAAGATTTAAAATTATTTAGTAAGTTTCTTGATTACAAACTTATCATCACTTCCTTTTGAGTTTTACAAAGCTTAGTCCTCCCGAGTGTTTTTACCAGTCTTGTGTCTAGCAAGTAAGTCCCGTGAAGTGTAGGGCAATTAAACCTAGAATTAAGTCTGGATTGTAGGGAATCTAAACCTTTAAAAACCATTAGAAATTCATGATGAGTTCGTATTTTAGAAATTCGCTAGATAGATCTGAATCATCTGCATCTAGAAGTAGATTTCCAAAAGAATCTAAAAAAGTTATAAATAGCCAAGAAACGACCATAGATGACTTTTAAGGCTCAATTGACAATTGGGAAATTCCAAGAGTTAATAGAGATCAAATCTATCAAATCTCACGAATGAATTTCTTAAAAACAAAATTTTCAATTAAAACAGAAAAACGTGACATACAATTAACTAAACCTTTTGAAACAATTGAATTATTTTCACAAAATGCTTTACAAAGACATAGAGAAAAGAATTTCAAATATATACATATTGGCTTAGTCCAAGTCGGTATAAAACCACTTTCAAAAGAAGGTCTTAATACTTCAATTTTAGCTATCCGAAGAGATACTAGATTCAAATTATTTGAAGACTCTTTGCTCAGCTCTATAGAGTCAAGCCTTTGTGCTGGTCCAATATCATTTGATTGTTATCCAAATTTCACTGTTTCTTTAAATGACAAAAATATATTAAAATCACTGGTTTTACAAGTTAAAACACATAACTATGAAATGATCGAAGGATCAATTCCGATTGCTTTGGTATTTAGACTACATTATAAAGCCATGACTAGTGCTTTTTCTTCAAAAGTAAAAATATCGAGTAAAAAGGGTGAAACACTCTTACTCCAAACCGATTTTTCAAAATCAAACTCTGTTATTCCAAGATCAATTCAATGGAAAGATGTAAACCTTCCAGATGAATGGATCCTTGAAGGAGTAACTCAACCAAAACCTCAAAACCCTGTAGAACCAATAGAGCCAAACACACGTTTAAAAAATATTGAACAATCTAATGATGGAAAAGTAAAGCTTTCCTTCATTAGACATAATGAGAAAAATATTGAAGATGATCTCATCTATGAATCCTCTTCAAATATGAATACAATAGACTTAGGAAGAGTCTCCCAAATAGGTCGTAATTATCCGATTCAATAACCCATATTCCAACCACGATTCTCAACTTTTGATGTTCCAAATTCAATCTTGAGAAATGTTGATTTTTGAACACAAATTCCAAAACCTGTCTATATGTCAAGAACTAGTCTTGAACAAAATGAATTTGTCACGAAATCAGAACCAACTAGCCCAACTTTTTCAGCTATCACTGATATGGCTAATAAACTAAATGTTTTAGAAAAAGATTTTGAGATAAATAAAAAAATTTTGCGAGAAGAGTTCTATTTAAAAAATAATTTACAAAAAAGAAATTAGTTTTTCAAAGAATTTTCAAAAATCAGAGAAAAAATACAAGAAGAATATTATGAATACCTTAACAAAAACAGAGTTCAAATTTTATTTTTAATTGGTTTGAAGATTATACAAAAGAAAATAATATTTATAATCCTTTTTTAAAAACCGCAAATCCTATTACCAATCGAAACAAAGAATATGAATGGGAAACAATTACTAATGGGAAAATAATTGTTTCAAATCACCCTCTCAACAAGGAATAAAACTTGAGTTATCGGGTAAACCGATCGAAGCAATTCCTTTAAAAATCCCTCAAGAAGATGATAAGATAAATGTCAAGAACATCATTCTCCAAAATAATTTTTCAAATACTAATCTTGGCACAATAAGTAAACAACTTGATAGGATTGAGAAAACAATTCTAAAACAAACAAATCACCCAAATGAAACCCCATCTAATAAAAAACTAAAACTTCCAATTTTCAAACCGTTTCAAATTTCAGAAAATAGTGTTAAAACTTGTCAAAATACGAATATAGAATTCATCCGAGCTCTTCAAAGCCAACTGAGCAATATAGAAATAGAAGAAAATAGTAAGCAACAAAGAAATCCTAGAAATCTCGAAACACAAAGTTCAAATATTCGAATAAATACCCTATGTCATGAATCAGATTCCGATAAAACAATAGAACAATTTTCAAACAATAGAATGATGGAAATTCAGCCAATCGAACAATCTAGGTTTAACTCTTCTTCAGTCTATGACTGGAATCTAGATGGAATATCTGAATATAACATTTTAATTTTTCTACAAAAAAATGACCATGGCTGCAAACGCCTATAGAACACAAATAGGCAATGAAGATAAAACGGTAGCTGAACTCTTTATAGTTGGCTTTTCAGGACAGCTTAAAGGATGGTAGGATAAATATCTAAATAACCAGCAACGAGGAAAAATTCTTGATGCTATAAAAATGGATAAAGAAGGAATGCCAATTATAGATAATTTTGAAAATACACAACAAAATGCAGTATCAACTCTAGTCTTAACTATAACCCTTCATTTCATAGGAGATCCTTCTGTCCTTAGGGACAAAAACGCTGAACTCCTTTCAAATCTTAAATGTAAAAAATTAAGTGATTTCCAATGGTATAAAAACACCTTCCTCACTAGAGTCCTACTTCGGCAAGATTCAAATTTACCCTTCTCGAAAGAAAAATTTCTTGCTGGTCTACCAACACTCTTAGAAGAAAAGGTCAGAACTAAAATTAGAGAATCTAGTGGCATCCAAATAATAGATTATGATGATTTCACTTACGACGAATTAATTAGTCTTGTCCAACAAGAAGGTCTTAAAATCTGTCAAGATTTAAAACTCCAAAAACACCTCAAATGAGAACTTAAAAGAACAAAAATAGAGTTAGGATCTTTTTGTAACAAATTTGAAATGGATCCTACAAATAAAAAGTCATGTGCAGGAAATTGTAAACCAGAATACTATTCCAAAAAATTAAAGTTTACAAAAAACTTTAAAGATTATAGGTCACGAGAAATTTTCTGGAAAAAACCTCGAAGAGATAACTCCTGGAATAAAACTAGAAAAACATTTAAACCACAAGAATCAAAAAACAAACATTTTTATAAAAATCTAACATGCTATAAATGCAATAAAAATGACATACTTCAAAATACTGTCGCTTAAATAAGAAAATCCAAGAACTCGATCTTGGAGAAGAAATCACACACAAAATATCAAATCTTTTCCTATAATACTCAACATCATCTAGTGATTATGATTCTGAACACTCTTCTGAAGAGGCCTTGCAAGTTGATGAACTAAATGATACATCATCTAGCTCGGACTCAGATAAGAAAAAAGTTTAAGTCCTCACAAAAGATCAAGAATTCCAACTAGAAATCTTGAATTCAATATCAGACCCCCAACTAAAACAAAAATTTCTAGAAACAATTATTTCATCCCTAAATGGAAGTCAAAAAACAGAAAATCTTACAAAACCAAACGATCCGTCAAAAACAAACTCTTCATATAACCTCACAAATATCCTCAACCAAGGAAGAAAAAATAATTCTAAAACAACCCTCCAATCACTTCAAATTGAAATAAAAGATGTAAAATGAGCTCAAACATCTAAAAGAAAAACAAAAAACCGATTCCGAATATTTTCATTCAATATTAGTCTCTAAACATGATGACTCAAGTTCGGAAGAACATGAGAACAATTGTCCAGAAAACATAGAAGATGAAATAATATAACAAATATAATCTCTAAACACTATGCCAAATGATTTCCTCTTTTTACTAAGAGAAATCACCTCTCAAAAATAAAAAATAAAAATTACACTTGTCTTTTCAGAAAACTATAAAATAGATACAATTGCACTCTTTGACACTGGTGCAGACTTAAATTGCATAAAACAGGTCTAGTACCAAGATGCTTTCACCATAAAACAAATAAAAAATTCTCAGCAGCAAACAATTCAAAACTTAGTATAACATCAAAAACAGAAGCTTCAGTATTAAAAGATAATGTTCTTTTCAAAACTGCTTTTGTTCTCACAGATGATATATATACCAAAATATCATTCTCGGAACACCATTTATAAACTTAATAATACCTTACAAAGTTAACGAAGAATCAATCTCCTTCAAAACACAAGATAAAAATTCTTCTTTGAATTCATGGAAACACCAAAAAAGAAAAGTCTAAACTTAATAAAAACTTACTCAATACAAGAAAATTCAATAAATTCACTGCTACATAGCAAAAACTTCCACTTGGAAAATTTGCAAACAGAATTTCTTGTTGAAAAGACAAAAGAAACACTAGAAACTTCAATTACAAACGAAAAAATTTCAAAACTAACTAAGCTTTTCGAAGAACAATTATGCTCCGACTTACCAACAACCTTTTGGGATAGAAAACAACACATAGTTGATCTACCCTATGAAGAAAAATTCGATGAAAAAGAAATTCCTGCAAAAGCTCGCCCAATACAAATGAACTATGACCTAGAGAATTATTGCAAGAAAAAAATTTCATAACTTTTAAACAAAAATTTAATTTCAAAGTCAAGATCTCCATGGTCTTGTGCAGCTTTCTATGTGAATAAAAACTCTGAAATAGAAAGGGGAACTCCAAGACTCGTGATAAATTATAAACCTTTAAATACATCATTAAAATGGATTAGATATCCGATTCCAAATAAAAAAGACCTCCTTCAAAAACTTCAGTCTGCACACATATTTTCAAAATTCGATCTAAAATCAGGATTTTGGCAAATCCAAATATCCGAATATGATCATTATAAAACAGTATTTACTGTTCCTTTTGGACAATACCAGTGGAACGTAATGCCTTTCGGTTTAAAAAATGCACCTTCGGAATTTCAAAGAATAATGAATGATATACTTTCAGATTATTTAAAATTTTGTATAGTATATATTGAAGATATACTTATATTTTCAAACTCGATTGACGAGCATTTCAAACATCTCAAAACTTTTTACTATCTCGCACGTAAAAATGGACTTGTTCTTTCTAAAACAAAAATGTCTTTATTCCAAACTAAAATATGATTCCTTGGTCACTACGTTTCAAAAGGAATGATAAAACCAATAGAAAGATCATTAGAATTTGTGAATAAATTCCCTAATAAAATCTTGGATAAAACTCAATTACAAAGGTTCTTAGGAAGCCTTAATTATGTACTAGATTTTTGTTCAAACATCAACATATTAGCTAGACCACTTCATGATCGTCTAAAAAAAACCCAATCCCTTGGACAGAAGAGCATACCGCAGTAGTCCAACAAATTAAAAAACAAGTCTTAGAAATCCCATGCTTGCATATAGCGGATCCAAAATTAGGGAAAATAGTGGAAACAGACGCCTCTGATCTAGGATACGGGGGCATTCTACAACAAAAAGGAACAAATAATCATGAAAATATAATCCAATTTACTTTATCCCGTTGGAATGAAACTCAAAAAAATTATTCGACCATCAAAAAGAAAATACTAAGTATAGTCTTATGTATACAGAAATTTCAAAGTGATATTTTAAACCAAAAATTTTTACTAAGTGCTAAAGATATTTTACAAAAAGATGTAAAAAACCTTACATCAAAACAGATTTTCGCCCGATGGCAATCTTTATTAAGTATTTTCGATTTTGATATAGAATATATTAAAGGAGAAACAAATTCTGTTCCAGATTTCCTGACCTCGAGAGTTTCTCCAAAACAGGTATGATGCCCCAAAGATGGCTGACAGGGGAAAAACCCCTGCTTCAGGCCAAAACCAAGACAAAATACCAACTCCAAATACCTCCAAACCAAAGACAGAACCAGAAACACAACCCTGTAATACAATTACAAAAAGGAAACCGGAAAAAGAAGAAAAAACTCTTTAAACCCCTAAAGAAATCTTGATACAAATACGGTCCCAACAACAAGCTTTCGAAAAAAGTTTTTCAAAATAAGAGAAAGGTAGTCCTTCAAAACCACCCCCTTCTCTTGCAATTTCTGAAATACTTGAAGCCAATTCAAAAATGGTTTCAAAACAAAACCAGGCTTCAAAACAAATTTCAAAACCTTTAAACAATTCACAAATTGTTTTAAAGGAATTTTCAAACAATCCCCCTTCGGAATATTTTGAAAAACCAACTTATCAAAATGTGATTACAATAGAAAAAGACTTTTTTGAAAATAATCTGTATTTGACGATCGAAAAGTTTTTTAGAAAAAACCAGTTTTTCAAACCATACAATTCTGAAAAAACCGTTTTATTTTACCAAACAATTTTAGAAATCACAGGATCAATTACTTTCAAACATAATTTTTTGGATGAAAGTCACACGGCCCCTGCTTATTCAACTTTTAAAATTCATGAAATCATTTCCCCAAGAGATTGGGATATGATCTCAATGATAATATAAAGTTTCCAGAAGATTGTTTGAATATTTTTTGCTACAATGTCCCATCCAATTACTGAGATTATTGCCAAGCTTGGTACAATGCTTTCCTTATTCAATCTCCCAAACACAAACACACGTGGTTGATCTTTTTCGACACTGCATGTAACCTATCTAAATCTCTTCTCTGGTTTAATCAATGGTGGAACAACTTTGGTTCCGTCATAAACATTTTTAAGCCTCAGATAAATAAATCATTCCAAATCTTTAAATCCAGTTTCATATCATCTGAAGATGAAAAAAGATTTCCCGCCTTGACCCTTTTTCATTCTAATTTCCATTTGCCCTGGGTTTTCTCATGGACTTTTGAATTTTCGGATGATACAATACCCATTATCAGACGAATATTTAAAGTCAAATGGTGGGATAAATATAGAATCCCCTCGAATTTATATCCTTCAAACATCCCTGAATGGATTAGATCACAAAATTCCAAAACTCTTAATCCACCAGCCCCACAAAAATTAATCCAAACACCAGAAATGACTCTCTTCCTAGCCCAAAAATAAAAAATGTTATCGATGTTAGTGGCTGCAAAATGAGAAGAAGAAATCAAATCAATCTCATTGCGATTTCTACCGACGATATCAACACAAAATTCCCAAGCATCCGGAAGTGAACTGGAAGTAGACAAAGATGATATATAAAAAAAAAATAGTATTTAATATGAATTTTTCTTTTAAAATAGTATTTTTTCCATCTACAATTCTTACGGATTTGAGTCGTGAAGCATATATATATATATATATCTACACTTAGACAAGACATCGCCGTGACGTCTTTGCCGACATGTGATTGTTCGTAGCTTCTTTACCACCACTTCTCTTAGTGGTCCAACAAAAAAATAAATATATATATATGCATTTCACATGTACTAGCTATGCATGAAACTCCTCATATTCGGCATGTTAAAATCGCGGTTGACAAGTTCGGTTCCACACTTTCACTATCTGCCATGCGATTACCGTGTGGACACTGATCTATCTCGTACTTGTTATTAAAAAACAAAACATGAAGATATTTATATGTATTAATATGTCCACAAATTGAATTAAAATTAAAATGTCGCTTTTGAAGAGAAACTCTTAACCATATATATATATATATATATATATATATATCTTTATTTATCAATTCTTGTAAATGTTTTTAGTTTAGGACGTCCAAAATACTCCTCGTTCTGGGATTTTTGTTAAAACTGAATCCAAGTATATTGAAAATTTATCCAACTTGATACTATATAGCATCAGAATCCTAAGTATAGATGGAGTGGTCTAGAGTAGTCTACTTAAGGCTTACTGCCAGTTGCCAATTGTAGAATGAGAATCGGTTTGAAATGAACCGGTAAGAATCATCATTTCGAGTGGATGAACTAGGATGCCATATTGAAAATTAGAAGAAACCAAAAATTATATATAAGAGATACGCACGAACCTGATAAAGATGTTTTTTACCGGATTTATCAAATAACCCTTTATACGTTGTAATATAAAGGGTATATCGATCCACGGAGAAGTGGGATCTAACTCACTAACAATGCAAGCAATGTTATGATCTAAGCTATATAGAATTTAGATTTTCTGTAAACAAAGCAATAAATGACAACTTTCAAATACAATTACTAAGGTAAGAACTCTAGAAAATCATAGGTTATAGGGTGATCACTTAACAAGCTAATAGAGTTCAAATCAATACTAATCATATCTATCCATAGGCCTTAAACACAATTATCAACTAATCCATTCTCATGGCAAAAGCATCTTCATTAATCAATCATCAAGCATTAATTTTTATTAGTCAATGATCAAGTAATAAGCATTAATAGCATGTTCAAATGACCACTAAACACCCTAAGCAAATATTCTCATATGTAAGGAATGTAAAGCACTCAATAAATTGGCTGGAGAATTTCATCAAATACCTTGTGAGCATAGAAATCCCTATAGTCTAAACAAGCTTGATCAAGACTAATCTAGCATTAAGAACATATATTAAGCATGGATAAGAGACTAACAATCCTAAACTCCACCAATTCATAAGTAATCAACCCTAATCTATCAAACCCCAAATCCCTAATATGACTACTCACTCATGATCATGCAAACACAAAGTAATGGTTCAAATACTTGGTTCAACATGATTGAGAGTTAAATAGATGAAGAGATTGATGATCAAAACAAATACTTAAAACTCAAATGAACAAGATTCATACAATGAACTTAGAGAAAAATCCCTAAAGAGGCTAGATAGATCTCTCTAAAACAAAACTTAGTCTTTAAATTATGTTTTTAGACTATTTATAGTAGCTGAAATCAGAATTGGTTTGATACAAATTGATCTTGATTAAATTCGGTTAAGTGGAATTGATTGAAGTTTTGGACCGGTCCAGCGGTCTGTCTTGATCAATGGGGTTAACTGCTGCTCGCCAGCGGTTTGTCTCCACCGCTGGGAATCACCGCTACAAGCCATTGATCCGTTTTGACCGCTGTGGATGATAGTGAAATTCCCCGGTGAGCTTCCAGCGGTCTGTCATGATCGATGCAACTGACCGCTACAACCCTGCGGTGTGTCTTGACCGCTACACTTGGCCGCTATGTCCCATCGATGCATTTTGACCACTGCAGATTCCCCAGGAAATCGACATCGATCTGTCTTGACCGCTGGAGCTGATCGATCGATGGCTTCTACCGGTGTGTCTTGACCACTGGTATTGACCGCTACGATTCCTTGATATCACCAAACTCCATCTTTTCACTCCTTTAACTCCATTTTATGATTCATTGGCTCCCTTCACTCCCAAACCTATAATGCAAACAGACAAACAACAAATATGCAATAACATGCACCTAAACTCTAAATTTCATTGCAAATGGAATGAAACAATATGATAAAACCTATAATGCACGGGGACGGCAATATGGACTACGTTCCCGTACCGGGGACGTTTCGGAGATGGGGACGTCGGTGGGACGGCACGGAAACGTTCCCAAAACATTTCTGCAAATCGGGGACGGTGAGGTGGTGATGGGGACGGTGAGGCGGTGATGGGGACGGCGTAACCGAAACGTTTCGGTAAAAACCATGGAAGATAAAATTTGGATTAAACTAGTGAATTACTTATTTTGAGAATTGACATATTAATAATTTAAATAGTTACGTATTTTTCTTAATTGTTTTCACTTCGAAATTTTATATTAGAAAACCTATAGATTTTTTAGATCGCAAAGAAAAGAAAAGAAAAAGATAGAGACCTCTCTCTGCGTTGAAGCGGCGATACAGAGATCACTTGTTTAATTATCATTTGGAGATATCTCCGGCGATAATCTGCCGTCAATTCAAATCAACGGAGACAGTTAGTTCTTCATTCCTCCTTCAGTTATACGTTTAGGTAAGTGGTTTGATCGGCTTTGTTGAACCCTAGAATTTGAGATAAAAATTCGGATTCAATTTTGTGTTAGATAAGGATACACTTAGGATATACTACAGAATATGTGTATAGTTAGATACGAGATTATCGCCTAAGATATGGCTTTTTGTGATTGAAAATTAACAAGTAGTACGTATCTAATAATAATATTAGAATTTTTACTTTGGTTTGGATTAAATTTCTTAACAAGTCTAAGTTTTCACCTCCTTTTGTTTGTTTTATTCGTTTTTTGGTATGGTACAAATTGCAGAACCATGGCTTCTCAACAACAAAGTAATGATGTTGATAACGAATCTGCTAATTCATCAAATCAAAGTAAAAATTATGGAGAACCTCCATTGTGGAATTATGTGACTAAATTAGATAAACAAGGAACAACCGGAGGAACTTGGAGCTTTCGCTGTAATATTTGTAAGGAGATCAGAAAAGGCTCTTATTCTAGAGTTAGAGTGCATTTACTTGGGATAAAGAACGCTGGTATTGCTATTTGTAAGAAAGCAAGTACGATCCAACAAGCTGGGATGAAAAAGTTGGAAGATGACTTTGAGAAGAAGAAAAGTGAGTCTGGTCCTAGAGAAGTTCCTTTGCCTTGTGATTCAGAATCTTCTAAGAAAAGAAAGTCTGCATTATCACCTATCACTAAAGCATTTGGTATTGAAGTGAAAGACCAACTGGATCAAGAAATTGCGAGGATGTTCTACACTGCAGGTTTGCCATTTAATCTTGCCAAAAATCCTCATTTTATTAGGTCATATCAGTTTGCTGCTAGTAACAAGATTGATGGATATGTTCCTCCCGGTTATAATAAGCTCAGAACGACTCTACTAGTGCAATCAAGAAACAATTTTGATAAGTTATTACAACCTCTTAAGTTAACGTGGAAAGAAAAAGGAGTGACGATTGTGTCAGATGGTTGGAGCGATCCTACAAGAAAACCTCTTATTAATTTCATGGCTACTTCCGAAACTGGTCCCATCTTCCTTAAGGCTGTGAATTGTTTTGGCGAAGTGAAAGATAAGTTTTTTATTTCTAACTTAATGAAAGAAGTTATCAATGAGGTGGGACATCAAAATATTGTGCAGATCGTCACAGATAATGCAGCAAATTGTAAAGCGGCTGGAGAGATTATTGAGGGTTTGTTTCCTCACATCTATTGGACACCATGTGTAGTCCACACTCTCAATCTTGCACTAAAGAACATTTGTGTTGCAAAGAATACGGAAGTGAACGCAGAAACATATGTGGAGTATTGTTGGATCACAGATATTCATGAAGATGCCTTGATGATCAAAAATTTCATCATGAACCATAACATGAGGCTATCAATCTTCAACAAGTTTTCTCCTCTTAAGTTGCTTTCAGTTGCTGACACTCGCTTTGCTACTATTATTGTGATGCTAAAGAGATTCAAGCTAATCAAAAAAAGTCTTCAAGCCATGGCAATAAGTGAAGAGTGGTCTTCTTATAAAGAAGATGATACATGGAGGGCATGCATTGTTAAGGAGAAGCTTTTGAATGATGGGTGGTGGGATCAAGTGTCTTATATTGTTGATTTCACAAGACCTATATATGACATGATTAGGTTTTGTGACACCGACAAACCATGTCTTCACTTGGTGTATGAGATGTGGGATTCCATGATTGAGAAGGTTAAGGTTGAGATCTACAAGAAAGAACGACGTCAACCGTCCGAAGCTTCTCCCTTCTATAACGTTGTTTATGGGATTTTAGTTGCTCGTTGGGCGAAGAATAACACTCCTCTACATTGTGTAGCTCATTCTTTAAATCCAAGGTATATGTTTTAATTTTTATTTATTTATTATTTTTTTCCGTTTTCATGTCACTATTATAATACTTTGTATGTCATAGATTTTATAGTGATGCATGGCTAATTGAGGATCCTGCAAGAGTTGCTCCACATAGGGATGGAGAAATCGCTCAAGAAAGGATGAAGTGTTTTAGAAGGTTGTTTCCTAATGTTGATGATCATACTAAAGTTATGGATGAGTATGCATCATTTTCTATGAAGATTGGTCCTTTTTCAGATTTAACATTTCAACGATGTCTACTATGGAACCCATAAATTGGTGGGCTAACTTTGGTGCTAAGACTCCTATACTTCAAGGTTTGGCTTTTAAATTGCTAGGGCAACCGAGCTCATCTTCTTGTTGTGAGCGTAATTGGAGTACCTACTCTTTCATCCACTCGCTTAGAAGGAACAGGTTGGCTCCAAGTCGTGTTGAAGACTTAGTTTTCATCCACAACAATCTACGTCTTTTATCAAGGAACTCCAATGAATATAAAGATGAAAGGACCAAGATGTGGGATGTTGGTGGCGATACATTTGATTCTATGGGGGATGTGGGAATTTTGGAGTTTGCGGATCTTTCACTAGATGAGCCGGATTTAGAAAGCGTGTTGATCATTGATTAGATTATTTTATAGTTTGCTTTTAAATTAAACTAAAGGGTTTTTATTTTTATGTTGTGACTAATGACTATCTTTCTTTCTTAAACTTATAGATATTTTTCTTATATTATTGTTGCCGTACCCTTGTCGTACCCGTTTCCTAAAAATTTTGAATTTCTCGTTTCCCGTCCCCGTGCCGTCTCCGTTTCCTGTCCCCGTATCCGTCTCGGTGCAACCTAGGATAAAACCATGCATTAAGACCATGAAAACACAATATATCAGACCCAAACCAAATCTAGAAGAAAAAAACCATAAAACCATATATATAATAAACGACATATATAACACACACTACCCAACCCAACCCAAAATTGATAGACCAAAAACGTGTCCATCAATTTAACCTATAGCCATACCTAAAATTGACTCCGCCCATCTTCCCCAAAAGTAATTTAATTTATGATAGAATTCTGTCGAGGTAATTGGAGTATTGACATCATTTTTATATAACATGATATGATATGAGTAAAAATTCTTAAATATGTAAAGTTTTAGAGAAAAACATATATACTGTGTCCTAGATTGCAGCCAGTTTCTATGGATCTAATCTAATATATAAGCGGGAAATAGGTGAGACACTAACCAAAATTATGGTAATGCTCAGAAGTCACAGTTACTAGGTCCCTTGAGTTTTCTGTTGATGCTGTTAAAAAAATAAAAATAAAATAACAGAGTTTTGATGAGTTGATAGTTTTGTATCATGGTGCTAAAATCTCGGCTTTGCCCACCCAACGTCGTACTACCAAAACAATGTTATCCACAAAATTGTTGTATGCTTGTCTATCTATATATATATATATATATATATATATCTAGAGCCTAGAGGTGTTAATTGGACATGTGCCTGTGGGCGACGTTCATTTAGGTTCGTCACGGGATAGATTTGGACAACATATTGTCTATCCATAAAGAAGCGGGTCTCGCGGGTATATCCATTGGGGTCTGCAGTCGAAACGGGTTGGTCCGTAGCGGATTAGCGGGCTTGCAGATTACCTGCAAACAGAAGTCTAAACTGCATTTGGAACTTTTTCCTCAACAAGGAGGTTTCAGAGAAGACCACCATAATTGACATAGATAACTCAAAGATTAAGATTGAAGAGACATGTTTTTGCTTTGAATTTCAATTTCAGTTTCAGTTTGATTTTTAGCTTTTTTTATTTTATTTTATTTTTAGATCCTATCTTAGCTTCCTTTCAGTTTGAGTTTTGTTTTGGAGTTTCAGTTTAAATTTTTATAAGGTTCAGTTTCTTTATAAGGCTCAGTTTCGTATATGATAAGTCATAAGTACGATGGAAATTTAAAGTTTTTTTTCATGACTAGACTAACACTAGTAGTTCTAAACTCTTTAATATTTGATATTCTTATTCGTGGAATTATTTGCTTAACACATTTTTACAAGAATACGTGGGGAGAGGGTCAGTTTCTTCTAACGTGATTTTGCCGTAAATGTTTTCTAGTTAAAGAATTGATATTTCTAATTTGTTTATCATATTAGCATGCTTATGTATAGCCTGATTACGTAAAACAAAAACAAAATTCTAAATGAGACCTGGAAATTCAAATTTGATATTGAGACACATCACAGTATCAGGTTTGAAAATGATTTTTCCGACTGCGGGTCTTCGTGAGCACGCCCGCCGCGGTCACAAAACTGGTTAATCCACCGCGGATCAGGCCGAATGGACACGAGCATGCCCAATTGTCACCTCTATTACGCATATAGAGAACAATTTTCCTATGCTTGATACATTGATTTGTCACTCTTGAACAGCTGCACGGATTTGATTATTAACTTTTGTTTTTGTCAACAAGATTATTAACATATGTTTCGTTTCAGTAGTCAGTACTATTAAATTTAATTATAATGACTCCTCTGTCTCTAACTAATCTATTTTTTTTCTAAAAATAAAATTTTCAAAAATTGTATTTTCTCTATTTTAATGCATAACTAGCTTTATATTTTCTATTACCTCCTTATTTACTATCACAATTATCCTTTCTTTTTCATCATAATAATTAAATAATAAAACAAGGCTAAAATTATCATTTCAAAAAACTTTTTAGTATGTATGAAAAATCTAAAAAATGGAAAATATACCAATAAATATTTACTTAAATTTTTAATATAAAATTACATGATAAAAGAAATTCTAGCTTTGGTATAATAATTTACACAGAAATTTATACAATTCTAAAAGTAATAAGATTGAATCATAACATCAAAACTTGTAATTCTATAATTACGGTTCAAAACGAATAACATTTTTAACAAAAAAAAAACGAATAACATTGATCTGATTTGAGAACATTAACTCTACGTTTGAAAGAGGTTGAGATAAGTTTCTAAATCTCTTCTCGGGTCGTCGTTTTGACTCTATCATCCACTCATATATTCAGATGATATTCTCATTGTCATTTTGAAAGAGATCCGAAGCGTCTTACCATTTATCAAAGTGTTTCTTTGTTTTTTTTTCCCGTTAAACGTCTTATCAAAGTGTGTAACCAATTAATATAATAGCATGTTTTTGGCGAGTAAATCGTGCGACTGATGCTGAAGATTAGTCATATGATCATATCACTATCACACGCATATATGTGATTACAATTAAATTGAATTTTGAAAAATAGTATTTTAAAACATAAATAAATCTCGAATGTCTTCATGATATGTGGCCCAAAGCCCAAACCTTAAACAGTATAAATATCATCATTGGCGGAGTCTAAACAGTACCAGTCATCAAATTATTTAACTTTTTAGTTTATTCATTAGCAAAGAAAAATATGCCTAAACTAGAGACTCATCTGCGTTTCACTCACAAGACTGAGTCGACAACATCATCCCAGAAGCCTCTTGTAGCCCGTCGCTCTGCAAACTATCGACCGTCTCTTTGGGAGCACGAGTACCTCCTCTCGCTTGGTAATACATATGCGGTACGTACAAAAGTCTACACGACGTCATGTTAAATACAGTAAAAACTCTATAAATTAATAATATTGGGACCAATGTATTTTTATGATATTTTATTAATTTATCGAAGTTATTAATTTATAGAAGTGATATTTGGGTCAAAATAGCAATTTGGGAATGAAAAAAATATTAATTTAGCGAAGTATTGATGAATCGAATATTAATTTATAGAGTTTTAACTGTATTACTATTTACACAGTAAGTTATGCATGGTGATAATATTTGTATACTATGCAGAAAGAGGACAATATCGAGAGAGTTGAGTTATTGAAGCAAGAAGTGAGTAAAATGCTGAACGAAACAGAGGGTTTACTCGAACAGCTAGAGCTCGTCGACACTTTACAAAAACTCGGAGTTTCTTACCATTTCGAACGTGAAATTAAGAAGATTCTCACGAATGTGCACGTAAAAAATGTGAGATCACACCAAAACCGGAAAGATAGAAAGATATGGGAAGACTTATACGCGACTGCACTCGAGTTCCGGCTCCTAAGACAACACGGTTTTAATATCTCACAAGGTTAAAAGCGATAATGCAAATAATTATTGACATATAATCCATATTTTAGAGTCCCACAAATTCAAAGAACACAATTATAATAGACCCAATTTTATTTTAATGTGTACCATATAACCAAATTAATAAAATGATTGCAATTTATTACAGATGTTTTCGATGGAAATTTTGAAGATGGTTTGGATGATGAAGACATCAAGAGTGTTCTTTCACTATATGAAGCTTCATATCTCTCGACCAGATTCGACACTAAATTGAAAGAGACCATATCTTTTACAACAAAACGACTTAGAAAATTCGTGGAAATGAAGAAGACTGAGACCAAACCTTATTTTCAAAAGATGGTGATACATGCGTTAGAAATGCCTTACCATTGGAGAGTAGGAAGACTAGAAGCAAGATGGTACATAGACGTGTACGGAGAGAGACACGACATGAACCATATCTTGCTCGAATTTGCGAAGCTTGATTACAATATCCTACAAGTTGTTCATCAAGACGAGCTCAAATACCTCTCTAGGTACGTTAACTCAAATAACACATGGTTCGTGGACTTTAGTCAAAATATTACATATTTTAATTATATATAGTTTTATCTTTTTGTATGTATGAATCAGCTGGTGGAGCAAGACGGGATTAACAAAACACCTTGATTTCGTAAGAGATCGAATAACGGAAAGTTATTTTTCGAGTGTTGGAGTAATATATGAGCCCGAGTTTGCATATCACCGACAAATGCTTACAAAAGTTTTCATGCTTATTACAACTATCGACGATATATACGATATCTATGGGACATTGGAGGAGCTCCAACTATTCACGAACATAGTTGAAAAGTAAGGGAATTAATAACAAAATAATTTACTTTATATATAATATCTATTTTTATTATCACTAAATCAAACTTTTTTAAGCAGATGGGATGTGAATCGTCTTGAAGAACTTCCCGAGTACATGAAGTTATGTTTTCTCTGCCTCGTTAACGAAATTAATCAGATTGGATATTTTGTTCTCAGAGATAAAGGATTGAATGTCATTCCTTACCTCAAAAAATCTGTACGTTTTCTCATTGTTATCCATGGATTTACCTTATGTGTGTATCATTTAGTTTAGTTACATGGTTACAAAAGATTTTAAAATATTACCAATATGTTGGTCTGTTCACAATTAACTTTGTGATAAAATTAAGTATTCGAAAAAGTGATACATTAAGTTTAGCTATAAATTTTCTTGATCATCAGTGGATTATCTACCGGGAAGTCTATTGTTAACTTCAAAAAAAAAATCGAAATATTATAAAAGAAAATACTAACGTTTTCTTTTCTTATAATTTTGTCAAGATACATTATATTTTCGAATACATTATATACTTTTTCTCTAAATCTCTTGAAAATTTAGTTTTGTCTTTTTAGTGGGCAGATATGTGTGCAACGTTTTTAAAAGAGGCAAAGTGGTACAAAAGTGGTTACAAACCTAACTTCGAAGAGTACATGGAAAATGGTTGGATCTCAAGTTCGGTCCCTACAATACTTCACCACTTGTTCTGTCTCTTCTCCGACCAAACCTTAGACATTCTTGTCTCTTACCATCACACTGTTGTTCGAAGCTCCGCCACCATCCTCCGTCTTGCTAACGATCTCGCCACTTCTTCGGTCAGTCATGGTTTCACAACATTCGATCAGTATAAATGAAAAAAATATCAAAGTCATATTTTTCATAATATTAATTCGAGACAATATCTAAAACAAATGTAAAATAAGATAAATAACAGCAGCTCTACATTTATTCTATATCATCTTTCTGCTTTTAGTATATAACATTTATATTAATTTGGTAAAATAATTGTTTGTTACAAACATATTAGCTAGTAAGAAACTTTATAGTTGTTTGCGCGCAATATGATATATATAAGAATATAACAGGAGGAATTGGCGAGAGGCGACACTATGAAGTCTGTACAATGTCACATGAATGAGACAGGTGCTTCGGAGGCAGAGTCACGTGCGTCCATTCGAAGAATGATCGGTGTGGCTTGGGATGACTTGAACTTGGAGAAAAGGAGCTGTAGGCTACATCAAGGTTTCATAGAAGCTGCGGCTAATCTTGGACGTGTGGCTCAGTGCGTTTATCAGTACGGTGATGGCCATGGGTGTCCCGACAAGGCTAAGACCGTCGATCATGTCCGGTCTTTGCTCGCCCACCCTGTTCCACTTGATTAATTAGTCTCATATATATTATTAATAAGTGTTAAATCACACAAAATATTGGATTAGTTCAAAGTGTTGAGATATGCATATCTACTTCTCTCCTCAAATTATAAAGGGAAAATTCTAAAATAATGGTCCTTTTCACAATTTTATTGTAAAAAAGAGACCTCAAAAATTCTAAATTCACATCTTGAGGGTCCATTCCTAATTTCTCATAGCCAGGATTCACTAAACGAACTCGGAAAATATGATTGATGCAGTTGACAAATTTGGATACAGAAGCTTCACAATGATCGGTCACCAATGCGGAAAACGCAGAAATAGATGATGTAGATGTCATTAGAGATGTCATTTGTTTGCTAATGCATATAATTAAAAAACATATTTGTTTTTCTTTTTCAAAAAAAAAAAAAAAGATGTCATTAGAGATGTTGATCATATATATATTTCACTAGTGACTTGCATAACAACCATGTATATATATGCAGGTAATGTATGTAATTCTTTATACCAAGATTTATAGAAAATTTAGATCATTAAACGAGACTCTACGGAACTTTAATTGAACAATGCTAATCCATCAAGAAAGAACACTCATCGAAATTTCTCATACAGATATGCGATTGGGATTGTTAGAATATAAAACAAATACTCAAAACGAAAACTAGAGATGAACTAGAGATGGTATCGGTTAAAAAGACAGAAAAAAAATTAGAGATGAACCAAGATTTTTTTTTTTTAACATCTTTTTATTAGAAGCTTAAATATTGTTTACATGGTTGTAGAATAAAAATCTCGGTAACATTCTCGGAGGGTAAAAATAAGTCTAAGAAGTCACACTCTGATGGTGTGCACACCAACATTATTATATACTATTTCCGTTTCAAATTGATGATATTTCTAAAAAAAAAATTTGTTTAAAAAGATATAATTTTTTTATTTCCCATGCATAAATAGTTTTATATTTTCTATTATGCTCTTACTTAATTAATCACAATTATTTTTTGAATCAAAATTAATTAATAAATACAAGGTTAAAATTGTCATTTTAAAAAGTTTTTTAAAATATGTGAAAATCATATAAATATGATCAATTGAAGGAAGTATATTATACGGTTTATATAGATTTCAATATTGGGCCGGATTGGGTTTAGATGAGTTATTTGGGCCTAGTTGAACTTGTTCCATTTTTTCCGTCTACAATTTCAATTTGCGTCTAGTTTTGTCTCCATCTCAAATTTTCAATTTCGATCGAATTGTTCAATATGGTTGCTCAGAAGAAAGGCTCCGCAAAGGTTTCAGAGGATTCATCGGAACAGAGTCGTCAACGGTTACAAGCCATTCTTCTAGCCGACAGCTTCAGCACAAAATTCCGTCCCGTAACCCTAGAACGCCCAAAAGTTCTATTCCCGTTATCGAATGTTCCGATGATTGATTATACCTTAGCATGGCTCGAATCATCTGGGATAGAGGAAGTTTTCGTTTGCTGCTCTGCTCACTCGATGCAAGTAATCGAATATCTTGAGAAATCGGAATGGTACTCACGATAATTCCACCAGGGTTGGAGATGCTCTGCGTTACATCTATCAACAACAAACAGAGACGTCTCAAATCCAAGGTGGCTTTGTTCTTGTTAGTGGAGATACTGTAAGCAACATGCCACTCGCTGATTTGATTCAACAACACAGAGATAGAAAGAAAAAAGATGAGAAAGCAATCATGACTATGGTTATTAAGCAGTCAAAAGGAACAGATAAACTCTTCATTGCGATAGATCCTTTAACAAAACAGCTTCTTTATTACGACGATGATACGATTGGAGACGTTTGCTTAGATGATAATAAGTCATTTTTTTTAGTATGCAATGATATGAAGGATTGCTACATTGATATTTGTTCTCCTGAGGTACTTAGTCTCTTTGAGGGTAACTTTGATTATCAAGATTTGCGTCGTCATTTTGTTAAAGGCCTGCTTTTGATGATATTATGGGTTACAAGATTTTCACTCATGAGATTCACTCGAGTTATGCTGCTAGGATTGATCATTTAAGGAGCAATGACATTGTTAGTAAGGATATAATCCTGATATAAGTTTTTGAGGAGTGGAAGCATTCTATTGTACCAATCCCCATGGATAAACTTGCTGAGATCTCTCGGCCAATGTTCAATGATGACATAGAGGATGAAAGTAATTTTCCACCTTCTGCTGATAGTATTAACACTGATGCAGATGATGCAAATGATCCCAATGATGACTATGGCTACTTTGAGAGAGAAGTTGAAGTTACCTTCTTAAGGGCCATTAAAAAGAATAAGGTGGAGGTTGCAACTTTCGAGCTCAAATCGCTCCGATTAGCGTATAACATGGATTCTGCAGATTGTGCTGGAGCAGTATTCCACTCTATGATGAGACTGGCAGTTGATACTCCACATACCTCTGATAGTGAATTGTATAGAAACGCGGCTAGTATCATTACTAAATGGGAGGGAGTTCTTGGGTTCTATGTAAAGCATATTGATGAACAGATAGAGGTGATAATGAAATTCGAAGAGATGTGTCAGGAGGACTATGCAGAGTTGGACCCTTTGTTTGCTCAGAGATTCTACATTTTCTGTATGACAAAGACGTCGTGCAAGAAGATGCGATCTTGAGATGGGGTGAAGAGAAAGCAGGCGCAGATGAATCTGACAAAGTTTATCTAATTCAATCGGAGGCATTCATACAGTGGCTCAAAGAAGCATCTGAGGAGGAAGATGAAGAAGAAGATAGCTAAATTGGTAAAAATGCGTTTCAAATGGAATTTTATTAGATATAATCATTAACTTTACTATATGTTATATTGTGGAAGATTTGAAATCCTATTGCGCATGGTTAAGTAATGGTAACACTTCCTTCTCTATTGTAATCAGTCAATCACCCCTTCAAAAAAACAGATGTAATAATGCACACATCACAGCTCACACTAGAAAGACAAATTGATCCGATTATAATTATTTCTAAAATTAGAATAAATTAAAGGTTAATTATAGGCAACTTAAGCTAATAATGCGGAGGGAAAATATATGACATTAACGTTACCATCTACTTAAACATGTCCTCTATCCATTTATCTCCCTCTGGATCGACAGATCTTCGATCCATTCTTCTCTATCACCCAAAATCCCAACATCAAGAATCGCAAAGACCAAGGTACATATCCGTTTCTCGAATTAGGGTTTTTTTTTTCATCTGCAGTTACTGGAATCTCAAATAGATTTCTCGTTTTTTTACTTTTTTGGATTAGCAGTTTTATTGATCTATTGCGAAATTAGGGTTTGTAAGTTTAAATCGGAGATTTTAAGGACGGAATCAGTGATGGAGTGTTCATCACGCATAGAAGAATTTTGATTTTCGATTTCATTTATAGATGGTGGAGATCAAAAGGCCTTTACGGCTATTCATAGAGGTTTCAATAAAGGAATTAATTAGGGGTTTCAGAAGACAAAGGATCAAATGGAGAAACGCGTTTCTCCTAGGTTCTATGTTAACCACCATTGTTATTCTACTTCATACACCTACGTTTCAAATCTTCTCTGATGATGAAGAAACAGAGTCGTCTTCTTCTCCTATGTACTTGAATGGTTCTTTACATTTGAATATCCATATTGTTAGTGAAGCAAAAGTTGAAAGTTTTAATGCTCTTTCAACAAGTACTCCTATAGTAAAATTGAATTCTTCTGAAGAATCTGGGAATGTTCTTTCGAGAAAAAGACGAAAAAGGAAGAGAAGAAAGAAGACTAAAGATGATTTGATTCTCTCAGATCCTCCACCAGCACAACCACATGTTCTATCTTCCTCAGAGGTCAGATGAAATAAGAATTAGATGTTTATTTTATTTTATTTTATGCTTTCTCTAAACTCACTCTAATGGAATTGAGCAGAGAAATGCTCTTTCCTTGCCACCGAAGAAAGCTCTTGCTTATGCAAAACTAGAGATTCAACGTGCCGTGGAGGTTATAAATGACACAGATCTTTATTCTCCGGTGTTTCGCAATATCTCTACTTTCAGAAGGTATATATACAATTTGAGAAGGATCCAAGTGTGTTTTGAACCAAAGTTTACATCTTCCACCTTGTTTTCAGGAGCTATGAGCTTATGGAACTAATACTAAAGGTCTATATATATCCAGACGGAGACAAACCAATCTTCCACCAACCGCATTTAAACGGTATATATGCATCAGAAGGTTGGTTTATGAAGCTAATGGAGTCAAACACAAAGTTTGTCACAAAGAACCCTGAGAAGGCTCACTTGTTCTACATGCCATATAGTGTGAAACAGCTTCAACATGCTATCTTTGTCCCTGGATCATATAACATCAAACCTTTATCCATCTTTCTTAGAGATTACGTCCACATGCTCTCTATCAAATACCCATTCTGGAACCTCACTCATGGATCAGATCATTTCCTTGTTGCTTGCCACGATTGGGTATTATATCGAATCTGTCTCTATGTTTTAAGAACAATCACTTCAATGTTTTTTTATGTTATGATCTCTATTTCTAAAACCATTATTTGTGTAGGGTCCTTATACAGTGAATGAGCACCAAGAGCTAAGGCGAAACAGTATTAAAGCTCTTTGCAACGCAGATTTATCTGATGGAATCTTCGTCCCGGGAAAAGATGTTTCTCTCCCGGAAACTTCCATAAGAAACTCCGGGAGACCACTACGTAACATCGGAAACGGAAACAGAGTTTCTCAACGTCCCATCCTCGCTTTCTTCGCTGGAAACCTCCATGGTCGTGTCCGTCCAAAGCTTCTAAAACACTGGAGAAACAAAGACAACGACATGAAAATCTACGGTCCGCTTCCACACAACGTAGCTAGGAAAATGACTTACGTGCAACACATGAAGTCAAGCAAATACTGTCTTTGTCCAATGGGTTATGAAGTGAACAGTCCAAGAATCGTTGAGGCTATTTACTACGAGTGTGTCCCTGTAGTGATCGCTGATAACTTCGTGTTGCCGTTCAGTGATGTGCTTGATTGGTCGGCGTTCTCAGTTGTTGTACCGGAGAAGGAGATTCCACGGCTAAAGGAGATATTAATGGAGATTCCTATGAGGAGATATTTGAAGATGCAGAGTAACGTTAAGATGGTTCAGAGACATTTCTTGTGGAGCACTAAACCTAGAAGATACGATGTGTTTCATATGATACTTCATTCCATTTGGTTTAACCTTCTCAATCAGAACCAAACTTCTTATTCTGATCATGATCTCGATTCTTGACATCATCCTTAATTATGTCTGTACATATGTCTAAGCACTGAAAAATGTTTATTTGCTTTAACAAACGGGGTGATAGAGTGGATGCGGTAGTTTGTTGAGGGGCTCAACATCAACTAAGGCTCACTGTTGTGAGCAGGTTCGACTTTCGGTGCTTTTGATTTTTGCTATTGTATCTTTTAGCCCGTCTGGTTCTGATATGTTGTTTATGTTGTCACAAATTTTAAGTAGTACTCAGTTTTATCCCTACAGTTTTAATGCTTTCACCAATAAAGGATAGAAAAGAATTTTTTTTTTTTTAATTTGCGTAAAATCTGTTAAAATGACACGGAGGGAAGGAGTATGAAATTTAATATTTAACCAAAAAAAAAAAAACGGGTTTCTCATAATTTTCTGTGTTAAGAAAAATATCAAACGGGCTTTTTTGAAAGGCAATTAATTAAAAGGCTCCTTTCATCAGGCTCATATTGTTAATGGGTTTAAATACTCTTTCGTGTTTCTGTTAGGCACTTAAGCTCCGTTGGATCATACTGGCTCTATTTATCGATTGATGATGGTGAGGCAATTGTTTAGAAGAAAAAAAACATTTGTTTGATTTTATCAGAAGTCAAATTTGCACTGTAAGATATTTGATATACGTTTTATTTTCATGGAAATAGATTTTAGTGTTTACACAAATTATACGTACAAATCAAAAATCAAACTAATATTAAAATGTATATATATGATTATTTTTTTTAAAACAAAAAAAAAAGATTTACTTTTTAGAAATTTATGTTTTCATAAGAGAGTATCCGTATTTTAGAAAAATAAATTGATGTTGTATGTGGGTGCAACTAAATACGTCTATTTCGTTTTAATTTTCAAACGGTTAAACTCATTTTTAAACTGTCTTCTTTTCTAATATATAAGACGTGTTATTCTTATAGGGAAAGATTTAAAAACTTCGTAAACCACAAAAAATAATAATATAGACAGTCATGTTCTTTAAGAGGTCGCTAACGACTACCATTCCAGCGGAAAATTGTGTATTATTTCGTTTTTTTCTATTGATGGATCTCAGTTTTGATAAAACTTAAAAATAAAAAAATTCAATCGCTGTTGTCGCTAGAATTTTTGGCGACTGATTTAACTGACATAGTGATTTACTCTTGTAAATTGTTGCTGATTTTAGTTTTAAGTAGAAAACATTTGTTTTTTCGGTCACTGAATTGTGTCGCTGCCAGCGACACACTAACGAACACCACTTACCTTAACCTAATCTTGGTTATCCTGAAGAAGAAGAAATTAGAAAGTACATACTGCAAAACTATTTCGGCAACCAGACTCAAGTAAGGTTATTAGTTATAGACTTATTTATAGTGGCCCCATATAATTTAAACAATGGGACAAAAACGACCATAACATAATAACAGATACATGCACCGATAGACCGGTGGTCCTTTACGTAGTATTGTCTGTGTCTACGTGTAGTGTATACCAACATTTTACTTTTTACATATACATTAGTAACATTTATTGTGTACATTTTAGATCAACGAAATTACCACATTTTACTTTTACATATACTACATTAGTATTATTTGTGTACAATTTTATATCAACGAAACATTTTGACATTTGACTTCCACTTATTGGCTTCTAGAATATATAGCCTTATAGGTACGTCGGAACAACGGCCACCACGCAATGCAATGTCGTTTTCTACTCTTTACTTTTTATATACGGATATATCCCAACCTATCGATTTTCATATATATATATATATATATATATATATATATATTTGATAAACGTATATTAAAAAAGTATTGTAGACAACATTTTTAAAATTAAAGATATGTACAACATAGTTCACACACTTTATTCAAAAAAAAAAAAACGTTAAATCTTTTATCAAAAAAAAATAAAGTTTCAAATATTATTCCAATCAGATGCTATTTTTGAAAATTTAGTAATCTATATTAACGCTTCATCCTTTAAACCGCACCACTTGATACGTTCTAAACCTAAATGTTCGGGTGGCACTAGATTATTGACAAGTTTTTACTTTTGTGTCCTTACAACGTTGGGCCGTAGAGACCGCATCCATTGCCACATTTCAACCGTTACTTTCTGACACGTGACTGCGTAGATCTCACTTGTCTCTTTTTCTTTTCTTTGGTCAGGAGATTCTCACCTGTCTCTTAAGTTTACTAGTGATTCTTTCTGTATCGGACCACTAGTCTTCTTCTCTTTCTCTTTTTCTATTTCTTTTTCACTCTTCCTCTCTCTTTCATGCTGTAAAAAGAAAATTATTTTTCTGCAATTTTTTTGATAACAAAATTATTTTGTGCATATTAACTTGGAAGTATTTGACTACATACCATAAAATTATGAAAACCTAAATTAAACTTTTGTTTCTTTTATGGTATACTTAACAAACAGTACTTAATAACTTCATTCAGTTTTTAATTCATCGATGGTATAAATTTTTAAATGTATCCCAAGAAAATGTAGAAACAAGTCAAGAAAATCTTTAAAAAAAAAAAAAACAAGTCAACAAAACTAGCTACTATATTATATATATATATATATATATCATGATTTTTATTGTCTATTTCACATTCGGCCATTTATATATGCGCTCGATTAGTCAATTATGGCCTTTTCATAATGGCACATTCGATCTAACGAACAAAAAAACAAATAACATTCGATCTAACGTGTTGCAGCTCAATGACCATTACTATTCACCCAATTATATAATATTGAAATATTGTGAGTTTGTTCTGATCGTGCTTAATTAACCGTCTCTATAGTAAATCATCATTAAATATATAGGATCTGATTGTTAAGGCATATTAGCGTACTAAAAAAATAACTGAAAAAAATATATATATATGTTTTTTTGTCAATGAGGAAAAGTTGAGTAAATAATTACGCCAATTTTTTTTTTTCTACTTTTCTCTCTATCATTTACTCTCAGTTTTGCTATCTTTTTACCAATCAGAGCCATAGAACCAAATCAACTAACCATATACAAACACACACGCACTTAAACTTACCTATATTAAACCTTTTGTTCTATGATGTACTTGTATATTTTATCTTCATGTGTGCGTATATTGTTGTTATGTGTGAATCTATATAATACTACAAATATATTATTTTGTGCACCTATAACATCCTTCTGTATACAAATGATATATGTTATCTAAAAATTATTATTGGGATCTTTGTAAAAAGCTTTTTATCATTTTGTAAAGTATATATATATACTAAAGCATTAACCAATTTGAATTAATGAAAAAAAAAGAAGAATTGATATCTCGTCTTAGTTGGGTGGATTGGGTTAAGATAACGATAACAATTGATAAATGTGAATGAGTTGGTATCACTTATTCATTAAAGTGTAAATTAATGTCAAAGAAAGTTAAGAATGTGCTAAGAAACTAGGTGACAAAACCAAAAAAACCATTTGAAACATTGTCCTTTAATTTTTTTATATATAGATCAAATGTTATTTAATAAAGGTTTGTTGGTGTTGTCTAATTAATGGATACATAAATATATATAAACTATATGGTTGCACCAAAAACAATATATATATATATACACATATATAAGTTATGTCTGTATTTGTGTACTCTTTCTGTTTCAGTTTATTAGATGTTTTGGATAAAAACACACATATTAAGAGAACTACTTTTTTAATAAAAATATCATTTATTATTTTATTTTAAATTTATTCAACTAATTAAAATTAAAATTTTATGTAAAATATTTAATAAAATGGATAAGAAAAAAAAATTCAAAACATCTATTAAACTAGGACCGAAAGAGTACTACTAATTTATGTGGAAGACAATGATGAGAGTAGAGAGTCGCACTCAAACATGGACTCGCTCTAGCGTGAAATTTCTACATCACTATGTTGTTTTTTCCCAATAGGGTTTCAATAAGTGTATGAACCACAATTTTTTGTACCCGTCTCTTATTAAAATTTAAATTTGAAATATCTAGACACGATTATTAATAGAACCAAGTCAACCAAGCATATACAAACACATACGCACTTACAATTATTTAGTATGCTTTGACTGGATATAAAATAAAACCAGTTAAATAATCTAAGTTCATATTTCATAAAAAATTATTCATGTAAATTTTTTTTCAAAATTGTTTTACACGTTTAACTGTTTTTAAAAGAACTGAGAAAACAAACTAGTTGAATTGGATGAATCAGTTCGGTTTCAATCAAACTTAAGAACCCATTTTACACTTCTTGTGGTTTACCATTTTAAGACGATCAAGACTGTGGTGGATATATTTTGGTTCAATAATTTGATCAGAATATACGAATTATAAACATATATTTAAGGGATCGATATAGTTTTTTTCTCTCGAGCATAATCGATTTTTTTCCGACATTCTTTTCCGACGCCGGCGAGGCATATGGTTGCCGGGGTCTTAATATTTTTTCTTCCTCTGTTTTTTTCCTCACATTCCTAGTCTGTCTCGTATGGATTCATCCATGGTTTTCTTTTATCCGCCATTGGGTGTGTTTTAGAAAAGCAGATCTAGAGCAATTCAAGGCTGTTTTTGTCCAGATCCGGCGAGCTCTTGCCTCCGTGAGAAACTATGGTGTATCTCAACTCTTCACTGCTGCAGACCTTCAGTAAAATTTTATACTATTTGTTTGTGATTATGACCTTCAGTAAAATTATGTTTGTGATTATGACCTTCATTATCAAGATAGTACAAGATGCTCAAATAGTATTTTTCTTCTTTCTATGGAACCAATCAGCTCCATTAAGTATATATCTCTCAGGAAGAGTGTAGTTCATACAAAGTCCTTCACTATAAAGAGAATTAAGGTGTTTTCCTTTTTCATGAAGAAATACGCTAAGTGGAATGCTGTTATGGTAGTAGGAGTTCAAGGTTTTAATCCTCCGCCTTCAGCAACCAAGCCCCTGTTCGTCTCGGGGTTCGCGAAAATTCTTTCTCGTCCTACTAGTGTCCTTTCTTTTCAGGGATCGAGTGTTTTGGTATTTATGGCGTAAATATGGACTATCAAAATACAACGGATACTTTTGTATTTCGTATGGTATTATTTTTCTCGAAGGTCGACCGTCCCGCATCGGTTAGCCTTGCACCACTTCGAGTGGCATATCCACGTGGCTGTAGGAGTTCTAGGATTTGCTCCTCCACCTTCAGCTACCAAGCCCCTGTTTGTCTCGGGGTTCGTGAGAGTTCTCTCTCATCCTACTAGTGTCCCCCATTTTCATGGATCGAGTGTTTCGGTATTTATGGCGCAAGTATGGACTATCAAAATACAACGGATACTTTCGTATTTCGTGTGGTATTGTTTCTCCTGAAGATCGACCGCCTCGCATCGGTTACCTTTGCACTACTTCGAGTGACATATCCCCGCGGTGCGTTCCGCCTTTTTAATAGTTTTTGGATTTCATCTCCTAGAGTATCATTTTATACTTATGTCTTGTAGTTATTTTAATAGTATCTTTATTCTTTCCAGGTAATGTGGATCTTTTTATTCCATTAACATGTGGGTTTTCTTTTCCCATGTAAGTTCATCGGTTCTTTTTAGGCTCTTCCTAGCGGAAAGTTATTAAACAGGTAACTTAATATATGGGGGTTTGACGACAAAAAAAAACATGTATTTAAGGTTTTATAGAAACTATTTTAAATTATTGGTTATGATTTTAGGATCATATATCAAAAATTGGAAAAATGATTCTCAGCTACATGAACTATAAGACACGGTACACCTACGTATGCGAACTAATTTAATATTTTCATAATGACACGAAGTATCATGTGTCATTTACACAACTACACCAACTATTATAACATACAAGAAGTATCATAAATTATAAGTTTTTACTATTTTAATTTAAATCACCAGATATGTTTTTACATATATATATATATATTTAAGAGAAAATTGGGTAATTGGGTAATTTTTAAGTTTTTATTTGTGATTTAGGTAGTTTTAAGTTTTTATTTGAGAAATGAGTAGTTTTTAAAGATAACACCCCCTATTATCTCCTAAAAACTACCCATTTCTCAAATTAAAACTTAAAACTACCTAAATCACAAATAAAAAACTTAAAACTATCTAAATCACAAATAAAAACTTAAAAACTACATAAATCATAAAGACATCATATATTTAAAGGGCCATCCAAATGTTGAATAGACTATGCTCATTGCTAATTGGTTTTGAGTTGAAAACCTATAACTTTTTTTTTATTCTACCACAAGAAAATTATTCTCTCGATTTTATATGCCATATGCATTAGTTTATACTTTTCAAAGAGTAAGTAAATTTTTAAATATACAAACATACCCCTATTTAATATCCCTTTAACTAAATTATACTGACATAAACATAAAGTATTTTAGATTTGAATTAGGTGTAAATTTAAAAATTAGTTTTAAATTTTCATTTAAATTATAAATGACATTATTTTTGAAACAAAAATTTAACTTTTAATGAAAAATTTTGCGAAATGGAGGAAATATAATCTTAAGCAGTTATATTATATAATATTTAGTATATAGTTGTATATGTATAATATATGTATTTCAAAAATGACATGGATAGCATAGCCGTGCCTAGAGTTTTAGAGACGTAAAATAAACAAAACAAACAGTTTTATATGTTTTTGCTAAATATATATTGTAACTAAAATTTTACATAGGTTATGTAATAAATTAGAGATGATAAACACTATTTTTAATATATATATTTTCACATCAAACATTATTTTTAATATATATATTTTAACGCCAAAAAATATTTTTAATCTATGAAGATAAATTTTGTACTATTTTCTGAAGGTATAAAATAATTTTTATACCAATTTTGTAATCTATTTTTAGCTAGCACAATTTGTAATCTAGAAAAATACAAAAAATTATTTATAAATTTTGTAAAATATAAGAAATTATTAAAATTATTTTTAATATATGAAATATGAGTTTAAAGTCAAGAAAATAGCACTAAAATATATATTTTATCAATATACCAAATAAAGATTTAAATTTTGGAGGCCCTAAAATTACTTAATATTGAGTCTCCTTAATATTTAGTGGGCATAAGACGCATGCCTTTTTTCATCGTACATAGGCACGCCACATGATATTGATAATTGTAAAAATTGCTCCTCCAAGTCAATTTAAATTGTTTACAAACATGAATTGCTCCTCCAAGTCAATTTAAATTGTTTACACACGTTTTGGCATCTACGAAACGATTGGAACAATATGAATTTCATAACTTATGACTTAACAATGTACTGTATATGACGTCAAAAAAAAAATCTTAATGAAACAATCAGGGGGAGAACGGTCGAAGTTTGTTCCAACTCTATTTGTTATTTTTCATATCAATTATCCCTCGCTTTTCTACTCGTGTGGAAGACGGTAAGTTCCGAAAAATATCATACAAAGATGATGTATGAGTTATGTATAGAAATAAATGGTCATATAACTGATATATGGTTATTGATTTAGAAAATGTACGGTAAAACTGTGGTATACCGTATATATTAATCTAAAAAGATTTGTTAAAACCTTGAATATAAAGAACATTTTACCAGATAATCAACAGTAAATGAAGACAGGAAGTGATTCCACTAAGTCAATACTTAATCATTATATTTTGGATTAGTCTAACTTTTCTCGTCATAAGTCGACTATATCCTCTGATTAATTTGATTTTGGCACATATGATTGCAGTTCTACAGAAAATATAAGTGATTAACACAAGTGCTTAGCTAGACCCCCCCCCCCCCCCCCCCCTCCAAATGATTAAATTATAATACGAAAATAAAGGATGGGAAGCTCGATTTATTAGTATTATACGAAGAATGAGGAGGAAAAAAGGGTGGTCTTCGAACCTAAAGGCCTAGGATTCTCTATCGCAATCTAGTCTCGTCAACATCACATCATCATGTTTCAATTAGATTAGTATAGCGTATTTAGGAGAAATTCTTTTTTGCTAATCCTTTTTCATTCGGTTTTCGCTACAGCAATCAACTAATTTTGGAGGTAAGCATAACTTTTGGTAATGAGTTTTTCCACCAGCCTATCACGAATAAAACATCCCAACAAAAATTCAACTAACAAAACAATTTACGCGCAGAGTTTACACTACACACTCAATAAAATCTGAACTATGAAAAAGTTATGTTCTTAGCCCTACCCATAATATATAGTGCCATCATACACACAAATGCTTCAGTATCCTCTTAATTTTGCAATAGAAATAAACAGAACATTTTATAATATTTTAAATAAAATTCTTTACTATCCTCTTAACATTTTATAAAAGGTTGTAGAAAACTTAGCCCAAAGTATAACACAAATTGCCAAATCTCAAACATAGTTAACAAACGTGTGGAATCATTACCGGCCTAAAGTCTTTTGAGGACTCTCTGATACTTAACGTATTAGATTCTAATTTGGCTGGAAACCATTAACAAATGAAAACTAGACAAAATATGGTTTGTTATAGGTAGGAATTTGAGATAATACTGTATTGTAACATTTTCTTATGAGTAAGTTTTAGGTGAAAAAGAAAGTTAAAGCTTTAATTTATATCCACAAAATACATGATCGGGTGTTTAACTGTTTGTTTTCGGTTAAGAGCTGTTCGGGTTTATCTCACTCGTCTAATGATGAGATCGTTTTCTATACCAGCTTATCTGAATTATGTTGAGTGGATCCTGATTTTTCAATACAAAATTGCTATTAGAAAATTATAATAGAAAAAATTGTCTCTAATTGATTTTTCAAACTTAATATTTTCACTAAAGAAAAAGATTTTTGTTTAAAATATTTTATAAATATTAATTATTATTGATAGAAGAAATTAAAATTTTAATTAATTATTTTCCGTACATAGCCACTTAGGTCAAACATAGCCGACACGAACATAAGATTAGTTTCTATACGCAATATATTAATAATGACACTTATGTATAATCAAATCAATTAAATAATAAAATTGAAAATCGTTACTGAAATGACAACCATAAATAAATTATATATGGAATGCAGCATCAAAGCTCAATCATATTCAAAACTGTTGCTATTATTTAACAATGATGTTAATTTGGGCTATTTCAATACACGGCTCACACCCTCCCACATAAGCTGATAAGCACCACCAACATTATAAGGGATATTTACAAAGGAACTGTATGATATTTCTATTACAATTATATTCGAATAATGATATACATAACAAATACAAGGCCGGAGGGGGTGTATATATTTATATAATTAGCTTTTTTTTAATGCAAGTATAATTTAACAAATTATTTTTAGTAAACTAGAAAAGAAACATTGACAAAAACAACTAACATATATACACAATAATTAGTATATGTAAGTATTTGTTTTTCTTAATTTTATGTTTGGTTAAAAAATTAAAATTTTAAACACATGTCAACATTTTATCGATGAATTAAAATGTATTAACTCTGTGTTAATTACAATTTCGACATGTGTTACATTTTGATAATAAAATCCAAGTTTTATATTTTATATATTGCTATTGAAATAACTGTATGCTATGAGGAACCGTCTCTATTCGAGGTCTTAATTATCTAAACAAGTTTTTATCAAGATAATGTTACAAGAAATGGTGTTTCAACATTTGTTGCTAAATACACAACAGGATCTATATCCACTGTCCGTACAAAACCCATAGTAGGCGTGTTCGAACTTGCGACACAATGTGTCTTAGTCATCTTTTGATTTGAATGAAATGTTAAACAAAATTAATAACTAAAATATAAATAAATCTCATTTTTTATGAATTTATTGCTAAGAAATATCTAAATTTCTGATTCACCTAATTACCAATCTTGTAGGACTAGAAAGTGTAAAATCCATTACTACTCCTTTTACTATTTAAGTATTTAGATATATCATATATTAGGATTTGGGTCCCAAATCAAATTTTCAAAAGGAATAAAAAAAAAGCATCAAAATAATTTATAATGGTTAACTCTTAAAATTGGGAGTTGCAACTTTTGTTCTCTCTAGTTCTTTGGCTTTTCATAGTTTTTCCAACTTAATGAAAATTGGAGACCACACCCAAGATTTTAAAAAGAATTAAGTAGAAGGAGGTTGTCAAAGTTATGATTTTTTCAAGCCTGAGAAAATACAGTTTATATATATACGATTTATAATGGTTAACTCTTAAAATTGAGAGTTGCAACTTTTGTTCTCTCTCGTTCTTTGGCTTTTCATAGTTTTTTGAATTTAATGAGAAAAGTTCAAAAATTGGAGGCCACACCAAAAATGATATAAACTTTTTAGTTGGTTAGAACTATAGATCTACACACATATTAGAATGGAGTGAAATTTAGGTTCTTTAACCTTTAACCTTTTTAGTTTACTAGGTTTATTGTATTTAATTTTTCAATTGTTAAAAAGACAAACAAATATTACATAATATTGTATCCTGAGATTTACGAATACGTAGTTCTCTCAATCATAAAATTTTTTTTCTACTTATATCTTTTAACAAAAAAAAAATTGTTTTTCTACTTTCACGATGATTTTTTTTGTCAACCACGATGAACGTAATTCATTTTATAGTTCTCCGAAGATAAAATATTAAAATGCGTTTTAGCCAAGGCAACGGACAAAAGAACAAAAATACATTAATATTATAAGAATAAATATATGTGTAGCAAAAATGATTAGAAACGAACAAAGCGGATACGAGAAAAGCCAGCTCACCTTCTATTTTGTTTTTTAATTGATAAGTAAAAACAAAACAATGGGAGAACAGTGATAATTTGGTAAAATGTTATGACATGTGCAAGTGCACGTAAACAAAGTTTTTTTTATATATACGAAAGCATTCCTCTATTACATTACCGTATCCGCATTTTAAAAGTTTGTTTTATTATTATTTTTTGTAATTATTCGGTGGAATCAAAGATTTGCATCATTCAATTTCAATCTCTAGCTCAGTATTGTCAGTTAGTAACAATTAAAAAAAATCTCTTGCACAGACCAAGGTTGTGGCCTTGTGGGGAAAGTTTCTACTAATGGCACTTACAGCATCTCATTCCTCTAGAACCTCGTTTCTGAAAATTAAAATATTAATATTTCTGATATAATTAAATTACTGAATTAAATTTAAATAATAAAAAAAAAATTAATCACAGATGCACATGTGTCTCCAAAAGTTCAGATAGAGGATTTCATTGTTCTAATTTCAGATACAGGATCTCATTATTTCACTTTCATGGAGAAACTCTTATATTTTTTAGAGGACCATAGTTTTAATGTTAGAGGACACTTGAAAAATGTAACTATTTATTCATCCGACAAACATCTTTAAGCATCACTATCCACTATTCTATTCCCTAAATTCGATATAACTAATAGGCAATAGACAATAATGTTAGAGCTTGAAATATAAAATATAATAATTTTAAGGGACATTTCAATTTTTATGATTGTAGTTGGAATAGCTAACAATGATGTCCATAAAAAATTAAGATGAATTGTATAATATGCTTTTGTGAACTGTTCAATTATGGGTGGGCATTCGGTCCGAATTATTTGAGTTTTAGTTTTTCAAATTTTTGAAATATATCCCATTTGGTGAAGAAAGAATTATTCCATTTGAGTTGGCTCGGTTATAGTTTTTAGAAAAAAATATATAACAAAAATAAACAAAAATTAACTAATTTTAGTCAATATTATTAGATTTGAATAAGTTTAAATATATTTTCTATAGATTTGATTAAATATATTAATTTTGTGGATTTCGGTTAAATGATCCGATTTAATTCGAATTCAAAAAATTTGGTATAAATTTTTATATACCTTTTATGTTCTTTTAACTTGAACTCGGGTTGGTTTGATGAATTTTGGTTAGGAGTCCGTAAAATACCATTCGGCTAAGTAATTTTGTATACCGGAACCCGAACCGAGGATCCACGTTCTTTAATTATGACACGTGTCATCCATCTTAGCAGATCAAAAGAAGGACTAATTCAGTTCAGAGTAAGCAAGGACATGTGAACCACAAGAGAGCTCGATAGAAGAAACTGGAGGTCCGATTAGTAGTATAGTTTCACGGAGAGAAGGAGCAAGCAAAACGAATAGTGTCCGCGAAGCAAAGCGAATCTACAAGACAAAGAGAAAATTCATTCAAAAGTCAAGACATTGCGACATTAAAGACTAAATCAAAACTGATGAATTAAAAGAGAATCATTGAATTAATTAGTACTTATTTGCATCATTTATTCCTTAATTCATGCATAAATATAGACCTTCATAGTCTTGTAAGGGGATCGATCTTTTTTCCATTCGAATAATAAAATCAGTTGACACATTTCTTTTTTAGCAATTCATTTTATTTTATATTCATTTTCTTAGCAATTTCCATTTACCTTACAAATATTAGCATTATATTTAGGGTGTGGATCCTATATCCACAACTTTTGTGTCCAGTTATCTGACATGTCATCTTGCACTTCAGTTTATCAGAATGTTGGTAGGATCCATAAATACATTAAAGAGTGTGTATTGGACTGAGTATTTGAAGAAATTTGAATCTAAATGACAAATCATGTGTTATTGAAACATGAATTTTAAAATATCTTTTAAAATCCAGTGTTACTAGATTAATAATTTTAAATTATAGATTCAAATCCATTGTTATTGGAAATATTATTAGAATTTGATTTAAAATTTTCATGTGAGTTTTGAGGAGATTTTTTAGTTAAAAATACAAAGACCAAACTTCAAGGGTTTTATGTGAGATTTCAGAGAAATTTAATAACAAAATTCTTAATTCACCAAAATTTCACCAAATCATCTCAAAACTCATTAAAACTCAAATCTCTCTAAATATTCAGTATAATACACCCCTCTAAGCATTTACAAAAGTCTTAGTCATTAGGCCAACTAAAATTAGGTGCAATGGTTGGTTTTTCAACTTTTGAAGTCTTTTAAACACATTTGAATAGCTTTCAGCCTTTCAATGGTTTGTTAAAAAAAAAGATTTTACAAACTGTTTAGTTGATAAAGTTCAACCGGATGAAAAAACAAATATAGACTCTTCTTTTATGACGTGTCAGGTTTTAATTAGACCAAAAAAATTATATGTTCGCTCCTTTTTTGTTTAAGCTGAGATATAGATTGGGTGAGGTAGGAGTTTTTAATTGGATGCTTAGATTTTTTGATATTTTTTTATTCCAATTATTTAACATCAATTATTTCATAATAATTATAATTATAATTAAATATATATAATTTATATATCAAAAATCATCATTTTTATACTCTTATATATAAATAGAGACTTGTTTCATTTATTATGGACACACAAAACAATATTTTTAACTATTCGTATTCAATTACTATCCAATAAACTTTTGTTTTAGCTTTAAATATCGTTTTATTTAAATGGATCCAAACAATAACCCTTTGAACACCTAAAATTCTTCTAATTATCCTTTTAACCACTCAAATCCCAACAATTATCAGTTTCAAAATTAATCTCCTAACCAACCCCATCATATACCAAATTATGGTTATCCACCAAATATCTTCATGCCGTCAGCTGTTCCAAACTATCGTCCATATTATGGATCGATGATGTCATATTCATCTCAAGCACCTTTTATTCTTCTGCTCCAACGGGTAATGAAACTGATTTGAATGTTAGAGCAACTGATTTTCTCGAGTTTTCTATACAAATAGGTTTTGGTGGTATGAGTAGTGTTCATGAAACTATTTAAGATGCAGAGGATTCAACTTCTGTTCGCCGGAGAAGCCCCAAATGGACTACTGAACAAAATTTGGTTCTATTAAGTGGGTGAATTAAATATGGACAATGTTTTTATACCTGATCTGGACACTAAACTGGATGACCTTTCGGGTTACTAGGTCACCGGTCGAACCAGATCAACTATCAGATCAATAGAATAAGGAATAATTTATATATTATTATATATTTATCAATATTTCTGTGTATTATTTTATGAAATTAAGAATAAAAGACTAACATTATTAAAATAGTGAAAAAGTAACACCATGTTTGATAAAAACAGAAAAGATCTAACAATAATATTAAAGTAATTCAATCAAATTTATACTAAAAGTGAAAAAATCACTAAAATAGTATAAAATCACCAATGACAAAAATAAAATAATTAAACATCAAAACAACCAATCGTATGTATGCGCTTTAAAAACTACAAAGTTATAAAAATAAGTATAAAATACTATTTTATTCTCAAAATCAAACATTTTGTTTGAATGAAAAGGGTTTTAAAATAAAAAATTTGAATATTTAAAAACAATTTCTTGACCCGTAACCTGGTGGACCGGTTGAACCAGCCAGGTGGCGGGTTAATGGTATTTTTTTTTGGGGTTTTCCAGTTTTATTATTGACTGGTTTTAATACTAAATCTGAACCGGAGTAATATCTTGGTCTCGGGTTAACCGGTCGGACCGGTCGGGTCGGGTCGGACGTGAAAACATTGAATATGGAACATACAATATTATTGAAAAAACCAAAAAGGTGAATCATATTGGGGGGAAATTGCTGAGTTTTGTAATCAGCATTGCTCATTTGATCCTCCTCGTGATGGAGAATCCTACAGAAATCACTACGACTACGTGAATAAAAGCTTGAGCAAATGGATTGACACTTACGATAATGCTAAACGTATGCAAAGAAGCTGGTGGTCAGAAGATGATGTATTGGCGAAAGCGTATGAACTATATTCAAGTGCTGGTAATAGAAATTTTAAATATATAAAAGAATGACTCAGTGTCCGTGATCAACCACGTTATGGCAGTCAGGTAGAAGGAAATACTACCTTTGAAAGCAGTGGATCTAAGAGATCACACGAGAGTGATGCTAGTGACTCTAACTATGTAGGATCTAGTGCTCGTCCAATGGGAAGAGATGCTGCTAAAAAAAAAGCTAAAAAAAAATGTAAAAGCGCAACCTTGGTAGTGGTCAACGAAGAGTGGAATGAATTCAAACAATTCAAGGCGCAAGAGTTGGATCGATTGGAAAAAATAGCTATGATGCAAAATGAGGCAAACCAATTGATTAAGTAAAAGAATCAAGCTAAGAAGATGAAGATGTTTATCAAACTAACTGAAAATGAGCATCTTGATGATAAAAGTAAATAACTGTTGCAGAAATTGAGCCACAATCTATTTGGAAATTAATTATTGTCAAGTGGGTATCTGTATTTTGTTATTTCATGCTTTAATAATGTGTGTTTGTCACTTTCTCCTTTAATAATGTTTGTTTGTCACTTTCTCCTTAAATAATGTGTATTTGTCACTTTTTATTTTAATAATTTATATTGTCATGTTATGCTTTAATAATGTAATCCGTGAGTTTCGGCTGATGACAAGAGAATCTTAATCCTTGACTTTGATTTTAACCACTCAATTTGAATCCAAGCCTCTAACCGTTCAATTCGTTGGTTCAATTGTTTTTATAAATAAGGATTCATTCTTCTATTGATGTACAAATACCATAAATCTCACTTTACTAAAAAAATCTCAATGGATCCATCAGAATATTCTTTTGATATCGAAGCTTACAAAAGGAAGTCTGAAATTGAAGAGAGGAATATCATCAACCGGTTTAGGGAGCGTTGAAACAAAATAGAGGAAGACTATCCACCTATTAGCAAGAGAAAATAGTTTAAGAGAGATCATGCAGCAGCAAATCAAAGACTAATTGACGACTACTTTGCCAATCAACCTACATATGACGATGTAATGTTTTGTCAGAGATTCCAGATGCGAAAATATGTTTTATTTCAGATCGTTGGAGAGACAACTACTTCACTCAATGATTTGACACAACCAAGAAAGAAGGTATATCTCCATTAGCAAAATGTACCACGACCATGCGAATGTTAGCATATGGTGTGGCAGCCGACGCGGTGGATGAATACATCAAAATTGGAGATACTACAGCTTTGGAGTGCTTTCAAAGATTCCATAAAGAAATCATACGACTGTATGAGCAAGAGTATCTTAGAGCCCTAACTCAAGATGACATGCAAAGAATTTTGCATGTTAGTGAGATACGAGGATTTCCAGGGATGATTGAGAGTATTGATTGCATGCACTGAGAATGGAAAAATTGTCCTACAATGTGAAAATGTCAATTTACTCGGAGAGATAAGATAACCACCACTATTATTCTTGAAGCAGTTGCATCTCATGATTTATGGATTTGGCATGCTTTTTTTGGATATTCGGGTACATTGAACGATAAAAACGTTTTGGACCGCTCACCGGTGTTCGATGATGTTGAACAGGAAAATACTCCAAGAGTGAATTTCTTTGTGAACCAATGTCCATATAATATGGCATACTATCTAGCTGACAGTATCTATCCTTTTTATCCTATTTTCGTTAAATCGATTAAGCTATCTCAAAGTGAACCAGACAAGTTATTTGTACAATGTCATAAGGAGTGTCGAAAGGACATCGAACGTGCATTTGGAGTATTGCAGGCTCGATTTAAAATCATTCGCGAACCAGCTCGTGTGTAGGACATAGCCGATTTGACTATCATCATGAGGTTATGTATCATATTACATAATATGATTGTTGAGGATGAACAAGAGACATATGCTCAACATTGGAATGATTATGATCAATCTGAGGCAAGTGGGTCTAGTACACAACAACCATTCTCAACCGAAGTACTACATGTATTTGCAAATCATGTACGAGTTAGATCCGAGTTACGCGATTCAAATGTACATCTCAAATTGCAAGCAGATCTAGTGAAACACATATGAGCATAATTCGGAATGTTCTGTGGTGAATGAGATTTTTAAGTTTGTAAGTTGAAATTACTGTACTAATAAAGTTATGAGTGTTTTCTTACTTGTGTTGTGTGCTTATTGTATTGCATTTTAAGTTTTTCATTACTGTTTTAGTAATGACTATTTATATTTCTCATTTTTATTATTTGCAAACTTTTTTAAAATATATATAAAATAAAAACAAAAACAAAAACTATTTTATAAAATTATTTCATAATTTTTACTTATTTTAATTTCATAACTGTGATTAATAATATGTAATCACAAAAACAAAAACATAAATAAAATAAAAATATGAAATAAAAATAGTAGGATAAAATGCTGTAATTTTATTAAACAAAACTATTGTAGAGGGTAAAAGTTATGTATCTATTGAATTATGATATGGAAGAGATAGAATATGATCTTGAATGTTAAAAAGGAAAAAGTAGGTGTTGTAAACATCTAACCAATGTATATAGTCTAACTGATTAACTGTCAAATTATAATGTATATAGTCTAACTAATATTAACCAACCTCGGGATGTTAGCACTTACCAGGTATTCAGTAATCCCTCCAAATCAGAAATTGAACGCTCTAAACTTACATTCATTATCATTATTTTTTAACGGAAGATCTACTAATGTAGCACTTATCCATTCATAAAAAGTGGACCAATATTTTATTGGATCTCTAGGTTGGATTTTTGTATCATATCGACGACCCCTACAGATCTCAGCACAAAGTGACTATATACATATATATATATATATACATGGAAACTGGAGAGTCGATTAAGCACTATAGTGGATTTGCTAATATGACTAAGTTAAACTCACTGAATATTTGGAAACCAATTATCCCTTTAAATTTGTTCCAACACAGTTTATTCCAAACCCGCCAATATAAATGTTTTTTTGTCATTCGAGTTCCATCAAAATTTTGTTATTGTACTGATTAACTTCTTTATTATCGTTTTGGATTGTTTGAAACCATACATTATATATGTTGGAAAAGCTAACACTAATCCGATAAGAATTTATTTACCACTTTTGGACAAAGTTCTGTCAAGCCTCCATTGATCTGATATAATTTTAGTTTCTTCTTACATAATTTGGTAAAAGCAATATCATTGATTAGAAAAATAAAGACGCAAAATGAACAGACAAATGAAAATAAGTACTAACTAAACGTACATTAAATACATCACACATTTAATTAACAAATGGGCCAATGGGTCCTTTAATTTTCAACTTTATAAGCGCCAATAAGATGATCCCAAAAAGGAGAAAATAAAAGTGGAAAATGGAAAATGACAGAAAAGACCACAAAGTTTGTCTCTTGTACTAATTTGCCATTTTTCTCTTTGTATTCTATTTCTACCTACCGTGACTTTGGCTGCTAGATTTCTCAGTATATATATACAAAATAATTCCATTTTAAACTATGCTTCTTGATAGGTAAAATGTGGCTGATGAGCTTAATGCTTGTGTGCATATATAGTAGAGGGTCGTTATAGTTGGATTACGGATTTTTAAAAGATATTTATTGTCCTTAGTTCGTTTCGATAATCATTATCAATATATATACCGTTTAGACGATTTGGATATTTAAAGGTTTAGATATAACATTCATTTTTAATTAGATCGAATACATAATGAATAACTAATACAAGGTCGATAAATTATGTTAACCATGAAAAATACTGATTACATATGTTGATTCTAGTGATATTTTTTCCTTAAATAATACTCATCTTTTTTTTTTTGGTAAAAAGATATAATAATAGTACTCATCTTAGACTCTCAGAATTTTCTTCTTCTTTAAAAATTAGATAACGAAGAAACCCCTAGATGTATTATGTATATATTCTTTGCCGGCTCCATGGGAGTAAAGTTAAAGTCCTTGTCTGACCTAAAAGACGTGATAAATTAAAGGGTCAAAAATATAAACTTGAAAAAATTAAGGGATTTGGAAAATAACAGCGAAATAAATTAAAACGTTTTGGTAAATTACGTTCGTATTTGTACAAAATGAAATAAATGACCTGTGCTTACTTACACATCACACAATTCGGAAACTTTTTACTCACACGTAAAAAGAAGAAATTTCCCCACAAAAAGACAAAACGTAAACGACATTGTTTCCCATCATTACCGGGAAAAACCACCGGAAAATTCATTCTCCGCCCAGAATTTGTCTCTTAATAATTTTCCAAGAAGCATGGTTCTTCGTAGGGAAACGAGTCCCAGAATCCATCGATTTTGTGATCATTCACGTCTAGCAAGAGGTCAGGGAGGTCGGAGAAAGCGTCGTCGGCGATTGGAGATGACGTCACCGTGCTCGACGGAGACTCCGGTGCTTTCCAGTCAACAGCAGCTGCTGCGGCGGCAGCTTGAATGTCTTTGGGGTCGGCGCTTGCCGGTCTCGGTAAATGGTAAGCGAGCTCGGGGAAGTTAAGGTGAGCAGAGCCACCTTTGATGGCCAAAGCGGCCACGTCATGTGCACGCGCCGCCATCTCCGGCGTAGAGAAAGTGCCAAGCCAGATTCTTGATTTCTTTCTTGGTTCTCTAATCTCAGACACCCATTTTCCCCATTGTCTCATTCTGACCCCACGAAAATTTGGATGCTTAGAAACACCCTTTTGCTCATTTTTAATCTTTGAACTCTTTCCGGTTCTCTCCGGCGCCGGTGACCGGAGATTACGTTGTGATCCTAGAGGAGAAGAGTCTTGCATCTAATAGGAATTTAATCTAACGAGAGAGAGAGAGACTTTTTGGTGGGAAGATTAAAGAAAATGGTTTTATTTTTTTTTTGTATTTTGGGGTGAGAATAGGAATAGTTTGAGATGAGAGACTTGTTTGCTTCTTATAATATATACATCCAAATACGAAGCAATTATTCTTGTATGTATGTTTTTTCTTTTACGAATAAATCAAATATTAAAAGCTAAAAAACGACTTGACTACGTTGGATTTCCTTATTACTTTACTTTATAATATAGTATCCATTATTTAGACCTGAATTGGACACTTGTTACAGTTCTATTTCTCTAGTGTACTGTGATCAATCGTTTCTCCAAAATCGTCTAGTCCTTCCAAATTTAAATATATGTACTTGGACGGTTGAACCAGGTCGAATTATATTTAAATTAAATTATTCTGATTGGTTTTGAACCAATATTTTATATAATACTTATATTAGTTTGATTAAATTATATACGGCCTAAAATAACTAACCACTAAACCAGAATATTTACTTTATGAATATGGATGTTAATAATCTTACATTTACGATAAATATAACTGACATAAACGAAGAAATAAAGAAACATGTATTTTGTTTCTTAACTTATTATCAAATGGGGTTTAAATAAAAACACTTGACAGTGCTAATTAGAAGTTGGAACCTAGATTGACTCACGTTGGATATACCGGGTTTAAAGTGAGTATCGGTTTGAGTTGAAAGAACAAGAATATTCGACATGGTTGCCCGAGAATATGGAATTATGGATACATCATATATAGCATCCGCACGAGAACGGGTTGGCAAATGTTGCCCGCCAGTTAATTTAAACCAAACTTACAGTTTTTGAACCATATTGTTAATTATGTATACGTTCATAAACATGAAAATCCAACTGACCCAAAAACTGTAAGGGAACAAAAAATCTTCATCTAAATCAAACTAAAACCAATATCTATTTCAGAGTACATCCAATTTCTACATGTGGATATAAACTTCAGATCTATTTGTGTGTTCCTCTAATCCTCTGTGTGTAGATATTTTCATACGTCAGGAAATTTTAGGGAAAAATATATTATTCAATTGTGATGTAAAGTATGTAGAAAATTTATAAAATTGTACGTTGTGGGCCCTAATTACTTACTTTTATTTTACTTTTGCATATTTTCTTAATTCCTATCTTTTGTTTTTTTCCCGAAAATGTTATATTTTCGTTTCCCCGACCATGACCCATGTCTGCCTACAAAGCTAATTCACGTTTTTCATTTGGACTAAGTTTGACAAAGACAACGATTAATATTAGTGAATGCATCTTAAACTAATCACAAACTTAATTAATTTAGCAGTGCATGGAAGCTTATAATTAGTATAAAAATTTCTTAAAATTTAACTCAGTAAAAAATAGTTTGATGTTTGACCTTGTTTCCCCAGTGAAACCAATGAAAAAGCAGTCATTTGAAATATGCGTCGTCGTCATAAAATACTCTAGCTGAATTTCATTTCTTAACAATATCTGTTACAGTGCATAGACATTTTTATAGTTTGACGTTCTTATTTATGGAAGCATTTGGGCAGAACGAGAACTTTATATAACTATATATGGTATTTAACAACGGTTAGTCAATGTTTATACCTAGACGTTTGCTTAAAGTCTACAAAATCGAGGAATTATATGTTTTGAACTTGGACATTTGCGAATATGCGTAATAATTGTGGGACATTTGCGTAAGAAGCGTTTTCAATAAAGAACTGGAGTAGGAGGTTGCTATGGACGACGCACGTACGCAAAAACGACATAAACACATCTTGCGAATATGTGTATAATGTTGAAAATGTACTCATTATAGTTTAGAGGGAGCAAGTTACGTATTAGTATTAACCCTTTAACAACAAAAAAAGGAAAGCTACGTATTAGTTTTATAGTGGGGTCCAATTTGACGATTAAGACTAAATAAAATAGAAATAAGTGGTATTCATTAAACCAAAAAAAACAAGTGTTACATATAGGTTAAACATGTTTTACAACCAAGTGAAAAGACTACAGAGAAATGGCACACTTTACTATGAAATCCCCATTTCTTTTCACTGTAAATTATTTTGTAATTTCTTCTTGTTTCAGATACTATCAACTATTTTTATGTTTTTTTTAACTAATACTTAGATAATAAATACATATACAATTATGTGCGTTTATATACTCTTAAAACTGTATGTATTTTTCATATAGGAAAAAACAAACAAAAAAACGTTTTCCATGATTGGCAGTAGAAAATATATATATATACATATATATATACTCTCTGTGTGTGTGTAAGATCAATTTTGATCTAAAAAACTGCAAAATAACTTTTCATCATATCAAAATCCATCACTTTGATCCTCCACGGTTTTTGATATGATAGAAGATTGTCAGTTTAAAACTAAAGTTAATCTTGCATTATATTTTTGCTAATTGGAGTTTCTTTTTGCATTTTTCTCCTTAAATATATATGTAGAAAATCAAATTAGGTTGATGATGAAAATATTACAAAAAGTAAATTTAATTGGGATGTCTTAGTTCCTAAACACGTTAACCACTAACCATTAGAAAATGAAAGATAAATGCCACTTTTGAAATTGTTTCAATTTTCTAAAACAGTTGGTTGATAAAGGGGATTACAACCAAAACTCTATTTTTTGCACTATATTAAGTCACCTAACCAATTCGGTTATTAAAAGCTTAATAAATAGAAAAGTCTGGAAGTTTTATGTCGGGAAATGATGCTAATTGAAACCAAGCACAATCCTGAGGATTTCACATGCATGTTTCAGTTTATGCAAACCTCTTTTAACATTGATGATGCTAACAAATAATTTTTCTTAGGACGCATTACATTCAAATTGTGGGTTAACTTACAAAGTAAAAGAACCAACACCATTGTCAAAAAAAAAAAAAAAGGGAACCAACAATTTAATTTGATGCATAATGTACTAGAACATAGCCGAATTCAAATTCGATTATTTGGCCATTGCAGTTAACATTTCAAATCTCATATCATTAAAAGAAAAGTTTAATGGTCCTAAATTTTCTAATAATATCTTATAAAGGTTTCGGATCCCATTAAATGAAAGAGTTATTATGTATTATTGGTTCAATATTTATAAAAAGTTGTTAAAAATCATGCGTTATTGGATTAATAATTTTTTTAACTAACTTTCAGATTATACTAAAGTTTATTAAATTTTAGTGTTATTAATTGATTGATTTTTAAAAAAATTGTTCATCAGAAACCATTTTAAAGACTTCAAAATATAACATGTTAGGGTGATATTTTCATAAAAATCCAGTAAGAATATGTAAAATGTTTTAAATACTCTCTAAAAATTTCTTAAATTCTGCAATCCTAATAATTATTACAATTATAAATAAATCTCAAACCAATGGCACCCCTTTATTTCTAACATTTCCACACATATTAAGAAAATAAATTAAAAATTGATTATAAATGTATTATTATTTTTTGTGATTAACAATTTTCTATAACTATAAACCAATAGTATTCAATTATTTTTCGTGAATTTTATAATCTATCATCAATAACTAATAAAAATTATATTAAAAATATAATATATATTAAGTTATATCCCACATTGAGTGCGGGTTTATGTTTTTTTTTTAAATCTTTATTAAAACTCAAATTATCATAATGAGTTGACGAACATTGTTTTTTTCTAATGGCATTTGTAATATTTTAAATATTTAATGTTATTGTTATAAATGTACTTTAATATTAGTATAAAGATATTTTTTGGTAAAGTTTTAAGTTTTTATTAATTTTATTAAAATAATTAAATAGACATTGTATTTTGTGTATTAATTAGTTGAAAATTGATTGACTTTTTACCATAATGAATTGATTAAAATTATCTAATTGTATTTTTGTAATATTGTATAACTTTAATGTTACTTCTATAAATATACTTCCCAAATATTAGACTATTAGAAGATATATATATATATATATATAAATAAGAAATAATTATTTTCCAAGAGTGTGAATTAGAAGATAATTTCTAAACAACTTTGCCGAAGTAACCCCTTAACAACTAAAATTTTTACGAAGCAAGAGAAAATGTCAATATGGTACAGTATATCTGATAGAATCTAACCAATAACATCCCTCAAATTGGAGTGTACACGAAATCGTGAATATTATAAGGGTAAATATCCCACATATCCTTCTCATTGTAGAAACGAGCAATTTATTAATGTTTAATTTAATACAAAAATAGTACTAAATTCCGCCATATTACACGACTGAATAAGTGAACATTAGCTATTACATTGCTACAACATATAAATAAGGGTATCGCCAGTTATTTTAAACCGGCGAATTTATTCAAAGTAATACCGAAACGAGAAAAAGAAAGACAAATGAGTTTGATTAACCATATAGAGCATCAAGCCAATCAAACTCTTCAGAGCCTAGCGGTACGAAGTTGCTGCTTTAGCAAAGGTCGAATGTATTCATGGTACCCATCAGCAACCACCGAGTCGTTCAATGGATCCTTCCAAGCTTCCTCAAAGAGCTTCGGGTACACATTACCGTCATAACGGCCCAGCACTGAGTTCAAGTAATGATCGGTGTAATTGAATGCGTCCACAAGCGCAACCGCATTTGGACGGACCTAAAAGAATCAACACAAAATGTTATAACTTAGGTTTTGAAGGTACTAAATGCAGAGAGAGAGAGAGAGAGAGCGAGAGGAAAGAACCTGAGAGTACAAGGAACGGAGCTGGTCATTGGCGAGAGATGCTTGTTTGGGAGTGATGGAGTTAGTGGTGAGGAAATCGCCGAGGTGTTTGTGAAGGAGATGGAGTGCGTAAATGTAACACAGATTACTCAGCTGTTGCTTCACTCCTTTGCCTCCTATGTCTTGCTCTAGTTTCGCTATGAACCTAACCGAGACAAAGTTGACAATATTCAGAAACTGACATCAAGAGAATCACTAACTTATTTCGGGATGAATGGTGAAGAAGAAGCTTACTTGGAAACAACAATCAATTGGCAGTGAGCAACTGCGGCCTCAACCAGATCAGCCAAGAGCTCTTGGAATCCTGCAGACAGGAGTAATTTGTAAGAGTTTGGTCCATTGGCTTATGATCTAACATGGCGGCTAATTGTTCTGGAATTATGGAGTTAGAAGAGTACCTTGTTCTGGATTCTCAAACTCGCTGAGATTTTTGGCACAAGTAACAGCCATTCTCAGAGCCCTTGCTTCAAAAGCTTCCACTACCGCATCAGGGTTTAACCAATCCTCAGCTACATGCCCAATGAATAAAACCAACTTCATCATTACCTCGAGAATTATATTGACAAAAGATCATATGTTGTATTACTTTAAAGGAAGAAGGAAATAACATATAAACTTGAAACCTCACCCTTTTGAACACCAGAACGACATTGCAAAAGATGTGCTGCTCGGGCCATATAGGCAGTTGTGCCAACAGGAGCCTTTCCAGATCCCAGCTGAGCGACTGTCTTCATGAGAAATCTAGCAACCTATAAACACATTTTTTGAACAATAGCATGAATAACCGCAAATGGCAAGGGGGCTTAGAGTCTTTCTTATTGCTGGAAACATGGGAAACACAATGAACCAAAAGCTTCAAAGCATTTAAATATGTTTTGCATATCCACCAGGGGAAAGAAAAATTTCAGGTGAAGGAAGCCAAAAATGTGAAATAAGTGAAACTGACAAAAACCTGCAAATAACCATATCTAAAAAAGTACAAAACTCACAATACAAAAGCATGTTAAGTCAAGAACTCACATGCTAAGAAATCTATTCGAGCTGACAGTGTTACTCTAGAAAGTGAGAATAGCTTGCACTTAATACTTAAACGTAGTAAATACCTGTAATTGCAGCACAACATTGTCTCCCTCATATGTGCAAGCAGGAACATATACAGCAAACAGCTCGGGGAGCCCACTGCACCACAAGTAGCCATGTCCACCACATAACTTGCGACATTCTTCAATGCCATCCTGCACCCAACAGTAAGCTTAAGCTGACTTTTCAAGTCTAAGAATACACCTCCAAGACCACGTCAAGTTGGGAAGGAGCTTTCCAACATGTTAGCAGTTTAATCCATAGAGAAACGAAATCAATCCGTCTAGTGAGCATAAAGGACAAGATCTGTAACATACCGCAGTGGCTGTGGTAGTGAGAGACTTCAATCCTGCAGTGCATGCATGAGCCTCAGGCAATGTTGTGAAATCGCCGGCCGCCAGCCTTTCAGTTACATCCGTGTACAGCCATTTTAGCCACTCTCCAACAAATCGGAATGCATAAGCAGATGCCAGCAGAGGAAATAGCCTGTTCTGCTGAGTTTTATAATCAATCACCTGTGATAACAAGATGCAGAAATAATTTAACATTCCCTTTTCTAGCCAACAATTTGATAAGATCCAGAATCAATAAGTGTATACAAACATGAGTATCCTTGATTATGAAATGGGTTTGGATGAGTACCTGTGTTTCAATGCTACCATTCTGTGCACCAAACTGCCTCCGCACTGCACTGTACCGTGTAGCTATGCAAACTGCTCGAGACAACGCATTGGAAGCATCTGCCACAATTGTTTGTCTCACATACACCATAGTACCATACACCAGCTGCTTTGGCACATCCGATGGAATATATTTTCCTTCCCTTGAAACTTTTGACAGCCTGAAACGTTTTGGAAGATGAAATAAATGCAGAACTGTAAGCCCACATATAAGCAAATGCCATTTCCTCTAGAACTACCAGTACATCATGAATGCTTATTAAAATCAGACCAGAAAGGCCAAGAGAGAGTACCTCATGAGCATTTGATCTCTAGGAATACGAACATGATCAAACATAAGAAACCCGTTGTCCATTGAATTATATGCTCCATTTCCCATCTTTGTCCCGATATCACCAACAGTTATATTAGGAAGAGGAGAATGATCTTCTAAGCTGCGCAGTTGCACGATAAATCCTAGAAGAAGAAGTTCAAGCAATCAATAACTGAGCAACAAAACTGGAACAAAAATAAACACTGCACAAACAAAATTTCCGGTACATACCATGAACACCATAGTCTTTGCCGTCAGTTATGAGACGAGCATAAACAACAGCATGGGTAGAAACTTTTCCCAAACCACCAGGCCACCACTATTCAACAATCAAAACAGATGAAAAAAATATTACAAAACTAAGAAATTTGTGTAAAATAATACTCGACCAAAACCTTCTTAGTCTACTCACTTTGGATGCAGTCTGAGTTGGAGTGTTAATAACAAACTCATCCGTCTTGGGATCAAACGTAGCAGTTGTCTCAAGACCTTGAACATTAGATCCATGACCAAGCTCAGTTTGTGCATAACACCCAATAATCTGCATCTTACTCGCCAGCGACAACCACTTCTGCTGCTGCTCCTCTGTGCCCTGCCCTTTAATAGCAGGCACAAACATTCCCTATAGAAGAGATTATACAAAAAAAAAAAAAACATGAATCAAATCATTAAAATGATGGCTTTACAAGAGATTATATTTATGGATAAATAAGTACCCAATGCAGATCCACATAGGAAGGTTGATCAATAAAGTGCCTCAATTTTCCTGCTTCTTCCTCTGTAACAAAAAATTGAAGAGCATACAATTCAAAGACCTTGAAACGATGGAAACAATAAGGTGCGTGAGAAAAATCCATACCATTGAGACGAAGCTCGATAATCCTCTTAAACGCATGAGCACATTTTCTCAACGTGCTCTTAAACAGCTCCTTCCTAGTCAACAGAGCTCTGTTGCTTTTCACGAAGACCTACATAAGGAAATAGAGAAATTCACAAATCGAACACAGACCTAATCCTATTCCCTCGCATAAACATTTCACGGAATCCAAACGAAATTAAAAATCTGGAGGATAAGGTAAAGATCAGAAAACAACGAGAATTGAGAAAATTCACCGGATCGATGGCGACGAGACGGGCAATTCGATCGGAAACTTCAAAAGCGTGGTGGGAACCGGCCCAGACGATCTTCATCTCCTCGACATCGAACTCGGCCTTGTTTCTCTCATCAGCATGATGATCAACTCCCTCCATGATCCGTATATCAGAAATTTCAGTAGCTTAACACTAATAACTTTTCCCGAGGAAATTTGAGATCGTGCTCTTTTTTTTTTCTATCGCGAAGAAAAAATAGAAACCGAGAAGAGACAAAAACAGAGCGAGGAAAAGAGAGCCAATGCTTTTACCTATTTAACAGGCGAGTAGTTGGGAGCAAATTTTTTTTTTTTAATTTCGGATAAAAAGGAAAAGAAAGTCAAATTGATAAAAAATACAATCATTTCTAAATTGAAATATTTCAGGTTTATCTCAGATCCACCCACGATTGGATTCTTTTCCATGTATTAGTCGTTTTTATTCAACAAATGAGGAAACAAATTTCTTACACAGTTGTAAAAAAAGTAGAGAAACATTCATTAATGGGAATATATCATTTTTTTCCTCGTATGTATATGTGGAAATTTTAGTATGTTGTAGTAACAGAAAATCGTAGGTTGTATTTGTGTACTTAAAGAAAAAACAGATCACAGACAGTAAAATCCGACGTGTAATAAAATTTAAGTTGGCTGTATGAAAACAATAAAATATGGAATAATGTATACTGTACATGCATCTGAAGAACATGTTGATAAAAGAAGATAAAAAAATTAAACTGAAGATAAGATAAAATTTTGTTTCCTTATATTTAAAAGATATGTTGCCTTATGCCTTATGGGCTGTTGAAAAATACAAAAAAAAAAACAAATTATAAAATGAATTTCCATATATATGAACGGCGCCTTTGCCTTATTTTCTCCGTCCAAAACGCATTTGCTTGTCCAAATGTGTAGTAAAACTTGAGTAAGGTTTGTGTTCCCATTTAAAGTATATAGTTTGGTAGTTAGGCATTTTTCATCGTTTTGTTTTATAATCGTATAAGACAGCATTTTTGTTTTTTTTAATTAATACATTGTCCTACTGAAATTCGCCACGTGTATAAACTCCGATTCAAGTTCCACGTGCGTTGAGCGTATCAATCTTTGAGACTTTTTGACTAACCATTTTCGCGTTCCACAGGTTTCTTAAAGCTTGAATGATATTCACTAATTAAACATTAATATAAGTTGAATACTAGTATTTTTTTAATACATTTCGTTATATGAAAAACATTGACTAGGATCAGGAGGAGGCGTAGGTTAGCCTGAAACGCTCCTTGATATAGTCGCCGGCGAGAATAGGCGGGAATCTGCACCAACAGAAATAGATTTATTATGAGAAACGGACTCAACTTTTACTCTTTTACCATTCAAGCCCAATAGATTTAACAAAGGTACAATGTGCCCCCTCACACCCAAAATTCATCAAATTGGACTGAGATTCAACAAGCAATACCTTGGGGGACAAGTTTCACTACAACAACTCTCCAAGCATTCTACATTACAATATGGATTAGGATCTAAGAAGCACACCACCTACAAAAACTTCTCCTTTAATTAATTTTACTGAAAACTTTATCAATTGGTATAGAAATTAGAAAGATGAAGAAAAAAAAGACAAAGCTACCGAGTAACGTTCTTTTCCCACCGGCATCACTCTGTGCAGTGTAGACCTAAACCCATTTCAAGAACAATACGAAATGTTTTGATTCAGAGATCACAATCACTCCAAACTAAAACTGATTAAAGCTTACCGGAACAATCCATTGGTCCATCTCTCCATCATATCACCAATGTTAACAATAAACGCCCTACTGTTGCAGAAAGTTCCCAAATTTCAACAATTATTACTAACCAACATACACAAAATATAGTAAGCTACGAGCTAGACTTACCCTCTAATTCCAGGGACATCTTCCCAAATGTATGGTTGTTTCGATTTGTCTCTACAAACCTAAGAGTTCACAAATGGTTGGTGTAAGAACATAAGGTTACTAAAGGAGAAGAAACACAAGAGAAACTAAACAAATATAATGACCTGAAGTCCTGGAACTCCATCAGTCAAAAGAACAGTGACCATTCCATAATCTGAGTGAGCTGAGGCACCATATGTTTCTACATCTGACGAAATCACTTCACCTATATAATCATAACAAATGCAGAGACTCAAAACCTGACTCCTACTCCTTGAATATGGCTTAAGTTTTCAACTGATTACATATATTAAGACTAATATCAATTCAACCAGAATTTGATGGACATAGATACCTGGATAACGTAAGAGGCGAACAACTGCTGTAGGATCATTCAAGGCTCCAACTTGTTCGAAGAAGTTCTCATCTAAATCCAATGCCAAGGCTATCAAGCCGAGCAATCTTCTACCCACAGACCTTAAAGCAGCAAAGCAAAACACAACTAGCAAGTTGATCCAGGAAAGTTATATGGAAGTTAAAAAGAGAAAATACTAATGAAGTAGCATAATGAAGTTACAAAGAAGATATTTCAAGAACACACAGGGACCTTTTTTTTTACATTTGTACTACAATGGACTATATTTATCCCTACCACCACTGTTCAAATCTAACTGTTAAGATGAACTTGAACGCTATTTTCAACAGAGGATGCATAAAGAAGACAAGGTTTTAAGACTACAGTGTTTTGTATAAGATTCACTTTGCAGAAGATAGAAAAAAAAGGGCAGGTGCGTACATGACATTCTTGTAGTAACATTCCATGGTTTGTCTCCATGATGGCAAGAGATCTTTGCAAACACATAATCCATGAGAGATATTTATTGAGATCAAAACCAATTCATGAAACAGGTAGTAAGAAATCACCTTCAGAAGGCCATTGATTTGGGTAACGTTGAGCCAAAACACCTTCCAAAGAGCCAAAATAGAAGCTTTCCTTAGAATCACCTTAACAAAAGAAAGATCAAATTTTTAGACTAACCAAGCAAGAAAACAAGCCATATCCAAAAAATGCTATAACATCACCAAAATAAATGAACCTATAGAGGTCAAGGACGGGTCAAGTTTCTCAGCATACAACGGAGTATAACCGAGCAAATCACGGCGGAGTAAAGCCATCTTCTCCTCTAAAGTAAGGTTAAAGAAGGCTTTGCTCTCCTTAAAAACTCCTTCCAATAATTCTTCTGAGATACCATGATTCTTGACATAGAAGAATCCATGTTCAAGACATGCCTTATAAAAACATAACAAACAAAGAGTTTAACAGCAAAAATCATAGAAACATGTCTGAAACAAACATCTTCTAATCCACCTCAACTTAGTATACATACACAAAAGCCTCCCTCAATTCATAACGCAGAGTTCGCAGACCAAAATTGAACAATTAAACAAAGAAAAGATAAAACCAATCTTCGTCAATTGATGCTGCAGTCACTAGTTCATTTGTATCATCATCTTATCACTAGTGAGAAAGAGGAAGAAGAAGCACAGTTTCTAGCTAATCTAGTAGAAGCAAGGTACATATAACAGAGAGGTGAAGAAGAACCTGACGAATCAATTGTGCGGTGGAGATTTTATCCGGCGAAGAGAAATCAATGATCGGAAGTAGAAGTGACGTCCCCATTTGCTTCTCGTAAATCAATATCTCTGAGCTCTGTTTCGATATTGATTTTGCTCTGATCGTTTTCACTGACAGACGACGGTGCTTGAATTTATGATATTGGGATTTTTTTTTCTTGTCAGATTATGAAATGTAAATAACAATATGGGCCAATGATGACCAATGTAGAACTGGGCTCTAAAACTAATGAATTCATCGAATCTCACATCAAAGGTTAAGCCCACATTGGCCATGGGCCCTATTATCACCATGTCATCTCATAATATTAAAGGGTTTCTGTCTGATCTAAAATCAGCAAGCGGGTGAATTGGAGTAAATATTTGGAGGGATTTGAGTTTTAATAAATGTTGAGATGATTTGGTAAAATTTTGGTGAATTAAGAATTTTGTTATTAAAATTTCTAAAATCTCACTTAAAACTCTGAGATTTTGTTTTTTGTATTTTTAACTAAAAAATCTCATCAAATTTTACATGAAACTTTAAATCAAATTCTAATCATATTTCTAATAACAGTGGATTTGACTATATAATTTAAAATCATTAATCTAATAACACTAAATTTTAAAAGATATAACACATGATTTGTTATTTAAAATCAAATCTCTCTAAATACTCAGTCTAATACATCCCCTAAATTTTGCATATTTTGAATCCCGTATAAGTATTGTTGATTAAAAAAAGGATAAAATAAGTAAACTGAAGATAAGATATGTTTTGTTTCCTTATGTTTAATATTGCCTTATGGAATGTTTAGTATAAAATATAACGAATTCCCATAAATACTAAAGCATTGGCTTATTTTTCTCCGTTAAAAACGCATTTGCTTGTCCAACTTGTCTAAAGTTTGTGTTCTCACTTAAAAGTATAAGTATAATTACGCGTTTTTATCGTTTTCTTTTACAATCGAATGAGACAGCATTTTTGTATTTTTATGAATAAATACAATGTCGCTATTCACCACAGAACTTTCGTGACGTATATAAATGAGTATGGTCCAAATACGTCAACTCACATTCAAGTTCCACGTGCTTTGAGCGTACCAATCTTTGAAACCATTTTCAAGTCCACAGATTTATTAGAGCACCTCCAATGGTTTAGAATATTTTTATTTGAAATAATGAAAAAGCAAAGTTAAATATTTAGGATGGTTTCTAAATTTTTAGCAAGTCCAATGGTAGAACCTAATGAGGTTATAAAAATTTAAATTTTTGAAAAGTTTTCAAATAATGTGAAACTTGACATACACTCAATGACATACTTATTCAAAACCGATTCAAGTATTTTACAAACATAGATCATACATTGATAAAAAAGACTAACTTCACCCACAGAAAACAGATTCAATAAACAAAAGGCATCGTTCAAGCATTTAACAACATATCATTAATCATCAAACAAAGACCAAAACAAGCATAAGCTTCAAACAAAGACCAAAAAACACTTGTAAGCAAAGCTTGTTTTTAAAAAGCAGTAGCTTCAAACAATGACCAAAATACAGATGCTTAAAACCAGTATGCCACTACATAATCAAACACGAGTAATTTCAGTGAACTGAAATGTTACAAACAAAAAAGTTGAAGACCATAATGTCAAGGTTCAGTGAACCCAAATGTTACGATTCCTAAACCTCTTCAAGTTAGAATAATCAATAAGCTGGCTCAATGAATGAAATAGCTAACAAGTATCAAGTATTGTTCCATTGGACCTATGAAGCTAAGATACAAAACTTCCTATAAAGCATAAGGAAATGTTGTTGTTTACCTTCACCATTGAAGAGTACGAGTCCAATCACCATCATCACTGGATGAACCTGCAAACAACATATTTGACAACAATCAGATTATAATCTTTGGATGAGAACATTATAACATCCCAAATTTGAGCTTTAGATCATGGCTTAAAATCCAAAATTCAATTTCACAATACACGCAATATATAAGTATGAATCTCAGATACATCAACAAGAACAACATTGTTCTAAACTCTTCTTGATTCACAGATCTGTAACTTATCAAAATTACAGAAAATCTCAATAAAGTTGAGAAACTCGTTCTTAAACAACTTAAGAAACATACATTACTTCAAACTAAGAAATATACATTACTTCAAACTAAGAAACATACATTACTTCAAACTAAGAAACATACATTACTTGAAACTAAGAAATCACGAGTTTGACAATATGTCATTTATGAGTTTGTTCTTGAGAGCCATTTCTATATCAGATAGTGGCTCTGTTTTTGCAAGGAGACTGTCCAACAACTTGTTCTTAGAAAGCATCTCCTTCATTGCTAAATTCTTCTGCTTGATCTCCCACATGCTTTGAAACTCTTTCAGATCCTTGCCATCTTCTTCCACGCCTTTGATAGGCCTTTTAGCTTTGGCTTTTGACGCCTTAACACCAGGAGGACGAGCCATTGCTTCATCTCCATGGCTAACTGTGTAGGAGCTTGATGACTCTGCAGAAGCTTCATGCCCATCTTCAAACTTTTTTTTTTTTTGACTTGCCATTATCTGTAGTAGAAGAAGCAGCACACCATTTGTGACCATGGCGAAGCTCCCTCCAACAATGCTCAAGTGTGAACTTGACCCTGTGATCATTGAGGTAGATTAGGTTAGCAAGCTTCATTACATCATTTTCATTCTGGCCACTTGACTTCTGACTTGTTGCAGCCTCTAAGCAGCCAACAAACTTGCATACTTAGTCATTTATCTTCCCCTACCTTTGCTTACAGTGATCAGCCTCTCTCTTTTGCATACCAGCAAGCTTATGACTTGCAGCAAAGTAAGCTGCAATCCGTTTCCAAAAGGCTTCAGCCTTTTGCTCATTACCAACCATTGGGTCCTTGCTTGTGTTCAACCAGGCACTAATGAGCACAACATCTTCTGTGGTTGACTAATTCCGTCTTCCTTTTCTATCCTCAGGTGTGGGTTCAGCTTGGCTTGGATCATCAGTCCATTGGGAACTAAAGACATGGATTTCTGATGATCCAAGAGCTATACTAGGCGAAAAACTAAAGACAGGGTTTTTTTGTTGGCTAGTTAAAAGGTTCACAAACCCTGAAGGGTGACTAAATTGATCTGAAGAATCCATTTCCTAGTTTCTGGTGGTTGTTAAGAGAAATGATGAAGGGTTATGAGGGGTTATGAGGATGATGAAGGGTTATGAAGTTTAGATGAAGACTATTATATAGTTAAGTTTTGTGTTTTTAGCAATCAATGACATACTAAAGTCTTACCTAATATAAAACTACTAAGCATTGATCACATAGCTATAAACAACAGCTAACAACCATCTACTTCAGTCTTAACCAAGCATTGATCAGTCTTATAACCTAACCAAGCATTTATCACAAACATTTATCACAGACAAGACAGTAAGCTAACAAAACTAATCAAAAGACGTATGTAAGAACACGAAATAGGACACTATTTATCACAAATTAACTAACATTTACAAAGAGGCATCAATTTTAAAGCTGAGAATATGAGCTTAAGATTTCGAATTACAACAGCTGAGAACGAACTTGGATAAAATAATCAGAATAATTATGAAGCTGTGACAAAGAGAAGTGCCAAGATCACTGTTTCATACAGCTCTAACAACTTCGAAGTAAAACATCACTGTCTTGTTGACTACTAAAACACATCTAACATCATTCATTCAGCAACATGAACAAAAAATAGCACAAACAACAACCAAAAGCATCTTAAAAACCAAGAAATCAAGAGGTTGTGAACACAAACTTAGAACAATTGATTTCCTCATGAAGATCACTTCCGCCAATTCAGCAACATTAACAAAGGATCAGCACAAATAACAAACAAAATCATCCTAAAATACATGAAATCAAAGGTACTGTAAACACGAAATTCAAAGATTTGATTCATAACTTCTTGTTCTCTGCAATCACTCCAAAAAATAACAAGACACCAAACGCAGAGACAAGACGCCAAACAAAAAGACGATCTGAAGCTTCCTAAACCATGAATCACTCTAATAACATACGAAATCCAAAACTTAGAAAGCAAACAAACCCAGAAATCAAACAAATCCTAATCAAAATCCAAAACCCTGAAATCGAACAAACCCTAATCAAAGAAGATAAAAGACCCAGAAGAAGAAATTACCTTAATCACGACTACTGAGATTGGAAGCAGAGAAAGACCCAGAAGAAGGAGATGAAGCAATCGCCGGAGACGAAGAAAATCGCCGGAGACAGAGAGAATTTGAAGCTGAAATCGATTTTTCCCGTTTGGTGATCGCAGATGGTGACCAGCGACGGACGAGATGATGAAACCGCTGGAACAGACACTCAGAAAACACAAATTGGCGGAAAGGATACTCTGATTTCGACATCGACGAGGATGAGAGGAGATAGAGAGAGAATTTCGAAAAAAGTTTGGAAAAAAAATAAAATGAGAATGGTTCATTTTTTTTTCTATTGTTACAAAAATTCCTGTGATAACATGTCATCGGAGAGAAGGGTTTCTAAAAACTCTAAATTTGGAACCGATTCTATCTAGTTTTTGTTGTTTTAGATTACTTTTAATCAATTTTTAGATAGAACCTCTCACTAAAACCTCCCATTGGAGATGCTCTTACTTCCTTGATATTTCATTATTCAGTAATCAGTTATTCACTAACTTTTATTACATGTCGTTACATAAGAAACATTGACTAGGATCAGGAGGCATAGGTTAGCCTGAAACGCTCCATAATATAGTCGCCGGCCAAGATAGGCGGGAATCTGCATCGATAGTTACAGATGTATTATATGAGAAAGGGACTCGACTTTAGTTTGTTTTACCCTTCCAGACCAAAAGATTTAACAAATGTTCAATGTGCCCCCTCACACCATAAATTGAACTGAAATTTAAGAAGAAGAACCTTGGGGGACAAGTTTCACTGCAACAACTCTCTAAGCATTCCACATTACAATCTGGATTAGGATCTAAGAAGAACGCCACCTACAAAAACTTGTCCTTTAATTAATTACTATATTACCCAAAACTTTCTTAATTTGTATAGAAAATAGAAAGAAGAAGAAAATAGAGGTACCGAGTAACGTTCTTTCCCCACAGGCATCACTCTGTGCAATGTAGACCTAAACCCATTTCAAGAACAATACGAAATGTTTTTTTGATTCAGATAAAAAACCCCATAAAACACCAAACTCCAAACTAAAATTGATTAAAGTTTACCGGAACAATCCATTGGTCCATCTCTCCATCATATCACCAATGTTGACGATAAACGCCCTATGGTTACATAAACAATTATGTCAAATGAATCCTCCATGATTTGTAAATCAGAAAATCCACTACTTACCCTCTAATTCCAGGGACATCTTCCCAAATGCGTGGTTTTTTTTATTTGTCTTTACAAACCTAAGAGTTCACATATGGTGTAAGAACATAAGGTTACTGATTAAAGAGTAAAGAAGAACCGCAAGATAAATTAAAGAAATAATGACCTGAAGTCCTGGAACTCCATCAGTCAAAAGAAGAGTGAGCATTCCATAATCTGAGTGAGCTGAGGCACCATATGTTTCTTCTACATCTGATGAAACCACTTCACCTATAATCATAAGAAATGTAGAGACTCAAATCCTGACACTAACTTATTGGGAGTAATATATATCTGACATCGGAAGTTTGACAAAGATATTAAGTGGTATGTAAAAGATACGAGTCAATCCACTTATTGTCAATTGGTTTTGAGTTGGAAGCTCATTAACCTTAACGCAACTCCTTAACTATGGCTTAACTTTTCAACTGATTACATATGTTTAGATACATGTTCCTTTGCTATGTTAAGATCTAATTCAAACCAAAGTTTATTAACACCGATATGACGATATCAATCTAACCAGAATTTGAGGTCCATAGATACCTGGATAGCGCAAGAGGCGAGCAACTGCTGCAGGATCATCCAATGCTCCAACTTGTTTGAAGAAGTCTTCATCTAAATCCAATGCCAAAGCAATCAAGCCGAGCAATTTTCTACCCACGGACCTTAAAGCAGCAAAGCGGAACACCTTAATGAACCATAATCATCCCTTATGACATTCACTTAGCAGAAGAAAAAAAAAAGAGCAGGTGCTTACAGAACATTCTTGTAGTAACATTCCATGGTCTGCCTCCATGATGGTAAGAGATCTTTACAAATACACAATGCATGAGAGATGACAAATAGATTAATGAGATAAAAACCGGTAAAGGAAACATGCACGTAGTAAGAAATTTACCTTCAGAAGGCCATTGATTTGGGTAACGTTGAGCGAGAACACCTTCCAAAGGGGCAAAATAGAAGCTTTCCTTAGAATCACCTACCAAAGAAAGATCAAAATTTTAGACTAACCAAGCAACAAACCAAGCCATATGCAAAAAAAATGCTATAACACAACCTATGGAGCTTAAGGACGTGTCAAGTTTCTCAGCAAACAATGGAGTATAACCGAGCAACGCACGGGGTAGTAAACCCATGATAGTCAACCTCTCCTCTAAAGGGAGGTTAAAGAAGGCTTTGCTCTCCTTGAAAACTCTTTCCATTAATTCTTCCGAGATACCATGATTCTTGACATAGAAGAAACCATGTTCAAGACATGCCTTACAAAAACATAACAAACAAAGAGTTTAACAACAAATCATAGAGACATGTCTCAAAAAAATATCTTCTAAATCCTCATGAATTTAGTATACATACACAAAACCTCCTTCAAATCATAACACAAACCAAAATTGAAATACTCAAAGTCGTAAACGCCAAGTAAAACGATTAAACAAAAAAGATAAAACAAATCTTCGTCAATTGATACTACGTACAGTTACTAGTTCACTTCTATCATCTTCATCTTATCACAAGTGAGAAAGAAGAAGAATAAGAAGCTTAGTTTATACTCTAGAAGAAGCAGGATATAAATAACAAAGAGGTGAAGAAGAACCCGGCGAATCAATTTAGCGGTGGAGGTTTTCTCCGGCAAAGAGAGGTCAATGATCGGAAGAAAAGTCCTCATTTGCTTCTCGTAATTATCTTCGATGTTGATTTTGCTCTGATCGTTTGACACATACAAGTACAAGGGTGCTTGAATTTATGATATATGGAAATCTTTATTTTATTTTTTTTGTCAGATTATGAGCTGTAATATTAATATAAAATATCAGCCAAGGGACAATGTAGAAATGGGCTTTAAAACGTTTAAAAAAATAGAAATGGGCACCAAAACCGGTGGCTAGGATTGTAGATAGGGCCATAATAATTTATTCTCTTTTTCTACATAAAGGAAAAATGGATAAACTAAAATCTTGCCGAATCATTTACACATTAATCCTAAATCCTTAAAAAAGAAAAAAAGAAAAAAAAAAAACTGAAATGTGAAATGTGAAAAAAAAAAAAAGGATTGGTGAAAAGTGAAAACTCAAACCTATTTACGAACGTACAAAAAATAATATAACATGGGGTCTTCGTTTAAGAGTTTCACCTCCCAATATAATGTGGGAGGGTGCTGCTCAATGAGCCAATCATGCCAAGCTATTTCTTCTGCCTTCAAGAAACCACAAACGAGCAGCAATGTAACGATGCCAACAATCATCCCCACTAACTTCAAAATATCCATTATTAGCGCACCATATGATATATTTCCTTATTTCCTAAGTTTGTCTCTTGTATAACAAGTCTAGAATATTTTCTTAGGATGCACATACCTATATATATATTTCATATGATTAATGGAAAAGACAACTTTTTCTCGCCATTTTGATATGGTATTAGAGCAGGAACCCAAAAAAAAAAAAAAAAAAACGAAACTCAAGAGAAAAAAAAAGAAAGAAGATGATGGCAACTGATGGGAGCAGAACTATGGCGGTACGTACCACTGATGATGCGGCTCTGTCACCGATGTATCTATATCTATCCGATGGACCTGGGAATTTGATTACAACGGTGCAGCTAAGAAGAAAAAACTATGAAGATTGGTCCAAGCATGTGCGGAATGCCTTGCGGACGAAGTGAAAACTTGGTTTCATTGATGGGACTTTGGCCAAACCAACGACGGCAACTGAGATTGAACAGTGGGAAGTTGTTAACTCCATGCTTCTGGCATGGATCATGAACACCATCGAACCGACTCTACGAACCTCGGTTTCGATGGTAGAAGAAGCAAAAATCTTGTGGGATGATTTGAAGCTACAATTTTCGGCGGGGAACGGACCGAGAATCAGTGAACTCAAGGCAGATTTGGCTAACTGCAGAAAACATGGTGACACAGTGATGATGTATTTTGGAAAACTCAAAAAAATATGGGATGAACTTGCCGCTTACAAACCAATAAGCTCTTGTACTTGTGGACAACTTGCAGCACAACTAGAAGAAGATCGCGATGAAGAACGAACAAATACATTTCTTAATGGATTGGATAAAATCCGGTTTGGCAAGGTTCGCTCCACTATCACGAGTATGAAGCCACTTCCTAAGCTTTCTCAATTCTATCAACGTATCATACGGGAAGAACGACAACACAACATGGCTCGAAGTAGAGATGAAATGATGGAAGCTGTTGGATTCGCTGCATATGCTAGTCATAGAGCTCGTCCTCCTCCAGTTCATGATCGTTAAAAAGATGTAACTTGCACCCATTGTGGCAAGTATGGTCACGCGATGTCTGATTGCTTTCAGCTAAAAGGATATCTGGAATGGTGGGGAGAGAGAGGTCGGAACTTTAATACGAGAGGGAGAGTTCGCGGTGGTCGGACTGGTCGAGGTGGAGAAATGGTCGGAAATTTTGGTGGTCGTGGAAGCGGGATGACACCTGCAGGTCGGGCTCATGCAGCTCATGCCGGTCATGCTGCTCTAATTGTCCAAGTTATAGACATTAAGAAGGAGTTTGATCGCAGCAACCTACTGAACCTTACCGATGATCAATGGACTGCGGTTGTGAAGTTTCTCAATACTAAACAACCGGATTCCGTTGACACTTTGACTGGTATGAGAAATAATGTTGAATTTATTATTGATTCGGGAGCATCACACCACATGACTTGGAATTTGGAACTTTTGTGTAATATTGTTGATATATTCCCATGTACTATTGATTTGCTTGATGGAGATTATGCAGTTGCGATCAAACAAGGGGATATTTGTTTAGGCGGAAACTTGTGGCTTCGTGGAGTATTATATTCTCCTGACTTGAAATGCACTTTAATTTATGAGGCTAAATTGTTGAAAGCAACTAAGAGATCTATTACATTTACTCAGGATTTGTGTGTTTTGCAGGACCGTACCTCGAAGACGCTGATTGGTGCTGGTGAAGAGTGTGGTGGGGTCTATGTGTTTCGTGGTGCAATTGATGTTCAAGTTCATGCGATTACAAGTTCAGGAACACGCAATTTATGGTGCCGTCATTTAGGACATCCATCTAATATGATTTTATCGTTTTTAACGAGTCATGTTGATGTTGGGAAACTTACTGAAACAGAGGTTGCTTGTGATACTTGTTTTAGGGCTAAACAAACATGTGATTGCTTTTATGAAAGTTCTAATAAAGTTACTGAGTTATTTGCGTTAATTCATTGTGATATTTGGGGAGTTTATCGTATTGTTTCATCGTCAGGAACTGCTTACTTTCTCACAATTGTTGATGATTATTCATGAGCGGTCTGGATTTTTCCTCTTACAGGAAAAACACCAAGTAGCAGCGTCTATACAAAAGTTTTGTGCCATGGTTGAACGACAATTTGACAAGAAAGTAAAAACAGTTAGTAGTGACAATGGATCCAAATTTTTGTGTCTAAGGCCATTTTTCGAGAAAAAGGATATTTTACATCAAACCTCTTGCGTTTATATGCCACAACAAAATGGTCGTGTCGAGAGGAAACATTGCCATATTTTGAATGTATCACGCTAACTCATGTTCCAGGCGAGTTTGCCAATTCGATTTTGGGGAGAATATGTTTTGACTGCAGCACATTTGATCAATAGAACACCGTCAAAACTACTCGATCGTAAGACACCTTACGAGATGTTATATGGTTCTGTTCCAAAATTTGATTTGTTGAGAGTATTTGGGTGTTTCAGTTATGCTCACAAGAAATCTCTGGACAAAGATAAGTTTGGAGAAAGGAGTCGAAAGTGTATTTTTATTGGATACCCTTATGGCCAAAAGGGTTGGCGCTTGTCTGACTTAGGGAAAGAAGAGTATTTTGTTTCCAGGGATGTAGTGTTTCATGAGAAGGATTTTCCCTTTGCTAGATTACCGGCTTTGGTTGTTGAACTTTCACCACCACGTTTGCCACATGGGGTATGTGACGATGACTTTTTAGTTCATCCTTTGCCGAATAATGTCATTCCAGCAGAAACTGGCCTGCTACGACAGTAGTTTCTCGTGAAATAACAGAGAATGCAGACGAAAGGGGAAGCTCTCAGGTTGGTCCTTATCCTCCTCCAGTTATCGCCTACAAGATTATATTCTCTATACAACATAATGTACCACGGATCCCATACAATTTCCCCCGGCTCCAGCATCTTCCTCCTCAGGTACGGTCCCCTACCCGATTTCTAATTATGTCTCTTGTAACCGTTTTTTGGATAAACACAGAGCATTCCTCGCAGCAATTACATCTGGGTAGATACCAAAAACATATGAGGAAGTGGTTCAGTTTAAGGAATGGTGTGATTTCATGGACGGAGAGATTACCGCACTCGAAGAAAGTGATACTTGGTATATAACGGAGCTTCCTCCGGGTAGGAAAGCACTTGATTGTCGTTGGGTATTCACTATCAAATACAATTCTGATGGATCAATTGAGCGGTTTAAGGCACGCCTAGTTGTGCGGGGTGATAGACAAATTGCTGGGAAAGATTATGATGAGACATTTGCTCCGGTAGCCAAGATTACTATGGTCTCCATGTTTTTTAAGATTGTGGCTGTGAAACGTTGGGAAGTACACCAAATGGACGTACAAAATGCATTTCTGCATGAGGATTTAGATGAAAAA
>CM051386.1:11155387-11180387 GCA_028015245.1 Cardamine occulta | reverse complement strand
GTATATATGAAACTTTCACCATGAATCCGCTCCGGTAATCCGAACAAAGTATGTCGACTTCGCAAATCTTTATATGGTTTACGTCAAGCTCTGCATTGTTGGTTTGCCAAACTCACGACTGCTTTACTTGGATATGGGTTTGTTCAAACAGTCCCAGACTATTCTTTATTTTTCTTGAAGCGCGGTGATCTTCGATTTTACGTGTTGGTTTATGTAGATGATTTATTGATTAGAGGTAATGACTGAGCTGCTATCTCTCATTTCAAGGGTTATCTAAGTTACTATTTTCATATGAAGGACTTAGGACCAGCGAAATATTTTCTTGACATTGAAGTTGCAAGATCCCCATAAGGTATTTACTTGTCTCAAAGGAAATATGCACTGGATATTATTACTGAATGTGGTTATTTGGCCAGAATACCTGTGTCTACTCCTATCGAGCAAAATCATCAATTACAAGTAGAAGATATGAAACCGGTGTATACAGACCCAGCTCCATATCATCGCCTGGTGAGACGGTTAGTTTACTTGATAATAACGCGACTAGAACTTTCTTATGTTGTGCATATACTTGCTCGGTTTCTTCAAAGACCGCAAATTAAGCATTGGGATGCCGCCACACAGGTTGTGAGATATCTCAAGGAGTCTCCGAGACAAGAAATTTCGTTAAAGGCTGATAGTGATCTTCGAATATCAGCATATACGGATTCAGACTACGCTGCATGTCAGCTTACTAGGCGATCTTTGACAGGCTATATCGTTCTTCTTGGTGGGTCTCCCATTGCTTGAAAAACCAAGAAGCAGAAGGTGGTATCTAAATCTTCCGCTAAAGCTGAGTTGAAATGGGATCGAGAAATACTTTCTTACTTTTGTGTTAAGCACAATGATCCCATGATAGTATTTTGTGACAACCAAGCAGCTCTCCACATTGCGGCAAATCCGGTATTCCATGAGCGCACTAAACACATTGAGATGGATTGCCATTTTATACGAGATGAGATCAAAGCTGGAGTCTTGGCCATGTCCAAAGTTCATACATCCAACCAATTAGCTGACATGCTTACTAAGGCTTTCGGATCTTCACAATTCGAGTATCTTCTTCGCAAGTTGGGCATTCGAGACCTTCATGCACCAACTTGAGGGTGAGTATTAGCATAACATATGATATATTTCCCTATTTCCTAAAATTGTCTCTTGTATAGCAAGTCTAGAATATTCTCTTAGGATGCACATACCTATGTATATATATCTTTCATATGATCAATGGAAAAAACAACTCTTTCTCGCCACTTTGATATCCTTTAACGTCTCTAAATACCTATAACTTTTCATTCTCAAATGTTCTTTTAATTTCTTTACATGCATCACATACCTCTTTTTTCTAATCGACTTTACCATTTGTAAAACCTTCAATGCCATGCCTTCTGCGTAATACCAGGAAATCAGCAAACTCGGTATGCTTATATCCAGCTTTGGTCCTTTCGGTTTCCATTCTCCATGTATCTTCTCTGCTCCTTCTACATCGTTCAGCTTCAATAAAGAGCTAATCACTGCTAAATATCCATCATCCTCTAACTTAGCTTCCTTCTTGTACTCATTCCAAAGACGGTACACTTCTCTTTCACTCTCTTCCATGTTACCATACATCTCTATTGCATTTTTTATCGAACCAGATGTAAGGTAAGCCTTTGCCACTGCAACAAACATGCCTTTTTCTAGTTTGATTCCTCCCTCAGAAACCCATGTTTTAAACGTCTCCATCGCTTTTATCTTGCTTGTGTATGCGTATACCCTTAAAACATTATTCACCATGGGAAAACATTGTTCACCATGGGAATGTCACACTCCACTTTGGTCTCTTGCATTTCGCATAAGAGCTTCTCGACCATATCTTGGTTTTGGAGCTTACCGCATAGACAAATCATCGAATTAAAGGGTGAAGGTTTCATGAGGAATCCGGGCTCTCTCATCATTTCGAACGTGGCCTCGGCTTTTTCAAGTGTTGTCTCAGATTTCGTGTAAGAGCTCAGAAGAACGACATAGTCAGAGTAATCCCTCATGTTCTCCGGAATGGTTTTGAATAACTTCTCATCTTCTTCCAAACCAAGAACATTCTCAACACGATGAAGCCTAGCTGCATAACCTTCTGAAAAAATATCAAAAACCCTTGGCTCACCCATCCACTTTGTTGCCTAATAATACATTACAAATATCATATCAAAATCTCCTTAATCACGTACTACATAAGACTCATAAGAAAAGATTTCATACTTTATACCAAAAGTTAACATAAATAGTTTAGACTATATTACTACAATGGAAAATATCAGAATATTGAAATGGATCAAAATTAATAAACAAAAAGTGAAATGGATCAAAACTAATAAACAACAAATTAAATGGATCCAAACCTCAAGTGCTTTAGAAAACTGATTGGAGTCACAGAGATTCTTGATGGGATGTCTGAGGTCAGACGGCTTGAATTGATCCCCTTGTTTGACATGACTCTAACACTGGAATGTTGTGTGCATTTTCCTTCTGATCTAAATTATTTGTCTTGATCTGACTCGGCGAAGTCTGATTCGCAGCCGGTAAGGTTTCATTGGAGCGAAACAAACAACTCTTGTTCCTATGACTGAGAATACGCTTTGCGTGTTGTTGAAGAATCTGTGTCTTGCTCATTTTTTTCAGGATTGGGAGTTGGGACTTGGGAGAAGACTTAGGGAGATAGGGTTTAAGTGATTTATAGTATTTTTCGTTGGTTCATGAGGGTTAGTTAAGTCACTATATAATGAAGAGCCTATTTTGGCCATAAGGCCCATATCATAATAAGTGAAATCTCAAAATAGGGTTGGCGGCTTCAGCCCCTCCCCCACACAATGCTACTTCTGCGTCAATCAATCCGTACTCTCAAACTCTTCTTATTTCACCCCAAACTCTCAACATTAAGTATTAATCCTCCCAATCATTTATTTTCTGCTCAATTCAACCTACGAAATTGGAGAACCTTAATTCCGTTCCATTCGTATAAATCATGATCAATCCCCTAAAACACGTTTTAAAATAGTGATTGTCGGTTATGTTATTAATCCAATTTAACCGACCCAATATCAATTTAACTAACCCCTAACTAAACCAGAATACAATTTATCCCCAAATCAAATCAAATCAAACTAGGAATTAGGGTTCGTTCTTGTCGTGGAAGAGAAAACACAGAGAGAGAGTTAGAAAGAGAAATCGAGCTTGAAAGAGATAGAGGATAGAGAGTGATTAGATAGGGTTAGTCGATATGGGTAGTTTGAGAATCGATTAGGGTTCGATTTGGGTTTATTGTTGTGTTCGAGGAGATACATAGAGATATATCGATTTGGGTTTGTTGGTGGTTCTTTGAGATTCAGATAGAGATAGAGGTTTTAAGAGATAGAGACATCACAACAGAAATGGGAGATAATTCTTCAGATAAAGAGGGATATTCCAAGAGAATAAGAGATTTAGAAGAGAGCTTCGGAGGTGAAGACATGGCGATATATGAACTTGCCATTTGTCCCAGGTAAATAATTGATCTTGTTAAAGAGTGAAGGATAGTAAAGAAGTATACTTGCATTTTAGATAACTGGTATTGCAATTGATACTTAACTGGTGTTGAATTTCGTCTTTATCAAATGCCTAACTGATTTTTGTTTTTCAGGAAAACCGTGGATGAAACAGAGGAAGATAAAGGAGATGAAGATACAAGATATGAAGAGAAAGAAACAGACAAAGTAGATGAATATGAGGAATTAGTTGGAAGATACGAGTATGAAATCGAAGAAGATGTTGCTGAATTTGTTGATGAGGATTATAGGGAAAGACACAGTATTCCAGAGAGCGATGATGAAGGAGCTGAAGATGAAGATGAGTTTGTTTTCACAAAAAGAATAATGGTAAAGGAGGATAAGTTAGCTTTAGGATATTCCTTCTATACTGGCTATCAGTTCAAGCAAGCAGTGTTAGAATATGCATTGAGCAAAGCAAGGAACATCAAGCAAGGTAGATGGGAAAAAACTAAGCTTTCGTTTATTTATGGCACTAGTAAGAAATGCAAGTGGAGGGTGTATTGCTCATTTGATAAGGAGAGTGGAAAGTGGATTGTGAAGATTAGGTATTCATCTCATAGTTGTACCAAAAATGGGAAATGCTTGTTATTCAAGGGGCTAATGATGCCAATTTTTCATGGATAAATTGAGGTTGCAACCAGATTATATGCCTCAAAAAATTTAGAAGATTATCAAGGAAAAATGAAAGATAGTGAGTACAAGAGATCAGTGCCAGAAAGGTCGATTGTTGGCCTTGAAATTGCTTGAGAAGGAGTACGAAGAGCAGTTTGTTCATCTCCGAGGGTATGCTGAAGAAATCATGTTTACAAATAAAGGATCAACTGCCATTGTGGAAACATATCCAAACTCGGCTGGTGAAGATGTGTTTGATAGGTTTTATGTATGCATACAAGCCCTCAAGAGTAGTTGGAGTAGATGTTGTCGACCAATTATTAGTTTTGATGGTACCTTTTTTAAAGCTGTTGTGAAAAGGGGTAATTCGTACTGTTGTTGGCCATGATGGAAATAATCAGATTTATCCAATTTCTTGGGCAGTGGTACAGAGAGAGAATGGGCCAAACTGGTTTTGGTTTGTGAATCAATTGAAGATATACTTAAATCCTCAAACTGGAGCTGGAATAGTCATTCTCTCGGACAGAGCAAAAGTAAGTACTTTGCATTTCATTTAGCTTAATCACATTGGATATAAACTAGAACTATAGATTTTACTAATTGAAACCATGTTTGCTCTTCCAGGGACTTATTAATGATGTGAGATCTGTGTTACCATCTGCGGAACACAGAATGTGTGTTAAACACATTGTGGAAAACTTGAAGAATAATGGGCATTCTAACAAAGATCTGATAAAGCTAATGGTTTAGAACTTAGCTTGGAGTTATACTGAAGTTGAGTATGAAGAGAACCGTAGAAAGTTGCAGTTGTACAGTACCAGTTTACATGATGCTGTGATGAAGGAGAATCCAAAGAGTTGGTTTCTCGCATTTTACAAACTCGGAAGCTGCTGTGAGGATGTTGACAATAATGCGACGTAGTCATACAACTCAACAATAACCAAAGCTCGAGCTAAGGGTTTGGTACCCATGTTGGAGATGATTTGAAGACAAGCAATGGCTCGAATCACGAAGAGAAGGCTTATATCAGCGAATTGGGAAGGAGTAAACTCAGAGTATGTAAAGAAGACGCTTGCTGGAGAATTGGAGGATGCTGAGAAATGAGATTCAATTCCTGCCACCCATGGTGTCTATGAAGTGTTCCTCTATGGGAATTCTTACACAGTCAACTTAAAGAATCAAACTTGTTCATGTGGAAAATATCAAATAACATGTATATCTCTTGTCCCTCTATCTAAAATGCCTATTTTCAGTGATTGTTTATCATAGGTATTTGTGTTTTTCATAGGTATACCCTGTGAACATGCGTATGGACGTATGATAAATACGGGTTTGAAAGTGGATGACTATGTATCTCCATGGTTCTGCAAAGATATATGGGTGTTGACTTATGAGACCAATATGGAACCTGTTAGAGGACCACGATTCTGGATGAAGAGAAGTGATCGCCGTGTAGTCGAGTCTCCAGAACCTGATTTACCTGGAAGGAAGAAGAAATCAAAGAAGATAAAGAAAAAAATTAAAGGGAAACACGAGCCACCAAAGAAGAAGAAAAGTATCTGACATGATCTCCCTTACTCAACCCTCTCAAATGACCGAGTGAAATTCTTTGGTTATGATTAGTTAGTTATGGTTGATGATTTTTTGTTGTTATGTCCAAAAAATATTTATCTGGATATCTACTTTTGTTGTTGTAATGTCCAAAGACTCGAAACAATGTATGTTTGTATGTTGGCTTATCCTTGGTTTGTGTTTTATCTTTCTGCTCAAGAGCACGCATTTGCTACAACAAGTTCACTAACTAATTGAATAAAACAACATCCGAGCAAACTAACATCAAGTTCTATCCAACAACAAGAAACCAAACTAACAACCACATGTTCCATCCAACAAACCAAACTAACTCATTAGCTTTTCCACACACACATCCTACAACCCCGACAACCAACAATGTTATCCCAGCTCTCTCCATACTTTTTCTAACCATCACTCGTCCCATCTCTTCAATTGTAGCATTTGCCATCATTATCTCTTCCTTTATCTTCTCTTTCATCTCTTCCTTTATCTTCTCTTTCATCTCTTCTTCCATATCAAGCACATGTTTTTTCTGAAGTTCAAAGCTGCTCAACATCTCATTTCTCAAAACATTCACTACATCAACAAGTTTCATGAGCTTCGCATCAACCATTCTTGTCTCGTCGGGCAAAGTCTCGTCAATCTATTTGAATAGATGCTCCTCATTTTTCCGCTACACACACATTAAAGCAATGAAGATTAACAGTAATATTTATGTGATAATCAAACCCCTCAACATACAAACCTGAATAGCGATCTCACACCTATAGAATGGCCGAAAAGGATTCTCATCAGTTTGAGAACAGTAAGTTGTAATCTTCCTCCCACACCAACATTTTGTTGGAACTCCAGTGAATTGTTTACGCTGACTATAACGAGATGAAGCTGAAGAACCAGTGCTCATTCTCTCTATAGCTCTCTCTCTTTCTCTTTGTCTCAAGCCTCTCCCTCTCAGTTAAGGTCTGCAAATTTTGTCGCGAAGAAACAAGTGAGAAACCCTAGATTGAATTGGGGTTTTAATGAAATTGGGTTAAAATCGGATTTTTGGGTTCGGGTATTTTAAAACACATTTTTAGAGGATTGATCGTGATTTATATGAATTGAACGAAATTAAGGTTCTCTAATTTTGTAGGTAGAATTGAGCAGAAAATAAAAGATTGGGGGGATTAATACTTAATGTAGAGAATTTGGAGTAAAATAAGAAGAGTTTGAGAGTACGGGTTGATTGACGCAGAAGTAGCATTGTGGGGGGCTGAAGCCGCCAACCCCTCAAAATATTCGACAAATGTCTTGTTACACAAAATCTGGAGCTTCTCATATATTTTAGCCGGAATACGAGGCGAGGGTTTTACTGAATCGCTCGTGGAAATAATCTCTGGTCCGAACTGGTGGAAAGCTGAGGCAACAAATTGACAAATTAAACTGTTTGAATTTTCGATTAAAAGGCCAAAACTTCTATATTATTGCAAAACAAGCAAACTCAAAAGTTTATACCATGAAACAACAAAATCAGGAGAGTTATGATATAGTATATATTACCTGGGAGGAGATGTTTCACTACAACAGCTCTCCAAACATTCCACAACACAGTTTGGGTCTGGATCAACGAATACATCCACCTTCAAGTAATTTAACCAACAAATTTATGTCACGATAATCATGATGATTAGTGAAACAGAGATTAGTAATTCAAGCAAATTTACATCGTACCGAATAACGTTCTTTTCCTACTGACACCACTCTATGCATCGTTGATCTATAATAAAACCACCCAAAACAAGAAGAGATATTAAATCAACAACAACATTTCACCAGAGAGATGAAATTGCAAACTAAAAGTATGGAATCTTTTGTTTTGGTACCTGAAAAGACCATTAATCCATCGTTCCATAAGGTCACCGATGTTGACAACAAAAGTCCTGTGGTTATACACAAAGTCTCATAAGTTTTAGGACTTAACTAAATAAACAGTATCAGTCAAAATAATCTATTTATGGTTATATATAAGTAACTTACCCTTTAATTCCAGCAACATCTTCTCAAACTTTTGGTTCTTTATCTTTATCCCTACAAACCTTTTAGCACCAAAAAAACATTATTAGAAATTACAAGAAGGCAATAGAAGAAGTTCTCAGTTTTAGAAATAAAGAAAAGTACTTGAAGCCCTGGAACTCCATCTGTTGCAAGAAGAGTTATCATTCCAAAATCTGAATGAGCAGAAGCCCCACATGTTTCTTCTGAATCCAACTCTCCTATAATAATGTGACAAAAAAAGGAAAAATATAAGAGTAAAGTAAAGAAACAGTTGCTAAAATGTCTCTAATCAACCTCTCAATGAGTGACTCATTTGGTGACAAACCTGGATAACGTAAGAGACGAACAACTGCTGCTTGATCATTGAAAGCTCCTACTTGTTCAAAGAAGTTCTCCTCCAAATCCAATGCCAAAGCCACTAGGCCAAGCAATTTCTTACCAACATCCCTAAAAAGTAACAAAGACAATTTTAAACACAATCCGATGTACAATAAACAAAGACCAATAAACATATATATACGGTACTAGAGTAACCGCCTATTCATTTATTTTAACCATGTGGTTCTAGATTTTGACTGGATCCATAAACTTGAACCTAGCTTAAACTATAAGCAAAAAGAGCTTCAACAAAAATCATACTTACATGACATTTTTATAGTAGCATTCCATGGTCCGCCTCCAAATCGGTAAAAGATCTAATAAAATCCAAAAACTCATAAGTTAGATATAAATCAACCTTAAAAAAAAAAAAAAACTAGGTATCTTTTACCTTGAGAAGGCCACTCATTAGGGTAAAGTTGAACCAATTCTCCTTCTGAAGATCCAAATGTAAACATCTCCTTGGAATCACCTATTGTGAGATCACACATGTTCATATGTTTCAACCACGCCAATAATAGATCTATTACTGAAATTTCAAGCACTAGATCCAGTTTATAAGAAGAACCTTTGGAGGTGGAAGAAGATTCGTGTTTCTCGTCGTATAAAGGTGAGTAACCTCGAAAACCACTACGTCGAGCCATCACCATTTTCTCATCAAGAGGAAGAGAGAACAAGTTCTTGCTCTCTCTAAAGACACCTTCCATCAACTCTTCGGAGACGCCATGATTCGTAAGATAGAAGAATCCATGATCCAAACAAGCCTATAAAAATTGATTACTCTTAGTGTATTGTATATAATACAATCAAAAGTCGTCCTTCTAATTCCATGAAAAAAATACAAAAAAAAAGAAGAAGAACCTGACGGATCAATCGGGAAGTAGAGAGCTTCTCCGGCAAAAAAAGATCGATGATCGGAAGTTGCAGAACCGTTCTCATTTCTTGCCTTTTCAATTTTCAACTCCTGTCTATTTCACTTGTGTGTGTGTGTTTTTTTTTTAAACAGCAGTCAGAGAGCTTGTCAGAATATGTCCGAACATGACAATTCGACGACGATTAGTTTTCTTCTTTTAATTCTGGCCCGAGTTTTAATATATTGGGTTTAAGGCCCATTAAAATTATACTCTTGTCCAAGTACACATTTTCATCTCAGTTTAGATCAAACAATCATCAAATGTGTGATTTGTGCAATTTTTAAAAAGATATAGTAAATTTAACAAATTAATAACAACTTCGAAATAAATTGAAGTTACTTATCAGTCTAACCCCGCCGATAACTTTGTCAAAACAAAAACAGATATATATTTTGACGTGTAACGTTTAGTAAACCTAATAAATTAACTTTAAAAATTAAATAAATCCAAAAATCTTAACAAACCAACTCGTGTAATTTTATACTAGACTCATAACATTGGTGGACATCACATTTGATCGATTTCATTTTAATGGAGTAATTTTTTTTTGTCCATCAATAGACATACATGTTTTAATAGGTTTGGACATAAATACATAGCGCGTAGGATTTCAAATCAACAATATTTAGAAAAGAAAAAGATCTTAGGACAGTGATTCCTTAATTAATGGAAGATTTCATAATAAATACAGGTGGACCATACATCTAATTTTGATGATTCCAATGCCATAGTCCACATAAGACATTGCCCAAACACGTTTTCTCTTAACTTTTTACTTCATTAACATGGTCTCCACTCTTCCATCATTGGACCTCTCCTTGTTTTATCACATTTTAAAGTATGCTACATTCACCTACATTGGTAAACATATTTATTAAACCGTTTACTAATTACAAAATATTGCAAAACCTTAACTTAGACCCTTTTCATTTAGTAGAATTCATACAAACGAAGAAAAAAGATAGCACAATTCACAATTTCATAAGTATTGTAAATTAAGTTAAGTTTTTCTGGTTCAATGATTGTACCGGTGCATTGTTTCAGTCCGTCCAATGCTGTTTGAACACTAATGTATCATTTTTATATACACTAGCTATTATGAAAAATACTAGTGCTTTATAACAAATATATATAAATACTAGTGACTTTGGTCATTCATACTAATTTAATTTAGCGTAGTTTGATTTAGCCATTGATTCCATCATGGGTAAAAGGTGGGGAACAAAAAAAACTTCAAAGGCTATGGAGAAATTACTTTCAGAATACAATATAAATTTCATTTTTTTAATACTTTGGCTTGATTGCAAATAGATTATCTTATAGAGACTAACTGTTACATATACTTGTATGTATATATACATAGAAAATGGAACAGTATGTGTCTATGTCTCTAATATAGTATATTATATATTATGAGCAATCAGTACATAAGTTTGTGGGGAACAACTTCCATCATTTTAAGCAAAAGACAGCTTGACTACATAAATTAATTATCATTTGGCTTCCTCAATACTATTTGTATATATAGATCACTGTGTCCGAGATTTGATTGCAAATCTCGTCTGATTATTATTGACTTGGTCGCACCACCTTATATAATAGACACCTAACAAATCAACCAACTAATAAATGTTTATTTTGCTAACACTCAATAATTGCAATCAATATATCATATTGTAGTGGACCTAGTGGTATATATTGCTCTGTTGGTTATAGTCAGGTTTGAGTTAATGTCATATCATAGTTCGTGAAAACTTTTTTTTTATCATTCTAAAAATTGCTTTAAAAACACCACCAATCAAGCTGCAAACATGCTAATTAATTAATTACATTTGCAAAATATCATCTTCAACTAAAGAAAATTTTGATAAGCGGAGGGTAAAATATGTAAATCAAGATGTGAGAGTACATATAAACTAAAATAAAAGAGATCCTCTGAGTAACCATGACGAGGTTGCACGTGTGGCACATCTTTTAAGCAATAGATTAATAACGTTACTAGTGATTATCGATCTAATGAAGCAAATGATTATTGCCGTTTTTTATTTAGCGGTTAATCGGATGTGCCAGCTCAGCCGGTCACATGGAGGAGACACATGGGACCAGTCCCCGAACCGAAACCATTCCCAAGCATGCTTTGTTTACTATTTTTCTTTTTGGAAATGCACGTACACGCACGTGCGAGGGATTCAGTGGTTCCTCTAGCTTTCATCCGACGGCTGTGACTCTGGTCAGTGATCATCATATAATTGACACTTTCTTATATTATCAAACCAGAATCCACAAAAGGTTAAAATGATCTGTAAAACTCAAAGTGAAAGCAGGGAAATTTTCTTTTGATTTACTAAAATAGAAACTGTACAAAATTACATGTTAAGGAATATTTACCAACATGTTTAGGAATAGTTTAATAAATTGTAACATCTTACTAAACTAATTATAATATTTACTAATTAACACAGAATGTAGTAATTACTACATGAAACATAATAAAAATAACATAAATTTATATTTTTAATTTAACCATCATTTTCATATACATATGTGGGGGTTTTTACAAAATATGCTTTAAAATTTTACGTTTAAAATTTCTAAATAAAGTATATACTATCTCTTCTACAATACTTATGTCAAAGGAGATAACAAGTGTTTTGCGACTTGTATCTGGTAAAATCAATCACTGTCCAAAAAAAAAATTTCTTTTCCAAAACAAAACTATTAATGTGGATCAATATCAATGATCTGATCAAGTCCGAAATAGAAAGTCATCAAATATTAATTAGGAGATTTTTTTATAGTATTTGAGGAGATGAAAGCGTGATGGAGCAAACGAGGACACACGTGTGCTTCGCTGTCATATGATTCTGAATCAAGTGTGGAACTTCGAGCTCCAGGTCCCTTCCACGTGAAGATGGTAATGGTAGAACCAACTTGCCTTTAGTTTTCGATCCCTTCCTGTCCTTTTTCACATTAATGTTCTTCTTTTTTCTTATACATATGATTTAATTTTGTCTGTCTTTTTAATGGTATCGTAGTTTGCATATCTTTATATATAATAATAATAGGGAACTACCCAAGTACTGTGTGCAATACAAATTCTTATTAAACATAATTTGTATCGTTCGTACACGTACGTATCTTTATCATGCGCTTGTTGTAGGTATCTTTTATAGTACGCTCTTGTTTTTAAAAATCGCTAAGACTGGTGAAAATATAATTTTTTATATTTTATCAAAACAAAATCATATAAACGACTCTCGAAGTTACTTAAAACATCATTATACTATTTTCTTGAGGATTTTCGAACGTTCAGGTCGTAATGTATAATATATTAATTATCTGGTCAAACAATTGTTACGATAAGTTAAAAGCAGTTATGAAATACATACCAACTTGGGAGGTGTGTGTGTAGCATTCGGTCGCGCATCGACTTCACTCTAGATGAAGAGGTGTTGAGTGATAGTCGTTCGCTTGTTTGTTGTTTTGGAAGCTTTCCTAGTGATGTCAGTCATCGAGAGGTCTACTAGTGTGGGTTTGATATCCATGTCTTGACATTACTTCAACATATATTTTCCAATTTTTAAAATAACTTATGGGAATAAAGTAACTTTCCATTTTGTTATAAGGTTGGAGCTTTATTCGTGTGTTTTCCTTGCACATACTAAAACACGGGTTTAATGTTTTTAATTTCCATATTTTCAACATGTTTTTTAAATGAAATTTATTAATCAGAAAGACAGATTATAAACTATTGCTAAGAACATAATAGTAAATTAACAAATAATACAACATTATGTTGACAAAAATATATAGATTTTTTTAAGGTCTTGAATAAATAGCAGATTTTTTTTTGTTTTCAAATATCTTATAAGACCTTAAAATGCATATACGTACAATATAAAACCAAACGAAAAAAAAAACTAATAACCAAAATATATACGCAAAATTACTGAACATGTTACCAAAAATAATAATAAATATATATATATATAAGTAAAATTTTATTAGAAAAGGACACTGAATATAATTTACGCGAATAAAAACGACTGCTGAAAATAATATTAGACAGGAAAGGGAAAGGAAAATGAATTGACAAAAAAATTTCACAATTTATTATTATATATTTTTTTTCTCCTGTCATCGGTTATTTACTGATATATGGAGTGCAAATAATTGGAGAACTGTCATGATTAGAGAATGAAGAAACCCAATTTCGGAAGTCAAATCGGACAAAAGCAACCATGGGGTCCGCATCATAATTGACGTGTGAGGATAAAATAGTCATTTATACCTTCTTTTCTTAGGACGCAGCCCAGTTCCTGGTCCCTCCGTGGGGTCCACTTCACGTGAACTTCACATGCTTTCCATGCATTGTTTGGTCATTCTGTGGGTCCCGCCTTTCTTCTCTCTTGTTGCCTTTCTTGATATAGACTTAAGTACTCTATTTGCTATATTAGGAGGAAAAAAATCAATGAAAAGCAAACAACAACAACAAAAAGTATATGTGGTAATTTTTTCTTCCTCTTAACCACTCAAAAATCGTGGTTACGTCGCAGATCTTATATATATATATAAGAGATATTATATTTGAAATTAATTTGGATTATATTATAAATTTTGATATATGAATGTGGTCATGGATTAAAGCCCAAGACAACAGTCCGTGACAATATAATGCATGTCATAGGGAAAGATATCATTGCCAAAAACATTAAACTAACGGGATTGGCACGTCTAGGAGTATGAAGATAAAATGAAGAAAGGGCATAAGTCTCGCTAATTTTATTTTTTGGAGATGACCACAATTTTTTCTACCTTCATCGTATCGATTGGCTTTGAATGAGTTTTTCCGTCTACTTATATATCGTTTCGTATATTGATCATTAATTTTTTTTTAAGAAAGTAACATTTTAGAATATATGTTTTAAATTTTTTGGGTAAAAAATCCTAGTAGTATTTTCTATTAAACTAAAGATCATTTCTCTAATGGTTATACCCATTATGGATGTCTTAATAAATGGTGATTTTAATTTTAATATTTTTGACAATTTGATCAATCACAAAGTGACACATGGATAAAAAGTGTTTTAAAAAATGTCTTAAGTGTCTTCTCTAAGACACTCTTCCTTTCTCTTTTTTTCATAGTGTCTTAAGTTTATATTAAAAAAAATTGGTAAGATACCCATAGGATAGCCATTGGAGATGATCTTAAAAAGTTTTCTTAATGAAATAAATCAATAAAATGCACATAAAACTGCGGAAAATACGCAACGGTTTATCTAATACGATGAAAAAGTTTAAAATCCAAAAACAGAAGGGGTAGAGTTCACGTGCAAGTCATGCAGGGTGATGGTTGTGGACACACGAGCCTCGTACGGTGTAAAGATGGAGAATAGCGAGAATCGCACGAATCGCACGTGGGATGTTGACTTGTCGATTAGCTCAAGGGGTATGTACTTAATGATGATTAAGTACTTCCCAATGACGACATACCACGTGGCTACATCTACATTGTTTTTTTTGTGGGGTTTATTTTGTTTTCTCAGTCACACTCACATCCACCTTTGCTCAAATAAGATGGTTAATAGGAGTATTTGTACTTCATCCCGTTTCTTTTTTCACAAGTATAAAAATTGCTCAAATTTATAAATAATTTTGTTTTCCCTAACCCTAAGTTTGTTTGTTTTCAGACCGTTATACATTTTTTTTGGGTTAAAAACGGTTATACATTTAGATGAACAAAAATACGAAGGAATAAAGAAGAATTTCTAAAGTATTACCATTTAAGGTACACATATATGAAAAAAATTTCATTATTCCGCAATAAAAAATGAACCATAAAAGCTTTCCGTTTTTAAGTTCCTCTACTACATTTAAAATAGCAATAGTGGAAGTAAATTATTCTTCTATTATCTCTATTTTATTCGTGTTTATCTTATTAACTATTTTCATGCTTATCATATATATTATACCCTTTAATTTATCTTCTTTATGTTTGTGTTGCTCCTAAAAACTGAGATATATATACTCTCCTCCCAACAATTTTCCCAACAAAATTAATCAAATAGTATTTTTTTCGTGTCATGTACATATGTATCATTTATGTGTATATATATTATTTTTGGTGAAAAAATAATCATGTATGTACGATAATAGAGATATATAGTTCTAGTTTAATTAAAATATGGGTTTTAGATTTTTTTTTTGTTTTTTACGAAAACTAACTAGAACATGTTGCATAATGGTTTGTGTAGTGTCATTGTTGTGCCACCATCTGGATTCAAAATTTCATTGTTGATAAAAAATTCTTTTATCAAAATTATAGTTTTATAATTTAAACCGATTTTTTTCTTAAAAATTACTTATTATCGTTTAGTCAAAGCTAACTATTTAAGTTTGAGTTTTAATCCATTACTATAATTTATTACAAGCACCTTAAAATAGGTATTTATTGGTATATATATTTGTAATAGTATTTTTTCAATCTGTGTGAAATTAATGTAGTGACATAATAATGGTGTGCATTTCCCATAAGAGACACTCATGACTGATCATATGAATACGATTTTCGTAATATCATAAAATTTTCTTGGTTAGGCTGGGCAATGATTTCAAGACAATAACATGTCACAAAAAATAGAGAACCCTTTAAAAAGAAAATGAAATTATGAAAAAGTCGACCGACAACAAGATTGGTGAAGAGGAAGTCCATAATCGAAGTCTAATATCCACAGAAAATATCACATCAGGACAATAATGTAATAATTTAACATACTATTGAGACAAAGGAGACCAGGTTACATGATATCCTGGAGATGATGATCAGATGATGCATAAACAATCACCGAGCTTAGTAGCTATGACCATAGCCGACATCTCATACTCGAACTCGGAGTCTGATAATGTATTGTTTGTACTTGTAATATTATAAGGACGAAGTTAAATTATATTGTCGTTCCCAACTTTCCGGTAGCATTAATATATCGGAACAATAGAACAAATTGGTTATATACCAAGGATTAACGAATTGTTAGGATTTGAATTAATAACGATTAAAAACACGAGATTTACATTATAAATTGCAATTAGTTTGATTTCCGTGTGGAAGTTACTTTTAATTTGCCAGCATGCATTATGGACTTTTTTCACATTATGGACTTTCACTATTACAGAATACAGAAATTTATCAATTATAACATCTCTTTGTCGTTAAAGAATTTTACAACCTTTTTTCCACTTAATGTACAAGAAACAAGTTCGACGTTAAAAAAAACTTAGGACAAACATAGATAAGTCAATAAGTGTCACAACAACATCGAGATATGAAGATACACAACTAAACACAATTATAATTACATTTTTTGCAAACAAAATTTTCCATTACCAATCTAACATAAATCTTGAAGAATTTATACAAATAAAAGACTCTTGCAAATTAAATTAACATACGAATTACCAAGATTTTTATGCCATCTATTTTGCAGTATTAATTATTTTTGATCCGCCCGTTTTACAGTAATCACTCTTAGGATCCAAAATTTATACATAAAGAAAATAAAAACTTTCGTACCATTACAAATACAATGTTAAATGCTAATACCACTTAACATTAAAACCGACAAAAATGTTTTTGCTACCAATCAAGCCGAAAGTGTACGTGCAACAGTATATAATAGAACCTGTATCATTAAAGAAGGCCATGCTATATTCATTACTCTATACTCTTATCGGATGAAAAAGGAGAAACTCATGATGGATGGTTATGGAGTTTGCTGTTTTTAGGGAAAACAAGTTATCGTATGATTGTGAAGACTTCCTCTGTCGGCGCGTGACCCGACAAAACGACACCCGCGTGTGTGTGAGTCACGTGCTTTGAGGCCTCTCACTGGCTCATACTATCATATTGGGTCCACGTGAGTTTTCATTACATTTTTTTCTTATTTGTTTTTCTGGTCTGTATTTTTTTATCCATTACTCATACTACTCCCACATTATTATATGAAGATAATTATAATTATTTAGTTAACTTTTAAAGAAATGTCCCCATAATTTTCTGCACCACCACGTGAACTCAACTACTAGTTTTAATTTGTTTTCTCAAAACTAATTTACAATCGATTGAGTAACATATATAGTTTTAATATTAGGTTCTATCTTTTGCATATAAACTAATTTACAATTAAAATATAACATATATTCTCTCCGTTTTATAAAAGTGCCTTTAACCATTTTTTTTGTTTCATAAAAAAATATTATGTAACGTTTTAAGGTAAAATTTTAATGCATTTTATATTTTACCATTTGTTAAAAGCTAAAAACTTTTAAAGTAAAATCATGATCATTTAGTTAATGATATATATATATATATATATAAATTAATAAAGGCATAATAGAAAGTTTATTAATCTACGTAAAATATAGATCAAAATGATTAATTTTTGTGAACTGAATGGAGTAAATTTTATGGAGTATTAACTTAAATCCCGATCACCTTTAGTTATCAAAAAAAATAATTGTATTAAGGGTCCGAATGGAGAAAACAAATTAGGCGTTGTGGATCAAGCGGTTCAAGTGCATCAGACGGATCAAGTGTAGATCTGACGGATCTGGCGGATCAAGTGCAGATCAAGCGGATCAAGCGGTCTAAAATATATTGTTGAATAGAAAAAATGGTTCATAACATATATTTAAATTAATATAAATATAAGAAATGTAATTATGAGTATAAATATGTATATTATACATAAATAATAAGAAAAACAATACATTGAGTGAAAAAAATTAATGTTTCGTTATTTCAATTTTCTCATAACATATCTGCAATTTGTTATCTGATATACACCATATGATTTCCCTCGGCCATCTCTGCTGGTTCAATGTCGCCTAGATCAGTTTCAGATTCTGTGTTGTCAAACTCAATTTGTTCCGTTATTTTTGCAAAATTTTCATCTGAAAAATTTGAAATTCTGATAAAATTATGATGTCCCATTGTAGCCATCACCACTTTTTTCTCTACTTCAATATTATATCTAAGAAACTCTGAAAGAATCCTCCATTTTTTTCCAAACTCCAAATGTCCTCTCAATAACAGAACGTAATGATGCATGCCATCGATTAAACAATTCTTGCTTATTTCGAGGAGGACCATTGTTGAACTGCGACATATGGTACCGAACAACTATGTTACGTGAAGATCTATAGTGAGCAAGAAAACCCTATTTATTTGGATATCCAGAGTCAACTACATAATACTTATCAGCCGGAGGCAAAGGAAATTCAGCGTCATTATCTTGCGCCATCGTGAGAACTGTTGTATCGTGACAATATCCTGGCGCTCCATTCCAAACATATGTGAACAACATGTTGAAATCACAAATTGCCATGATGTTGAACGATGTTCTATTGTGCCGACTCCAATACATTTCTTGTAATGCAGGCTTTACCTTTACGCATACATGAGCTCCATCCATTGCTCCAGCAAACCCACTAAAAATGGCCAATATTTTGAATCCATTAGAAATCGGTCAGAAATTCTGAGTAGTTCCTGTCTTCTTGGAGTTATGATAAAATCACAAGCAAGTAACTCAGTCGCTGTAAGCACTTCAACGAATTTCCTTTTCACTGTTTCTTGAGTTCTTTCGAATCGCAATCCAACATCTCTTTGAACTTCATTATGTCTACATATTCGTAGAAACATTGCCACATTTTCATCAATGCTTACATTTAATGTTGGCCGTAAACCATAATTTGTTTCTAGATTATCACATAATGTTCTAAAACAACCAAGTGACATTCTTAGTAGCTGAAGACAAGCAGCATGATCTTCTTGTAAGCGACGCCAAATATTCCTCCACCCCAAACCATTATCTGTTTGTATTGGTCCTCTTCCAAAATACGGATTGTAATAATTCAGTGATGGTTGAATTATTAACTCCTCAAATTGGTCATTTTCTAAATTCTATAACTCAATTCATTCCTCATAACTTAGAAAGCAGAGTCCTTGTGATCGCAGCTGGCCTATACAAAAAGCCTAACATTTAAGAACATGAAAATTAAAATAAAATTAGATAAAAAAAATATGAAATAACATGATTAAAACATACATAATACCTAAATGACATTATCAAACAAAAATTAAGTCAAACAAGACAGAGTAACAAAAAACAAAGTACATGCGCTACTAATCTATTCTTCATCGCCTGAGTCGCTTTGATGAGTTTCGTTTAAATTTGCTCTTCGTCGTGTTCCCAAAATGTTGAATAATCCCCCTGCTCTACGTCTTTGAACATTTCCCGAACTAGGAAGTGGTGCTTCCTCTGTAACTCCTTCTTGAGCATTTGTTGTTGTTTCCATTTGAGTTCTTAGTGAAAATCCGTGTTGCACATTTGGAGGTGTTCCCCATTGTGGAGCACTTGGTGGTGAACTCCATTGTTGTGCATTTTGTTGTGTACTTCATTGTTGAGGGATTGGTGATGGGCCCCATTGTTGAGCGGTTGGTGGTGTTTCCCATTGTTGAGTGTTTGGTGGTGTTCCCCATTATTGAGCGCTTGGTGGTGTGCCCCATTGTTGCGCGCTTGGTGATGTGCCCCATTGTTGAGCACTTGGTGGTGTATCCTATTATTGAGCGCTTGGTGGTGTGCTCAATTGTTGAGCGCTTGGTGGTGTGCTCCATTGTAGAAAAGGATGACCCCATTGGCCACATGTATTACCGCCATAAGATGGACTACCAGAATGAAAAATACTTGAACCTGGGCTCCCAAATTTTTTTCCCTAGCTAAGACGTTTTCCAACACGTTCATCATCGCGTGTAAATCCAGTTAAAGCTTGTAAAAATTGTATCTTATCTTCGAAGGTGTTGTCAGCTCTTTCAATGAAATACTTACGCTAAAATTTGTCTTCTCAAAATGCTTGGATGCATGCCCAGTAAAAATTTGTATCCTTTGAAAGCTCCATCGATTCAAATATCTTCACAGCCACATCAAAATCGTTGTAATCATCTTTGTCAAATGGGTTCGGACGTAAACTTTGGCGTTGAAACTCTCTAAATCCAGTCATAGTCTCTGTTAGGGTTGTCTCAAATGATTGCTTCTTACGACTTCCTCGTGAACCACTCCCAAAAGAGACTCGTGAGTTTCCTGCAGATCTTTGTGAAGTACATGAACGTCTTCCTCTACCTCGTTGTTGAACTCTGGATCCAAGAATTTGAATCGGATCAACTGTTGAAAAAATATGTCGTATATGTTGATGGGCAAACTCGTTCGAAGGACATGTTTCATCATCAATGTTAACGCGATACACTTCTTCGCTTTCTTGCGTCTCCGGAACTTGACTGTATGGCATTTCATTACCATATGTTTCTTGGTCCATCTCATCTTCAACATTAGTTTCACCTTCATTCATCATTTCTTCTCTTCGCTGGTTGACAGAGTATTGATTCTGGGATTGGACATTGTATAAAGTGAAACAACATTGCATCACATCCCACAGCTGTGGCGGCTTTCGTTTAAATGCTTTTACAATTTTACATACCTGTTAAAAAAATTATTAATAATTATTTTTTACTTAATTTGACTATTCAATTTGAAAAATGAAAAAGATTATGAGTACTTACTTCACGATCTTTCCACCATAATTCAGATGCATCAATCTCAAATATAATAGGATCAACCGTGATGCCGGTAGAATCCATAAGAGCGAGATATTTCTTGTACTTCTTTTTCAATTGATCAAGTTTTTCTTTAAAAAACTTATACGTTATATTAACGCCAAACTCTTCGTTAAACTTTTTAACCCAAAACTCTTTACCTAAAGTTGTGGGGTCTTTTAAACGGTAGTTATTCATCGCAATCGCTTCATTATACATCTCAAGAAATATTTTTTCTCGGAAATGAGTCTATTTAAAATTATCTCCGCTCTACATATTGTAAAAATTCTCAAATGTATTTTTCACGTTATTATAACTACGCTATAAATTATAAAAATAAATATAAATTATTTTACCCGTGCTGATGTTTCTGTGGGTATACTTGTATCTCTTTCGACGGAAGAATTTGTGTTTTGACGGCGGTTAGACGATATATCTACAAATTTAAAAATAAAATTAATAATTTATTTTATTTTAACAATGAACTATTATATTTATCCATAAAACCAAATGTTAATTTTTATTATGTCAATATTAAATATTTTATAGTAATTAAAGGTTTATTATATCAAATATATGTAGTACAATTTAATTATTTATACTCATACATTTATATTGATATACAATTAACTATAACTAATAACATGTATTATTATAGTTAAATAACATAATATGCAAAATTAAAACTATTTAAGTTGCATGTTAATAATATAAAAACTACTATACACATATTTGTTTTTGAAATGAAATATATATATATCTAACATCAAATAACATGAAATTTTTAGGATATATTTTTTTGACTATTTTCCTTATTTTTGGTTCACAAATTTTATTATTAATAACAATAAATTCAATATTTTAATTTATGTTTATAGAAAAAATAATATAAAAACTTGCTATAGTTCTTACTATAGTTTGTACTTTGTTCAATTTTATTTAAATTAAATTTTATGGTTTACACTAAATTATTTAACTAATCTAAATGACCAGGAAACTAAATATAATCATACAAATTTATAGAGTTTATTATAATATTATATTTTGCACATATTTAAAAATAATTATACAAATATTATTGAATTCTAACTATATTTATAAATATAATCATTATGTTTATTATTAAATTTGTATGTATTATTGTTATTTGTTATAAAAACATATACGTAATACAATGAAAAATTTAATCATACCTTGGGTGAATAGGTGACAAATTTTTTTTTTCCTTTTCCTCAAGAAGTTTTCACGTTTTTTTTTGTGTATGTAGAATACTTGTAAACTCATATAGAAGTATGCTTTTATAATGAAACTAAACCATTAATATATATTATCACTTGCTTTGGAATATGTGCGATAGTAAATTTGCGTGCCATATACCTCTTTCCCCTTGGGTTTCATCCACACATATTTTTTCCTTCTTTTTCACTAAAAGACAAATAAAAATTCACTATTTCGGCTCATCCACAATAATTTATGTAAATTACAAATTATGATGAATGGTAACTTCTGTGTGATTTATCTGCTTTTCTTGAAAAGCTCTGTTCCTCCTCTTATCCATTCAAGCCCTAAGTTAGATCGCTTGTAAATTAAATGAGGACATCCATATTTCCATTTATGATATGAAATTTCTAAGACTCGAACTAGCAACCCTTTCTCTACAGCTACTAGCCCCGGGCATGAAGCAAATATTTGAAGTTTTGAACGTATTCGTGATTCGCTTCGCTTTGTCCGAATCAGTAACTTTTCGATTCGTATTCAATTCGTGATTTGCTTCGGATATCCGAATATTCGCTAAAATCTAAAGTATTCGCAGATATTCGATTTGCTTCGTAATAGTTTTAAAATAATTATAAAAACAAAATAAAATATATAAAATTTTAAAATTTATCTCAAAATATCAATATTTTATTTTATTTTATCTATTTTCTTTTTAATTTATTAAATTTTAATATTTATATAATTAATTTGATGAATAAAAATTTACAATTTCCATATAGATATAATCAATATGCAATATATATATATACATATATGTAGATATATCGAAGCGAAGCGAATATCCTCAGCTTAAAATTTTAGTATTTGATATTTGCTTCGGTTTTAACGAATACTAATTTTTAATATTTACTTTGCTTCGTAAAATTATGAATATTCGGTTTTCTCAGAGCAAATCAAAGCAAATAGCAGATCGAATAGAATCTAACGAATATTTTGTCCAGGGCTTGATAGCCACTAAAATCTAAAGTATTCGTAGATATTCGATTCGCTTCGTAATAGTTTTAAAATAATTATAAAAACAAAATAAAATATAGAAAAATTTAATATTTATCTCAAAATATCAATATTTTATTTTATTTTATCTATTTTCTTTTTAATTTATTAAATTTTAATATTTATATAATTAATTTGATGAATAAAAATTTACAATTTCCATATAGATATAATCAATATGCATATTCAGTTTTCTCGGAGTAAATCAAAACGAATAGCAGATCGAATCGAATTTAACGAATATTTTGTCCAGGGCTTACAGCTACATATAATAGCATATACCAACATAATTAATGATTTTTTTGTCAAAATAACGACCGAATAAACATAATTCATTGAGCAGCCACAAACACAAGCTTGGTTATAGCTTGTAGTAAGCGCCGGCCTTGGTCAACAGTGAAACAAGTATTATTGACGTTTCCATAGGATTAGAAAGTGCCCAACTAAACACGTGATAGCCACCAAATGACCAATCACCTCAAATTGAAAACGAACCTATAATAGTTACCAATCAACAAGATGGTTCTTAGTAGCAGTTTGTAGAGAAGGGTAATTAACAAAGGTAGCTGACCATGATTTTTAGACGGTTGAAAAGCTAAATTCAACCACCCGTTTTAGCATGCTCACCATCAATGTATCTGAGACAAGGATTATTTTCTTTTTGATATAATGCAAATTATCAAATTTACTCTTGTTTTCTTTTTTTACCGCATCGTCTACTCTATCGGCTTTCGTTCACCGCCTCTAATCTAACCGTTTGCCTATAACCACTGAAGTTTTGTTTGACATTTAAACGTGATCACTAATCAAACCCAACATATACATCTAACAATATATTCATATCACCAAAACCATCGGGTATCACTTGCATTATCAATCTCCAACCAAAATTTCCACAAACCTACCACATATGAAACATGTGGACCAAAGTCTAAGTCATCAAGTTGCCCACGCGTGGTGTTTGCATACCGTGAAATTCAATATATTATAGAAAATTTATACCTTTGGTCCATTTATCTTCAAACTTACAGGTAACTATGGATGTAAACATTAAGGCCTTAAATTTTTTATACATTTTAAGAGAGTTTTTGGTTTTTGTGTTTCAAAAACTTAATAAATATTTTAGAAAATAGTGTTTTTTTTTTAGGATTTAGGAACTCTTTTCTGGTTTAATATCCATTAAACCAAAACCTATTTTATTTGGAAACTTTTAACAAAAATATAATAACAAAATCTAAAATACAAAAAGTAAGTAAAAAAGTAAAAACCAAATCTAAAACTGACAAAGCGAACTATTCTTTAGCCTTCCACTAAAAAAAAAACTAAGAAAATGAATTAAAAATTTGCATCCATTCATGGTCTTACTATCTAATATTTTAATAAAATTGTCATACTTAAATTTGTTTGTTTGTATTGCTATCATTGTTGCGCAAATGAGCTGTATATAAAAGATTTTATAAAAACAACCTTTTTGTTTGAAAATAAATTGGGATCTGAATACTAAATAACGGTACAAAAAAATTAGTAAAAAAAAAGAACGGGAAACGAACGATATCATAATTGTTAAAAACAATAAAAAGCAGTTGTAAAATGTAACAAATACAAGAAGCTAAAAGTATGGTTTTGGTAAATCATATACCGCAGTGATACGTGGTTACTAATATAAAAACACTTAAATCAATAACATACTAAACAATTTGTTTCTTTGATATCAAACACACCAAATATGGATTTGTTCTCAAGATAAACGAATTTTAATCCCATGTATATGTTTTTTTTGTTTGAAGAAAGGTTCATCTCCATTTTTTTCTTTGACAAAAATAATAATAGAGTTTCATTATTTTCCAAATACAGAAAAAGTTTATTTTGTGCATTCTGTAAGAAAAAAAGAAACTTCTTTCAAAATCTGGCTCGTTCGTATGTGACCAATTCTAATTGCACATACAATAAACCGACGACAAGTTGGACCCACATTG